>HG995247.1:17800000-18253775 GCA_905332985.1 Mimas tiliae | reverse complement strand
GTACAGATAGTTTGACTCTATATTTTGGTTATCTACTTAAAGGGTTCTATGCTAGACGTAGAAGTTAATCTCGCATCGTCTATTGCAACTGTATCATATTTAAGGCTGTTTGATAAAGCTTTATTCTCTCCTTCATGTGTAGTGTCAAGCAACCTGGATGTACCTGGAGCCGATCTTTTCCTCCGAAGACATCATGCGTCAAATGCCTACCGAAGCGAGGAACTTCAAGGACGTGGACAAAGAGTGGAAAGCCATAATGTCAGTCACGCAGAAAGAGCCTATGGTCCTCAACGCTACAGACTACCCAGGTCTTTTAAAGAAGTTGCGCTACAACAATGCTCTGCTGGATGATATACAGAGGGGATTGAATGACTACTTGGAGAAGAAAAGACTGTTCTTTCCGAGGTATGCAATATCGATAGTCATTTAACCATTTTTTAAATACACAACGGTCCCCGCACTAGGCGAACCTGTATCGCGGGAGACCACATAGCTTTTCGGAGTTGTTTTACAAAATGTGCGATTGGGCTATACAAAGTATTGATTAGCATTAAGAGTGGCGATGCGATTATCAGATCAGGTACAGAACGGGTGAAGAATAAAAACTAATTATTCCAATTATATTCCAAGAAGGTTGGAAGTTACGTTAGTACGTAGTTAAAACAATTTCAAACGAAAAATTACCAAATGACCAAAAATAATGAATTTACGTTTAAATAATTATGAGCTCACCACCTTTACCACCACCACCTTTGCGTACGACTTACGAGGAAGATAGCAAGATGTCCGCACCACGAGCTTACTCATTGATATACTAATTAAAAATATCGAAAGCTTCTTACAATTTGCAACCACACTGATTCTGATTCACAGAAAGCTCGTTCGCTTATTATCGCCTGATTCATCTAGTGGCAGCCTGCTCAGGCTGAGAAACCTTGAGGTCTTGAGCTTAAATCCTAGGACGGGCAATCAAAATTTGAGTTTTCGATTGGAAAAACCACATATGAGATGCCCGGGATTGGAATTTTTGCCTGGTAGACTGCCATACCAATCGCATCGTACTCGCCCTCTATGGGAAGAAAATAGGCTCGGCGAACCGTTGCTCCAGCACTAGTTGCATCTCCGACTAGCCCTTCGGGGATACAGGCGTGTACATATAAATGTGTGTATGAACATATATAATGTTTCACAGAAAGGTTTTTTTCATGGTATTTGTTAGTCAGTACAAAATGATAAGCAAATCAAGATGAAGCAACTAGTCTATTATTTAATTCTTGCAGATTCTTCTTCCTGTCGAACGACGAATTGTTAGAGATCTTATCGGAGACCAAAGATCCGATGCGAGTGCAGCCGCATCTCAAAAAGTGCTTCGAAGGCATTTATACCCTGGACTTCAATGCAGCGAAGGAAATCGTAGGCATGGCGTCTGCTGAAGGAGAAGTAGTCAAGCTCTCTTCCAGTATCCAGCCCTCTGATGCTAAGGTATTTTTGTGTTTACTTTAACTTACAGTTAACATTACAGCCCTTTAATGCGTTACAGTAACTACAATTGTTCATAATTTTATCTAACGACTCAATATACAACACATCACATGGTTCGCATCAACGGCGCGTGCTTATTATGGTTGATTTTATAATCGATAATAACAAAATATGTTTGAATTACATACATTAGCCATTATCATCCCACTGCCGGGCAAAGGCCTATCTACCCTCCATTCACTTATCGCGGTTGAAAGCCCTCAGTGGGTAATATTTCCAATCTTTCAAGTGACTACACCGAAACTGATAGCAATTTAGAAAGTGCAGTTTAAATATAATGTCGGTCAACGAGGGATGCTACATCTTTCCATGGGCGTCAGGATTATGCAGACTTGCTTTTTGAATTGATACCAGTAACTGTGGACCCTGGCTATTTAATATGTATTGCGCAGGGCATGGTGGAACGCTGGCTGCAGCAGCTAGAGCAGCAGATGATGGTGAGTCTGCGTGACGTGGCGTCCGAGGCGGTGGCCGCGTACTCCACCTCTGTGCGCGAGGAGTGGGTGCTGGTGTGGCCCGGACAGATCGTGCAGGCCGGCTCCTGTATCCAGTACACTTCAGAGGTACACACTCTGCCTTTTATATATATTTTACGTTAATCACACTACAGTTACAGCAATACTATGACAGTTTTGTAGTTGTTGTCTCAATGGATAAACGTGCGCGCCAGTAAAGCGCGCTCCCTTCGCTTCATGCGATGATCGGAAGTCTATTGTAAGTATTTATAGATAACGGGAGTTATTCATCTGATCCTGTAGAAATGCTTTAGTTTTGTTTTGTCATAGCATACAGGAAACATTTTTTCTAGTAAACACTTCAGGATAATGAGCACATCACTTTTAAGCAATTTTGCTACAATTTTATACTCTTGAATAGTCTTTAGGTTTCAGGCTTTAAGTATGCCATTTTGGTGAATAAATACTTATAGCTTCCATCCATCCTTCAGTTTGAATTATTCCACTGCTGGACATAGGCCTTTCCAAGTACGCGCCACCCTTGTCGCTCTTCCGCTTCCCTCATCCAGCTGCCTCCCTCATTTACTTATACCTTAGTACTGTTAATCTTATTAATTTTATGTACGAAAAATACAATAACGATTAAGCTCATAAGCTCTGGCTTATGAACGAAGTCCAGAGGGTTCTCTCTTGGTGTCATATTATGCCTATGATGTGGCTATGCCAGGCCACCGAGGCGATCAAGACAGGCACGCTGCCGGAGCTAGTGCAGCGCAGCACGGCGCAGATCACGGGACTCGTGTACCTGGTGCAGGGTGAGCTCGACCCTGGCAACAGGATCACCGTCGAGGCGCTCATCGTGCTCGACGTACACGGTACACACTCATATTCAACTTTCTATCTCTCAATATAATGATTTTGCGTTCAGCTTTTATGGCATTTATGAATGACAAGACGAGTAGGTTGTTCACCTAATGGTAAGCGCCAACACATAAATAATAGCAACACCACTCAAAACTTTATAAAGCAATGCACGACACTGCACTGCACCCATCATCCTAAGATATAAGACGTTAAGCCTCATAATGCCTAGTAATTGCCCAAAGCTTCAATGTCCTTCAAACTGAAACAAAACAGTGATTACACATTGTTGCTTGGTGGCAGTAACAGATGGTGCGATGATACCTACTCAGAAAGTTTCTCGCATACGAGAGACCTACCACCTAGTAAAATTAATTACAGATTAGCGGTGACAATTAACACCTCAATGGATAACAACAAACGCACCACAATTCGGAATTTGAAATGTTTAAACTTATTTTACGCTCTTGGCACCACACGCCATTTGCACATCTTGTTTGGGTGGTGAAGACGCAGATGAGGCCGTATTTTTGTAGTATAGGCCAGAAAGGAGCAAGTGGGTCACTTAATAGAAAGTTGTCTCTACTGCCTATGAACGCCAACAATACCAGCAGAGTTATGGACGCGTTGCTGTCCTTGAAGGAAACGGGTAACTAAGGGACTGGTAAGTGAAGAAGCGCTTTGGGCCTCCGGACTCACTTTACTCGATCACTGTACGAAACGCAACAGCAGAGCGCTAGGTACTTTACGTTGGTTTTCTGTGAGATAATGGTAAGCAGCGATATCTCAGTGGAGAGTAGTACGGATTGTTGAGACCAAACCAGCTACAAGAGCATGCTCCTTTGACTTTTCTAAGTAAATTATACGTTCATTTATACATTTGGCTTACCACGCGCTTGCATGCATATAAACAAACACTATATCACGCATAATTATACACTACAAATGAACTCGATCTGTAACCATCTCAATACTAAAAGGTATGACAACTTTGAATGTTGTTTAAATAATGTGAATTACAGTGGCGTTAACAGCTTAATCTTTACTAGGTCGGTCAATCCTCGAAGAGATGGTGGTTCAAAATGTGATGGATATAACGGACTTCAACTGGATCTCGCAGCTGCGGTACTACATCCGCGGGGATCGCATGGTGTGTTCCATGATCACTACCGACGTTGACTACGGATTCGAGTATCTGGGTAACATCGGCCGGCTCGTCGCGACTCCGCTTACCGATAGATGCTTTAGGTGAGCACTGACCAGCGACTGGCGAGCGCTGATGTAACATACAAGCTCTCCTTTAGTTCTTCTTGCTACTTGTAATGCTATTATATTGTAATAATAAATAATATTCTAATGTCAAACACACAGTCCGGACTCCCGACTCCACGACGTGATGTGAATACCAGGAGTTACGCCACCGAAAATATTTATGGACCACACAGACACTTGTCACGATGCGGGGATCCATCCCCTGGGCCGTGGTAGTTTCACAGTTGGCAGAGACGAGGAGTCGAAAGAACTGATTTTCTTCAAACATAGCAATCTACTATCTCGATTAAATCAGAATTCAAATTAAATAAACAAGACACAGACAGAAACCCCTTTTTGTCGAGGAGTTAAAAAGGGGTGATATAAGTTTGACCCCCTTTTTTATGTGTGTATGTTTATTGTTACATTGTAGCGCCTAAACGAATAGACCTATTTGAATGCAATTCTTTTAATTGATGAAGTAATTTTCAAATGGTCAGAACGCTTATGAGTGCATTGAAGCTGAACCTGGGCGGCGCTCCGGAGGGTCCGGCGGGCACCGGCAAGACGGAGACCACGAAGGACCTCGCCAAGGCGGTCGCCAAGAAATGCGTTGTCTTTAACTGCTCTGACGGACTTGACTACAAAGCTTTGGGCAAATTCTTTAAGGTGCTATAATTATCTATTGCTAGTGACCTTATTCGTTTTAGTTTTTTAATATTATTTGGTCCCATTACACTATTTTCTAATCAAAGTAATATTAATTAGATTTTAACCACTGATATAGGTAAGTGGTAAAGCCGAGATATAACTAGCTTTGTCTATAACATATAAGTATATGAGATGGCTCGACTGAAATGGTATCAAAGTCTAGCAGAAAACCTACTACAAATGGAAACGTTGATGTTACGTTTCTTAAAAACGGTAGATCGACAACACTACCACGATTCCTCTGGCATTATGGGCGTTTATAGTAAGTCACTATTTAGGTGCCTAATTCAAATGATTTACTCGACTTCAGATACAAATTTTGAATTATTAGAGCCACGATGCAATTGCATAATTGCCAGAATATGCTATTATTAAAATTATTAATATTATATTAATATGACCAGGGCCTGGCACAGTCGGGCGCATGGGCGTGCTTCGACGAGTTCAATCGCATCGAGCTTGAGGTGCTGTCGGTGGTGGCGCAGCAGATCCTCTCCATCCAGCTCGCGATCCTACGCCGTGAGAAACGCTTTGTGTTCGAGGGCACGGAGATCAGCCTCAACCCGACCTGCTCCGTATTTATCACCATGAACCCTGGGTTAATACATAATACGTTATGCTTAATATGTTTTGTTTACATAATCGGTGTATTTGGGTTCGTAGAGCTTATGATTTTTAGTTATTTTTAATTTTAATAGTGCCACAACGCAGCTGATGTAGGGCAGAATAGATTTTAAATAAAAAAATCCATCCAACAGTCTAACACATAGTCCTGCACATAGCGTCAGGATACAGGTTTAACCTAGAGTGGTTAGGTTAAACATGCATTGTGGGTTACAGGAACTACGAGTTCCATAACTCCCAGCCCTGAAACAAATATTTGTGGGTCACAAAATCATTTAATTTTGTGTCGGATCGAACCCGCGTCCTCTCGTTTTACAGCTGACTACTTGTTCACTGCGCTTCAGAAGCTGTTTTGTAACATAATATGATTGTAACGTTGTACAGAATTACGTACGCGAAAATGTTAGTGCGTGAGATATTCCTATATCTCACGCACTAACATTTTCGCATTCGTTTACTTATAAACATAAGTAAGATCCATACTCCATAATGGTCAGAAATTCGCAAATCCTTAATGGTTCCTTAATGCCCATTCATATAAACATACTTCCCTAGTCGATGTTCGTTTCTTTTTATTGTGTTATATATAAATAAACATATTTGCAGGTACGCAGGCCGTACTGAGCTGCCGGACAATCTGAAGGTGCTGTTTAGGACGGTGGCCATGATGGTACCCGACTACGCCATGATCGGAGAGATTACGCTCTACTCCAATGGATTCGTTTGTGCTGGACCGTGAGTGTACCATCACTATCACCGTGCTGTTAATAAAACATTCGATGATATTTAATTTTATCTAGGTAGTTCATAAGAAGGTGCCAAGTGGCGAGTCTTTCAAAAGCAAGAGAATGTAACGTTTTGTCTATTTTAGCCCCAAGCAGCAGTGTGTTCATGTTTATAGGACATTGAAGCCGGTGAAATCATTGGTTGGTTATTACGAGATATAAAATTTGGTGGCTCAGGGCGACTAGCGTAATGCAGTGCTATGCCATATTATATTTAAAAAAAAAAAGTTTAGAGTGGCAACGATTTGCTTGTCTGTTTATTTCATAAAGGGATATGTTCTAGCCTGGCGCGGAAGATAGTGCAAGCGTACAAGCTATGCTCGGAGCAGTTGTCGTCACAGAATCACTATGACTACGGCATGCGCGCCGTCAAGTCGGTGCTGCTGGCGTCGGGCGCACTCAAGAAGAACTACCCGGAGAAGGATGAGGCGCAGCTCGTGCTGCGAGCCATCATCGACGTCAACATGCCCAAGTTCCTCTCTCAGGTGAGACGCCGTGTGAACACTAATAGCAGAGACAAAAACAAACATATAATACCCCTCACGTTATAAATTTGAACCCATTGTGATCATAGACCCCACTCGGGTAGACCAATTATGATGGTGTTTTTTCATCATATTGTAAGCTACAACAGCTTCTTCAAATCAATATGGTTAAATACACCCAACAGTCACACACATAGTCCTGACCCCACACTAGGATAACTTGTGTCGTAGGTATCGGGAACTACGAGGGACTTGCGGTCCCAAAACAGCCAAACCTGAAACAAATATTTGTGGATTACACAAACATTTGTCTCGGTGTGAGAATCGAACCCACAACATCTCGCTTCGCAGACAGCTACTCGCCGACTGCGCCACGGAGGCGGTTCTTGAATGTGTTTGAATAAAATCTGTTGTCAGCTATTTAGAAATTACCGAACAGACCTTTTTAATTGATGTCGGAACTCGGGATATTTCTGGAACTTCACATTATTATCAATTGATGGATGTAACACAGAACTAAAATGACTATGCATCTCTTCCTCTAGGACGTTCCGCTATTCGCGGGGATATACTCGGATCTGTTCCCCGGCGTGGAAATCCCGCAGCCGGATCGTGCCGAACTGCTGAAATGCATCAACAAGGACCTGGAGAAGCGCAACTTGCAGGCAACTGAGTGGTACCTCGAGAAGATTATACAGGTAATTCATTGAACATCATGTGGAGTGATGGGAACTGAAAGGGATCAAATCGGATCAGCGTAGGTTTGCGTAGTTTTTTTTTAGGCAGTGGTAATGACTTGGTCGAAGCGGCTCATTCATGCTGTAGACACAACCGCCAAAACAGCATGGCTCTACCACTGTCACCAATGTTAGGTGACCACTTCCGCGTTTGCTTTACTGTGAATAAAACTTGTACAGATCTACGAAATGATGCTGGTGAGGCACGGGTTCATGGTGGTAGGCCCCCCCATGGGCGGTAAGACACAGGCGTATCAGAGCCTGGCAGATTCTCTGCGCGCGCTGCAACTAATGAAGCCACCTCCAAGACACAAAGAGTTCGGCGCCATCTACCGCATCATCAACCCTAAGGCTATCACCATGGGTCAGCTGTACGGCTGCTTCGATCCCGCATCGCACGAATGGTAAGCACATACAATACACTTATGTAGATGGTAACGTAGTGTCGTACGTTCGTGCTCGCATGATGGTTAGCGCAACGTCTGCCCATAAACAGAAGCAACAACACGCGGACCTTTGAACTACAGAGCACTGCATGGCACTTCGCTCCTCTCGTCAGTCGTTACCCTAGGTTTTTAAAATGTTAAATCTCATAATGGCCAGTAATCATTGACTTCAAATTGAAAATTGAAACACGACAGTGCTTACACACTGTTGCTTGGTGACAGAAATATAGTGCACTTGATGGTAAGTACAGTGCACTCCAAATAAATAATGGCGACTATCGGACATTGCTTCACTTGAGAGTTGTCAGAACTGTATCAGCTTGAAGTCACAGATAATTCGTTTATTGTGGGTATCCATAATCAATGGAAATCGACAAAAGAAAAAGAGCTACAAAAAACATTGTAAGACGGCAATACCGCTATTTCTCAAAATTTCAGTAAGTATATAAGTTGCAATTAGCAGTTTTACATATACTGACTTGCATTTTAAAGCTAAATCATCCATCAAAACTTAGGGCGCAATATGACGCGGAATTTTTGTTCTCATAGTCCACATCATTTGAGTACATCGTAGAACGCTGTTATAACATTTTGGACGTCACGTGTTGCCCTTAATTGTTGTTTGATTCCGCAGGTCGGACGGCGTGCTGGCGATAGCGTTCCGCGAGTACGCGATGTCTCTGACGCGCGACCGCAAGTGGATCTTGTTCGACGGGCCCGTGGACGCGGTCTGGATCGAGAACATGAACACCGTACTCGACGACAACAAGAAGCTCTGCCTTATGAGCGGAGAGATCATTCAGGTCATTCTCATTTACATAATTTTTAATAGAGGTAGATATTTTTTTCCCCCCAGTACGACTGAGCCGATGTGACCGGTGTTTTCATTATAAAAACGTGGAGTAACAGTCATGTCCGTCCCGCCCTTAGTCCGATACTTTACTGTGTGTATTGAAACAGTGGCAGCTCAGACCCAATTTGATGTCATTTTGAGTCTAGCATCCTAGGCCTCATATTACTAATTAAATTTTTATAATGAAATGTAAGGTTTTCCAAAGACACCTGAGTTTCTTGGTAATTTTCTCTGACCAGTAAATATTTCTGAAATGTTAAAGTCCTTGTCTATACAGTTATGTCTTAACTAGTTTTGCTTGCGGGTTGGCCCGCTCTAAGTCATAACCAGAAAATATAGAATACCTGTACCAACTTTGCAACCACCTGTCTCCACCAAAGGGAATTGAATTTATCGGTTTCGAGAAATTCCTTTTAAAACGATGAAAATATAAAATCAACATCTTATCAAAATTTTATTAACGTATTAAAGAGTACGTTCTGACTTTCTTACTGAAAAAGTCTCGTTTTTTCAGATGACGAACAAAATGAACCTGATATTCGAGCCGGCGGACCTGGAGTTCGCGTCACCCGCCACCGTGTCTCGCTGTGGCATGATTTATATGGAACCGGAACAGCTGGGTATATACATTTGAAACTTATTATCGACAAATAATAGAGATAAGACCTACCTTTAATTCAATTAACATTATTATTACCATAGCAACGTCCAATACTATTAGTCTTTTGGCACCAACTGCCTACAATCTACATATTCTGAGCGAGCAGGACG
Source organism: Mimas tiliae (assembly GCA_905332985.1). Classification (NCBI taxonomy): domain Eukaryota; kingdom Metazoa; phylum Arthropoda; class Insecta; order Lepidoptera; family Sphingidae; genus Mimas; species Mimas tiliae. Next base: position 18,244,254 of record HG995247.1, on the reverse strand, counting down.
TAAGCAAGCATCAAATATAAGCGGATGATCGAGACAGTCAAATGACAGTGTTTGCGCATTACTGTTTTGATCCTTCGCAGTCATTTCCAGAGAAATTAGTTTTAAGCGCACTCTACCGTTAATGATAATTAACCAACTTGGTCCATTTAGGATGAAGGATTAGAATGCTGGTGGAAAGGTGCTTGATATGCGTTCGTACCAGACTGAACAGCGACCACAGTACACTTCGTGACAACCGGTCATAATATCTCGTTCCGGCGCGGCGAGTCGGGTCAGCCGATACAATTCTGACGACGGTCGAAGGACGCAACGTCTCTTTGCGATCAACATATAAATTGCACAATATACATATAAATTAAGACATTCGATTTCCTAAAATAAATATTTGATGGAGTGAATTTTGTTTGTGTGAAGGTTGGCGCGCATTCCTTGCGTCGTATAACACACATCTGAGCAAGCGGCTAATCCCAGAGCAGTTCGACCTAATTCAGGAGCTGATCGACTGGCTCATCCCGCCCATCTTCGAGTTTCTGCAGACGCGCTGCCAGCACTTCGTCCACGTTGGAGAAATACATCAGTTCTATGTGAGATATGCTATATGATGCCCCGACTCTACTACCGGCCCGCGAGCCGATGAAACCGAGTAGTTTTTAAACTCCCTAATCATTAGTCGCAGATGTCTGCCCTCTTCCAGCGACCGTCCACAGCCGAGGTTCGAACCCCACAGGGGTTGGCCTCAGCGGGATGGCTTAAATGTAAGGATTGCGAGCGCCTAAAGCGCTCACCCAAAAGTCCGGTGAAGCTGAATACAGCTGAATCTCGTCGGGTTATCAGTAATAAGCGCAAAAACAAAAAAGTAGTATGTAAAATGAAGTTTAGTCGTAGTTCGGTCGTAGACAGCAAGCAGTAATAAACAAGGAGTCATCACAAATACATCGAACTATTTTTATTTATACAGTCCTTTACAATTAGGTACCCTCCATTTGCAAAAAAAATACGACAAACAAGCATGACAGTGATGGTAAGGGAACATCACCGCCTATAAACACCTACATTTCCAAAAGGATGTGGATGAAGAAGAACAAGATGAAGAGGAGTGGATGGACTGGTGATGAACATAAGAAATAGGGATGTGGATGTGGAGTCTCCGGGAAAATTACAGATCAGAGATCGTACAAAACGCAAACATTATAATTAACTCTGGTGTTCTCAGTCGAGAGTGGCACGGGGCACTCCGCACCACCCCATCCGAGCCGGCCTATTTATGTTTTAAAGATAAAACTAAATATGTGTGAGTCTTTGTGTGTTTGTATGTGCAGTCATTCACGCGTCTGTTCACGTGCCTGCTGGAGGGTGAGACGCAGTTCAGCACGGTGTGGTTGCAGTGCATCTTCGTGTTCGCGCTGCTGTGGGGACTCTGCGCCACCATAAACGGTATTTTAGTGCCATTCTATTACCATAGTACATACACTATGTGACAATATAATTTATGGTAAAAATGTTTGCGGATGTTTATTTATTAAAAAATTGCATATTGCTTAATTGGTAATTGGTTTTTATATTTGAATAAAATAAATTAATATCCGGGTTGGAATTTTGCAGGACTGCACAGAGTAAAACTGCGAATAATACTTGTATCATACTGTAGATATATCTACTCGTTGAAACATCAATGCCACCTATACCTTGGAAAATATTATGTAGACGTACTAAGAGTCATGTTTTAGTTTATTAATGCAAAAGTCGTTAAATGAATTAAGTCACCAAATAAAATCAATGTGATTGTGATATAATAGTGAACTGTGTGTCCAGCCGAGGGTCGCAGGCAGTTCGACACATTTTTCCGGAAGCTGTTGGACGGCAACAACGCGACTTACCCCAAGCCGAAATCATTCAAGCTGTCGAAAAACCAGCTTTTCCAAGACAAAGACACGGTGTTCGACTACGTATACGATAAGCGAAACAACGGCACCTGGATACCTTGGGTCGACCTAGAGAAGGAAGTGCCGCTGGCCAGCAATGCAAAGGTAAGAAGTAGACCAAGTGAGTCATCAAATGCTGAGATATCACCACCATCAGCAATGAACACCAATAATCACAGAGGAACGGGTACGTTTCCGAACTTTAAAAAATGGGGTTTGTGAAGTGATGTTTGTTCACCCTCCGGAATAAGTTAGACGAATTTATACTTTTATTATTTTGATCAATAAGTTACATCACCTAAAGCATGTTAGGTATCTATACAATGCTATAAAAAATACATACGTTAGAAGCTATATGTTAAGTCTATTTATTATAACCTGTAACAAAAGGATAATTCATCTATCATTCATCGAACATGCAGTCGATACTTATTTTTATTTAATTATAATATAACATTTTACAAATAAACGAGTGTTTCCATCAGGTGAACGATCTGATAATCCTAACGAACGAGAACGCGTGCCTCCGCTTCTTCGTGAGTAAGATGGTGAAGTCTAAGATCCCGATCTTGCTGGTGGGTCCGACCGGCACGGGCAAGTCCTCGCTCGTACTCAACTTCCTGCTCAGCCTGCCTAAAGAGAAGTATATCACCAATACCATCAATTTTTCCGCCAGGACCACGGCTAATCAGGTACTACGTTTTAGCATTTTTTTTCATAGCATTTGTTATATTTTGTTCTTTTTCTACCTTGTATTTGATGTATCGAATACTATTTGCGTGTTCTTGTAATTTAAATCGATTGTTAACAGACTCAAGATATTATAATGTCTAAAGTGGACAGGCGGCGTAAAGGCGTATTCGGACCTTCTATGGGTAAAAAGGTTAGATTTCTTATACTAGTTCCAACTAACAATTCCTTAATTGTATGGGGCTACTAATGTAGAACACACATCAAACTGGTGCTACACATCCAACTGGTGCATCGAAAGAAATCGAAAATAAACCGATCTCGAACAGCTTTGAAGAGTATTGGCCGTTGTGGTTATTATTAATTTAGATTATTTTGATAATACTGAAATCATGTAAAACAGTCCAAAAGCTTAAAATATGTACCAAGTCGAATAAGTAAATTTTAACTGTTAAAAAAAAGTAGAACGCTCTCAATTTAATGGGTATCGCAAAACTCTTATAAATGTGGACCGATTTGCATGATTCATTGGTCTTATGTAAATTTTAAAAGGAAACCCCAGCCCCAAGGGCCTGAAAGAGTAAAGATTAAGTCTTCGTCATTTGTGCACCGATTTTGATGGTTCTTTGACTAAAAATAGTAAAATAAAAACTTGTTTCAAAAATAAAACCGATCCAAAAAAAAACTAAAAAGTGTAAACTAAACATAACCAACTACCTCCCAACTACTTATGATTCGGTGCTTTCCACTTACAAATTAACCATTTACATTGCAATAGCACCGACTCAAAATTGGTTTTTATTTTTAGATTTTTGTTTGAGGCGGTTTTATTTTTGTTATCGCATAATCATAGTGTTCTATTTTTTAGTCGTTTCACGGCACGAAGTGATATAATCACGAATCTTATTTTCCTTGCACCAGAATCTGTATGAGTGTTGATTGCAGTGCGTACTGTTCGTGGATGACCTGAGCATGCCGCAGAAGGAGCAGTGGGGAGCGCAACCGCCGCTGGAGCTGCTGCGGCAGTGGATCGACCACGGACACTGGTACGATCTCAAGGAGATGGCGCGTCAGGAGGTCGTCGATGTGGTATGACTTTATAACTATTGCAGACTAATAAAATTCTGAATGTATTGCACAATGAATAAATGGGTGACGCTATCCAAAAGCTCAAAATGTTTTTTTTTAAACCCCACCATTTATTTTGTAGTTATTCGTGTCTGCCATGCTTCCTCCTGGCGGTGGGTCTAACCTGATCTCGTCGCGCCTGACGCGCCACATGTTGCTCATCACACTCGACTCCTTCGAGGACAACACGCTCAACAAGATCTTCTGCACCATCATGGACTGGCATTACGCCAAAGGATTCAACGACACGCTCTGTAGAACTAGCAAGGTAAGTCTGCATCTTTTACGCTTAGAGTCACCAGGGAGATCTGAATGACTGAATGAATGATTGAATTAACAAGTAAATTCATCAGAATTATTATTATTTCATTATTACTAATACTCAATTTACAATAATAGTTTTGAATGCCAACATACATGTATTTTTGGTAAAAAATTCAGCTAATGTTTCCAAATTCTTACAGATTGACTGAAATTACGCATGAAGTAATTGTCATCTGTTGAAAATCCACATGAAAAGTTCGAGCTTTTTATTTTTAATTGTTCCCGAATGACACTTCTCCCTCGTAGTTCGCATGCAAGTACTAGTCACTTATTTCGGTATGTTTTGGTAATTCTTTTGCTTGGCGGCAGACCGCTTACCCGTACCATGCAGCTGACAGACAGAATGAGATGAGTAGCAGTTGCTTGCGGACTATAGCAATATATTTTTCTATTCCTTGAGTTAGACGGTAGTGAGTGCAACGATGGAGGTGTACAAAACGGTGACGCTGCAGTTCCTGCCAACGCCCAGCAAGTGTCACTACCTTTTCAACCTGCGGGACTTCGCGCGCGTCATCAAGGGCATCCTCCTAGTGCCAGCCACTCACATGAAGGAGCTCAACAAACTCGTGTTGTTGTGGATACATGAGACCTACCGCGTCTTCTACGATAGACTTGTCGATGATGCTGACAGGTTGGCTTTTTAAATTGTAGATACTTATAATAGTAAAAATTACTTTAAACACATCAGATTTTAGAGGCTACGGATGTTCCCTGGTTACACTAAGACAAATGTTCAATTGCAAATTGTAATCCACAAAGTATATTGGGTCTGTCCTAGACCAAAACTCTCTCGTAGGTAGTTCCTGAAACCCACGACCAAGAAACATATTATTCTCTAACCTACGACTAACTGTGGGCTCAGGGCTACGTGAGTGGTAGGTATTATTAAACTTTTATTATTATTTGAAATGCTTCTTTAAATTTTAAAATAATAAAAATAAATAAAAAATAAAAAAGCCCTTTATTTCTCGCTAATTCGTAGTACCTACAATTTCAATATCGGTAATTTTAAAATATTAATCTTATAATAATAAAACTCTTAAAATTATAACCCTCAAATAGCGAGACCTAGAATTCAAGCCACAGGTGGTTAGGATCCCAGAGTGAGGAACCTTCTAACAGTACGTGCCGTATCTAATAACACCGCCTTCCTAATCTGGCTCTTGACCCAACAAACAATTGAGAGCTTTTGGAGGTGTTGATCGAGTCTCCTTGGTAACGACTATTGTCCCAATGATTATCGAGTCTGATGTAATTAGTATTATAGAATGTGGGCATCTGATAATAAATAATTTTATACATACGCACTCACGCCTGTAATCCCCGAAGGGGTAGGCAGAGGTGTAACTAGTACACCCACATTTCGCCGAGCGTATCTACGTCCCACAATGTGATAGGGGGCGAGCCTATCGCCATACCGGGCACAAATTCCAGACTCCGGGCATCAGTATCAACTGAGCATCTCGTAATAGAAAAATCCAATACCACTTTACCCGACCCGGGGATCGAACCCGAGACCTCAGCGTTAGCCTCAATCGTAACGCATACGCATTACAACTGCGCCACCGAGGCAGTCTAAATAATTTTATATCGTCTATATACAATTATCTATTATCGAGGTGAGTCAGAGACTGAAAGGTGGTATAAAGAAAGGTCACAGGGGCTCTTTAGCTTTGAGTGAAACTAGATGATATTAACAAAAAGTATTAGTTACATACATATACATAATATATTCATTTTGCGTCTCGGTGTAGACAGAAGCTGTACGAGGTGGTGTACAAGGCTGTGTACGGCAGCTTCCGCGTGCACATGGACCAGGTGATGCAGGAGCTTGGTTACGTGTCTGACGGTGAGAAGCTCAGCAACAAGCATGCCGCCACTATCTTCTTCGGCAACTACATGGAGCCCGACGCTGACCCTAAGATTTATGATCAGGTAAATTCTTGACATGATTCGAAATTAATCATATATTATATTACAGTCAACGTTAACGACGATCCGGTATTCTCTAGAATATTTTATAATCTTTTCCCCAGAAAATTTACTGCTATAAAACAACCGAAAATATTGAATTAATATTTATCCCTTTACTTAAAGGTATAATTATATAAAAATAAATTCAGTGCCTAGGTATAGTCAAGGTCATATGGCCACTCAGCTCATGGACATCGACAATTCTAAGGGCACACCAAACTGCTGCCTGCCAAAAGTAAACTTCATCAGTTACCTCAGATGTACTATAGCTAACGTTATACCTACGCCAGGTGATGGACCTGGAGGACATGGCGGTGAAGATGGAGTACTACCTAGAGGAGTACAACGTGGTGTCATCGTCGCCGATGGCACTCGTCATGTTCCGATATGCTCTCGAACACATCTCACGCTGCACCAGGGTGCTTCTACAAGACAACGGTAATCATAATAACAAATTGTATTTTTTAGGGTATACTGTGGGGTGATATGTTTTTTTATACAGACTGGTAACTGGGCTCGTGGATCATCTGATGGTAAATGATCTTCACCGCCCATGAACAGCCACAATACCAGAAAAATCATGGACGCGTACCAGTCTACAAAGTAACTAAATATGTATGTAGCCACTATCCAGGTGGTTCTATGAACAGTCACTATCGCTAGAGACAAGTTAAAAGATACCTTTCTCGGTTTCTCATTCAACATACTCTATTCCTATTCACAGGCAATCTTTTACTAGTGGGCGTGGGAGGCAGCGGCAGGAGTAGTGCTGTCAAACTCGCTGCTAGTATTCTAGAAATGAATGTTATACAGGTTCGTGCTCAGTATTAAATCAATGTCCCGAGATGAACGGCAGCATGGGTGGTAGGCCTCGTTGCTGCCGTTGACGCCGAGAGCCTCCATCGATGCGCGGGGGCTTCTAAGACACAAACCCCCACCCCACCGCCTTCATAATATCGAGAATGCACGTCAAGAGGCGCGGTTCCGGCTGTAACCGAGTATTGATACAAAAAAAGCATGATTTTAATATCATGTGGGTACCTATATTTCAGGCTTCAAGAATACCTATTGATAAAATAATGTGTGATGTAGATCGAGATATCTCGGGTGTACGGTCAGAACGAGTGGCGTGACGACCTGCGGAAGATGCTCATGAAGGCGGGCATCATCGGGAAACCCCTCGTCTTCCTCTTCGCAGATAATCAAGTAGGTATATAGTATATATTCATAAAAGTGTGAACTGTGTAGGTACCAATTATAATAAGTTGATCATACTTACAACTGACGTGAAATTAATGCTTGGCTGTTTCGATACCCCTCCCTCCTCATACTTCTCCCCCTTCAAGCCTCAATCAAAGGCTGTCAACGTACCCACGACAACTCCGAAGTTGTGTGTTAATGGGTGGCGATTTCGACTTCCCATCACGTGACCCACTTGGTCGTTTGCTACTCTTTAATATTATTCATTTTATTTATTCTGCTTTCTTCTTACTTATACTTATATAAAAATCAATTGCTGTTCGTTAGTCTCGCTAAAACTTAAAAACGGCTTGCCGATTTTGTTATTTTTTGTGTGTATTTGAGTGGGTCCCTGGATGGTTTATATTTATATAGGTGGCCCCGAAATCGACAGATATTGCGGATGAAACCGCGCGTGACAGCTAGTAATAAAACTGCTCTAAACAGTTTGACTGCAGGATCAACTAAAGTTCATAAGTTTTAATGACATTATTACATTACGTAATATGAGGTGCTTAAAACGATATCTATACTTTAGTTACCTACAAACGAGATCGATTTGAATCGCCACATAGTAATACACAATGTTTGTGTTAAGATAATGTACGAGGGTATGGTGGAAGACATCAATATGCTACTAAACACGGGCGACATCCCGAATCTGTATGGAATGGACGAGAAGGTGGAGATTCTTGACAAGATGCAGGCTGCTGTCCGAGAGGCGGTGCGTTACTTCTATTGTATAGTCCCATAACAATTATAAAACTGAACTCATGCTGGTTTTTTTGACGTACGGAACGTCAGTTGTCTGCTATTATCCCTAATATATTTATGCACCAATAGTTTTGTCCTTGACAACGCGCGGCTCCGTCGCGTCTTTAATTAAGCACGCATGGTTTTACGTGAATAATTCGACTATGAATCATGAGGTTCTGAGGTCCTGGAGTCTTGGATTTCATTTCCAAGAAAGGCCTGATATGCTTATTTTTGTCTACTTCCCTTTATCATCGTAGAAATTAGAAAACAATGTTATTTTTGTGAATCGACTAGTTGTCTATCTGTCTGGTCCTGCTCGGAGATTCAGATATAACGTTTTATGAGTAATTACCTATAATATTATCTAACTAATAAAAAATGATGATCAATCGACTTTATTGTATAATGTGTGTTGTGTTGTTGAAAATAGAGGAATATAAACAACTTTTCGCAATTGCCGCTTCATGTTCGTTTATCCTGATTATTGTTCTAGGGCAAGAAAATCGAGACGACCCCGTTGGCGATGTTCGGTTTCTATGTGGAGCGCGTTAAGGCGAACCTGCGCATTGTGATGGCGATGTCGCCCATCGGAGACTCGTTCCGTAACCGACTGCGCATGTTCCCTTCGCTCATCAACTGCTGCACCATTGACTGGTCACTACGCCATATTCATTCATAATTTTTACTAACTTTTGCTGACGGCTTTGCCCGCGTGAATGTCTTTTTACTACAAGGATAATAAAAGATCCATATCTCCCTTTCCGTTCCGCAAAATTCTACAACAAATAGGAGTGATTCCTGTGGTATTAAATAATAATTAGCATTGCAATAATATCAAGACAATCAAGTAATCAATCAAACCTGCACGAACCACTTGTACTGGCTAGTTCAGAAAGTGTAATAAACTTTAAACCATTTGTACACGATGGAAAGATATGGTCAATACTTAGGTTGAAGTGGCATCTCCATTTGAGCCGCCTCCTATGGAGGCGATGTGTCAGCTTGAGGCTGACTTTAGTAGATACATAGACTGCTGAATGCTCAGATTTCCAAAATCATTGAGGAAGTGGTCGTCGCAGGTTCACAGCATGGCCGCCGGATGCGCTGGAGCGAGTGGCTTCCATGTTCATTTCGAAGATGGAGAATGTGGAGGATGAGCTGAGGGTCGCGTGCGTCGACATGTGTCAGTTATTCCACACAAGCGTGGTGCGACTCAGTGATAGGTGAGGCAGACGTAATGTCACAACTGACAACCCTTTTACAACAACCCTTATGGTATAACAACACTAGAGGTGTGGTAAACCTCAAAAGTTATGTTCCCATTAGTGCTTTCTCACCATCAACTTGTATCTTATTCTGAGACACGCATGCTGCACCGTATACATGTCTTATGGTCCTTATTTCTTATTATTGCTACGCTAGTGTACATTTCAGCTACCAAGTAGTAGTGTGTAAGCACGGTTGTGTTTCGGTTTGAAGGACACTGAAGGAAATTACTGGGCATTATGAAACTTAACATCTTTGTCAATCGGCTAGAAAACAGGTCACGAGGATTCATATACTTACCAAAAAAAAAGCTTCGTTCAGAGTAAGTTAGTCAGATACTTCATGCTAGTCAATGTATGTACCTACGAAGTTTATCGAAATTCGGCCTGCAAAAAAATATACTTTTGGATATATTATATCGTAGGTTCTACTCGGAGCAAAAACGGAAGGTATATGTGACACCGACGAGTTACCTGGAGCTGATAAAGGCGTTCATGAGCCTGTACGCTATGAAGGTGGACCAGATAACCAAATCGAGGATTAGGTGAGAATTTTTATTGCATAGGCCGGCAAACAAACAAGTGATAGTAAGTGATCTCCACCGACCATGTACGCCCACAATATCAGAATCATGGGCTTGTTGCCGACCTTATAGAAAAGGGATAATTAAGAGATTGGGATGGGGAGGGGGATTTGTTCTTCCGGATATCTCACTTACCATACGAAAGCAAGCCGCTACTTTACGAAGGTTTTTTGTGAGGTAGTGGTAACGACCCAGTTGAGCTGCTGCCATTCGTGCTGTAGACAAAAATGTTTACAGCGTGGCTACTCAAAAAGTTAATCTAAATTCTAGCTTCATAAAAAGTACCCGGGTTATCACCTTATTGTTCTAGTAGCTCAGCATATAAAATATGGGCAGTAGACCAGGGACGTCCGATGTCTGGTATCGAGATCCGGCAACACTTTCTTTTTCTAAGATTTGAATTCCCAGGTGGGATTGATTTCAGGCTGGTGACGAATTAAACCCTTTCTGTATCAAAAGCAATTGGAATAAAGAGTGAAGGATGATGGATGAATTGGTGTATGATCTTGTTCATTTATGTTACAATGCATTTTTCAATATACACGTACATATAAATCCAGTGCTTATAATAACTACGTTGACTCATTCTACAGATACGAGACTGGGTTGGAGCAGCTTGACTTCGCGGCGGGGCAAGTGGCCGTCATGCAGCAAAATCTGATCAACCTCCAGCCGCTGCTCGTAGATACTTCGGACAAGACAGAGAAGCTCATGATCAAAATAGAACAGGACACCGTCGTCGTAGAGAAACAGAAAGAGGTACACAATAACCATACTAAATGCCAGGGATACACATGATATATAAAAGAGTATAAAAGCATCCTGCTTCAGAGCTGAAGTTTGAAGTCGAATTACCTTTTGAGGAATCTAAAATCACGTTGTGTATACAGCAAAAACACGATTTTATCGAAATTGCCTACTGGACAATAAAAAATGTTTCTTTTTTCTTACTCATATGGTTGTAAAGCTAGTGTTAGTTGAAAGATAAACGATTTCATAGTCAAAGCATGATCAGTTTATCTGCGAGGTGTGTGTACTAGGTAGTAGGTACGTGTCGTAGATCGTGGGTGCGGACGAGGCGCTCGCCAACGAGGCGGCGGCGGCGGCGCAGGCCATCAAGGACGACTGTGAGTCGGACCTCGCCGAGGCGGTGCCGGCGCTGGAGGCGGCACTCAACGCACTCAACACTCTCAAGCCGGCCGATATCACGCTCGTCAAGAGCATGAAGAACCCGCCCGCCGGCGTCAAACTCGTCATGGAGGCCGTCTGCGTCATGAAGGGTATCAAGGGTGACCGCAAGATGGACGCCAACGGTACGCACTACGCACCGCTTCCACTCTATGCCCTCATACACTCTACAGACGACACTATTTTAGAATGCGATTATCCAGCATTATGCAAATAGCACGACATAAGGTTTAAAGTGGTAGACCTACACTGTATACAGTTTTATCTACAATCTACAGCATGAATGAGCCGGCTCAACTGGGTTGTTGTTGCCACTGGGCACTATCCCACATAAAACCAACATGAAGTGACAGCTTGCTGTTGCATTTACTACGGTGAGAGATATCTGAAGGCCCAAATCCCCTTTCCAATCTTTTTTCTTATAGCATAGCATTTGCATTGGCCGGCAAACGAGCAAATGGGTCACCTGATGGTATGTGATCTCCATTGCCCATGTGTTTACAGTGTGGCTCTAGCACTCTAGAAATCCTCCATCAATGATTCTCCTGATATTGTTGGTGTATATGGGCGGTGAAGGTTACTTACTATCAAGTTACCCACTTGCTCGTTTACCGGCCTATGCTATTAAAAGAGTATGATTCAAACATTTAAAGGTATGTTTGTGTCTGTCATAGAAGTAGTTATCACTCAATTTCCAGGAAAGCCATTCGAAGATTTTTGGGGTCCGTCGCAGAAGATGCTTGGTGATATGAAGTTCCTGGACAGCTTGAAGAACTACGACAAGGATAACATAGCACCGACTACTATGAAGAAGATCAGAGATAAGTGAGGATTTATTGCCGTCAAAGTACTTTATACTTTCGAAGCCTTTAGAAATCATTATCATTTTTATGGCATCACGATTCCTCTGAGATTTTGAGTTTTCATAAAAGGTACCTACCATTGGGTAGACATCTTCTTGCTGGCATACTGGGTTTCTACTTAATATACCAGCAAGTGTATTGTGTAGGTACCCTTACTCAATATCTGTTCTAGGTCTCGGATATACAACGTATTGTATACACTAAGCCACATTTAATACATATCACTTGATGCGCGACATAGCATGTTTTGCAACGTTGCACATGTTATGCCGCTCCATAACTTGACTTACTTTAAATATCACAGATATATCCCGGATCGCGAGTTCGACCCGGCCGTGATCGCCAAAGTGTCATCAGCCTGCGAGGGCCTGTGCCGGTGGGTCAGAGCTATGGATGTCTATGACAGGGTCATTAAGGTGGGACACATTTTCAAACAGCTTACTAAATAAAAGTAGTGATATTAAAAAACGTTTTATTTATAGTTATAATAAATATTAATAAATACACCCAACAGTCACACACATGAGCTGGTTAGATCAGAGTACTACCTACCACTGCCACATTTGAAACTGACTTATATTGATCTTTATAACCGACATCAATATAAATCAGTTTCAAATGAGAGAATGAGAACATTGAGCTGCCAATGCAGTATGTTGTTGCTTTTAGGCGGTTCCTTTTTTATAGGTCGGCAAAGCACCCACGACACTGACATTGTAGTTTAGCACCAGATGATTCGCTTGCTAATTAGCTTTGCTATAAAATGAACGTTACAAAGAATAAGTTAATATTTTATATAGCAGGCAATAGGCATAGTGATTGGTAAGGTAAATGAAAGTGTTTGGTTGCAGGTGGTGGCGCCGAAGAAGGCGGCGCTGGCGGAGGCGGAGGCCGAGCTCCAGGCGCAGATGAACACGCTCAACCAGAAGCGCGCGCAGCTGCAGGCCGTGCTCGACAAACTGCAGGTGCCAGAATACTAGACACTCCTCACCACTCACCCACTCACCCCCACATCCAACAACCACACATGGGTAAATTATATATATGTACCCACACCCACTCGTAGCTGTATCTCTTTCACGGCATACAGTCATTTCAATGAGGCTTAGAGTGCTATGAAACATAAGTGACGTCAATATAGGTAATATATTACCAAAAGTCTTATATTATTATTCTGATAGCGCTACTAGGTCATGATGTATAAGCTGCAGCAAATAATATTTGCCACTTTAAGTTAGAAGTTAGAAGAAGTTGCCTATGATGTGTTGATCGTTGTACAGGCACTGAATGACGAGTTCGCAGAGATGACGCGCAAGAAGAAGGGTCTGGAGGATGAGATCGAGTTGTGCTCGACGAAGCTGTCGCGCGCCGAGCAGCTGATCGGTGGACTCGGCGGGGAGAAGGCGCGCTGGACTGACCTCGCACAACAGCTGCAGGACTTGCTCTCCAATATCATCGGTCAACACTCTCTAATAATTTCTTAAACACTCCTGCGCATTCAACTTTTATAGTCCTTAAGACTGCCTCAGTGGCGCAGTTGTAATGCGTACGCGTTACGATTGAGGCCACCGCTGAGGTCTAGGGTTCGACCCCCGGGTCGGGTAAAGTGATATTGGGTTTTTCTATTACGAAATACTCAGTATCAGCCCGGAGTCTGGAAATTTGTGCCCGGTATGGCGATAGGCTCGCCCCCTATCACATAAGGGACGGAGATACGCTCGGCGAAATGTGGGTGTACTAGTTACACCTCTGCCTACCCCTTCGGGGATTACAGGCGTGAGTGCATATATATTCTAAAACAGACAGGAAGTTGTTATTTATTTATTTCTGGATATAAATAAATTAAATAAGTACCTAATTAGGCAATGTAATACAGGTGACGTGTTACTGTCGGCCGGGTTCATCGCGTACCTGGGCCCGTTCACGGTGCACTACCGCCGCGAGATCATACAGGTGTGGAACCATCGCGCTAAAGAACTCAGTAAGTTTCCCGATATAATATCATCTTCATTCATCATTATGACTAACTACATTCGGTATGTACACATGCATTTATTTGTTACTTTTTTTGCTCCTTATAGAAAAAGAGGATCTCAATTTGACGCATACCTATAACTTTTTTATTAGCTTGAGTGACGAAGTGAGCAGATCGCTCGCCTGATGGTAAACGTCACGCCTGCCCATAAACAGAAGCAACACCACACAGAACTTTGAATAACAAAGAACTGCATGGCATTGGACTGCGCTCATCACCCCGAGACATAAGATGTTAAGTCTCATAATGCCCAGTAGTTTCACTGGGTTCAATGTCCTACAAACCGGTACAAAACAGTGTTCTGCTTGGTGGCAGAAATAGACAAAGCGGTGGTACCAACTCAGACGGCCTCTCGCATACGAGGGACCTACTACCTGCTTATGCTTTTTTCATGTATTTCATATACAACATAATCTCATGACTGTATCCGTGTTTATTTTTGTCTGATGAGATACCTAATAGGGAAATCGATTGCAAAATCGGGGAAAAATTCTTGTCGAGATGACATAATCGCCAGATCCCGGGACTTTTATCATTTTCACAGGCGTTGTATCTTTAACTAAGACAGTCCATCCATCAAATGGTGCAAATTAGGTATATTTCTGGTAGTTTTTCTATTTCGTGAACCATTTCCAATAATATAAATTATATCGGTGTTATTGTATTGGTGTCTGTCACCAGTGATCCCGTGCTCGGACACGTACTCGCTGATGACGACCCTCGGCGAGCCGGTTGTGATCCGCGCGTGGAACATCGCCGGTCTGCCCGTCGACGCGTTTTCTATACAGAACGGCATCATCGTCGAGAAGTCACGGCGCTGGCCGCTCATGATCGATCCGCAAGGTTGTATACATACTCTCTGAACATCAATTTCTATAAACTATCTCAATTCGCGTCTACAAATCGATCTCGAAAATAAACGTTGCATTCAAACTTTATTCTTATTGGCTCATTTGTGGGAACAATCTTACCATTCAGATTGAGATTGTATATTTAAGTTACTGTAAATCTTCATCTGTGTACATCCTGACTGATAAAACAACTCCGTTATTAATCTTCTACTATCTTTATATTATATTTCGTTTACAAGTTTAAACTTGGCTCAACAAAATGACTAGAAACAAACCTGATGTTCCCGTTAGTCCTCTAAAAAGAATCCTCTTATAGCATAAGCAGGCAAACGAGCAAGTGGGTTACCCGATGGTAAATGATCTCTACCGCCCATGTACGCCCACAATACCAGAAGAATCATGGACGCGTTGCTGACCTTAAAGGAAAGGCATAATTTAAGGGATTGGGAAGGGGAGGATTTGGACGTCCAGATATCTCTCTCAGCGTACGTGACACACCAGCAAGGTACTTTACATTGGTTGTCTGTAACAGTGACAGACGGTGGTAGATAGTGGTTATAGATTTGATAGATAGTGGTTGGTATTACCATCGTCATGTCTGGCCGCAAATCAATTAGATAGTTACTATAAAATTGACATGGTGTGTTCAGAAATACAAAGGTCTGTTTCCCATTGGAGTAGGCAGAGACAACAGATTTCCACTAGCTACGATCTTTGCACACTCTTTGACCTCTTTCACTCCCATTATATTCTACATGCATGTCTATTTAAGGTACTTACGTGGCCTTTTTCGACAACATCTCCGACTTATCGGAAAATTTCTGTAGGAACCGGACATGGGTCATAGTTCAATAAAAGCGTCATAGTTCGTTCCATGCATTTCATTGAGCCCCCGATATCGGTGACAATATGTCGTTAACGTGTCAGCCAATAACAAAAACGCTCTTAGGGTGAACGTACATTTCACTCTTATGAGCCTTCCGATTTGTAAGTAAAGAATTTAATATTGTAATTATTTTAGAGCAAGCCAATAAATGGGTGAAGAACATGGAGCGTGAGAACCAACTGCGAATAATAAAGCTAACAGATTCTAACTACGTCCGTGTACTGGAAAACGCGATCCAACTGGGGCTGCCCGTCATCCTGGAGAACATACGAGAGCAGCTCGACGCGGTGCTGGAGCCAGTATTGCTCAGGAATGTGTTCAAGTAGGTCACTTCATGACGTCCGCTTGTTGTAGAACGCGATCCAACTGGGGCTGCCTCTCTGCCATTCTCCTCCCCTTCTTAATCACTTAATTATCCGTTGGCAACGCGCCCATGATTCTTCTGGTATTATGGGCAATGGAGATCACTTACCATCAGGTGACCCACCTGCTCGTTTTCCGGTCTATGCTATATAAAAAAAGACTAAATTGCAGTATAGTGATGAAGCAGCAGTATTAAAAATATATTCTAAATAAGTACCGGCCAAAGCCAAGAATTTTCTCTCAAGCAACACCAAAATAAAACACCAAGGTGTTCATGAACGGTGGTGTTAATTTACCATCATTTCACGTTCGATGCTCTTTTGCTGCCTAAACCAGATAAATATATGAATAAAAATATGTGGGAACTTATCTACATGTGTTGTGCGTAGATCCGGTGGCGTGGACTGCCTTAAAGTAGGCGACAACGTGCTAGAGTACAATCACAACTTCCGCTTCTACATCACCACCCGGCTGAGCAACCCACACTATCTGCCTGAGATCGCTGTCAAGGTAACATCAGCTATTATTATATAACTACAACTAGCTGCACCGTGTGGGTTCACCCGCGTGCGTATTACTGCGCTCCCGTGTTTCATACCAAGTACAAACCACCCATATCGATTTTTTGTTTTATTTACCCTATTCTACCCCCTAACGAGTGGATTATCGAAAAATCTGGAAATATGTATTTACTTATTTTTTTAGGAGTAGGTAGGTACTCGAGTAGGTAGGTAGGTACTTTCGAGATGAAATTTCTATTTAATATTGTTTCTCAATATAAACTTTCATCGACTATTTCACCCCGTCAGGATTTTTTGAGACAAAAAATAGCCTATGCCCTTCCATTCAAACTTTCGTTATACCAAATTTCATTACAATCAGTCTAGTAGTAGTTGCCGTGAAAAGGTAACAGACGGACTCTGTTACTTTCGCATTTATGTGGACGGATATGGTTAAGGATATAAATTATCATTTTATTTTATTAATCTTATAATCTAGAGAGCCAACTTTGTTTGTCACTCGATTCGAAAAACATAAAGGATTTATCTTTAATTATTAGATACGTCTGCTCGAAATAGAGAGCTCGCTTCCTCTTACCACATGATGAGACTAAAATAACCCCGACCAGCCGTAGGTGAACTGCTGCACCGCTACCTACCTCTTTGGGGATGTAGGCGTGTGCTTGTGTTATGTTAAATTTTAGAGATGATTCCAATAATGATTGTGTTATTTATGGTTATGTTGATAGGTGACGATGTTAAACTTCATGATCACACCGCAAGGACTCCAGGACCAGTTGCTAGGCATCGTGGTGGCGCAGGACCGGCCGGAGCTCGAGCTCAAGAAGAACCAGCTCATCGTCGAGGGCGCCACCAATAAGCGCACGCTCAAGGAGATCGAGGACAAGATACTAGAGGTCATCTATTATTATATAAACACTATTTTAAATTGCCTCGGTAGCGCAGTTGTAATGCGTACGCTTTGCGACTGAGGCTGAACGCTGACGTCTCGGGTTCGATCCCCGGGTCGGGTAAAAGTGATATTGCGTTATTCTATTACGAAGTGCTCAGTATCAGCCCGGAGTCTGAAATTGTGCCCAGTATGGCGATAGACTCGCCCCCTATTACATCATGGGACGGAGATACGCTAGGCGGAATGCGGGTGTATTGTTACACCTCTGCCTACCCCTTCGGGGATTACCGGCGTGAACGCATATGTATATGTACTATTTTAAACGGGTTCACTACTATAACCATCTCTAACATTATCCAATCTGCACAGTGTATCAAGTGGGGATGGCCGTAGCCGGATGTCGGGTTCAAATTGTTCCTCTAAGGCAGAAATCCTAGACAAAAAAAAACAAAGCTATTTAAAAAACAAAATATACGCTCGTTATTAATATATTCTATCTTCCAAAATTAATTCTTGGCTTGAACTTTAGTAGTGATCTCTAGACACTGCATCGCTTGGGATATGAATTACCGTAGATGTGACCAAAATCTACACTGACTTATGGGGGGCTGATTTAAATAATTACATATCTATACCATGCCTACTTATAACTTTATAAAGTACTAGCTGTTGCTCGCGGCTCCGTCCGCGTGAAAGGCCTATTCCGGGAAAAAAAGTCCTAATAGTTCCTAATCCTAGGCATGGTGTACCTGTGTGCCAAATTTCAATTTTCAAAAATCCTTTCTTGGCGGGGCCTCTTCATTTTATTTCTTACTAGATTTTGCTCGCGGCTCCGCCCGTGTGAATAGACTTTTCCGAAATAAAACGTAGCCTATAACCGTCTCCAGGGCCCCATCTATCTCTACGTCGAAGTTCATCAAAATCAGTTCAGTGAAATCACGCCTAAATGCGTGAAAGCGTAACAAACATTTTTTTTTCATAAAAAGTATCCTATGTTACTTCTTATACCTCCAAGAATATGTGTACAAAGTTTCATGATGATCCGCTACGTAGTTTTCGCGTGAAAGCGTAACAAACAAACTTACATTCACATACATACATACATACATACATACATACATACATACATACATACCTACATACATACATACATACATACATACATACATACATACATACATACATACATACATACATACATACATACATACATACATACATACATACATACATACATACATACATACATACATACATACATACATACATACATACATACATACATACATACATACATACATACATACATACATACATACATACATACATACATACATACATACATACATACACACTCACGCCTATGTCCCATGGGGGTAGGCAGAGACTATTGAGTACCACAAGCTACGATCCTGACACACCTCTTTCGCCTGTTCCACATTCATACATCACATACACATTTATAATATTAGTATGATAGCTGGTTTGTGACTCCACAGGTGTTGTCATCGGCCGGGAACATTCTAGAAGACGAGTCGGCCAACCAGATCCTGTCTTCATCCAAGATGCTGTCAATCGAGATCGAAGCGAAGCAGGCGGCCGCGACCATCACAGAGAAGGAGATCGACGACGCGCGCCTGCTCTACGTGCCCGTGTCCAAGCATAGCTCCGTGCTGTTCTTCTGCATCTCAGATCTAGCCAATATCGACCCTATGTATCAATACTCGCTTAATTGGTACGTGGTTATTTTATAGGACAAGAAGACAATCGAGTCAATGATTTAACTGATAAGTACAATTTCTACAAGGTGGTAGGTCCCACCTTTGCGAGAGGTCGGCTGGGTTGGTACCACCACTTTGTCTATTTCTGCCGCCAAACAACATTGTGTAAGCACTGTTGTGTTCCGGTTTGAAGGGCATTGAAGCCAGTGAAATTACTGGGCATTATGAGACTTAACACCTTATGTCTCGGGGTAACGAGCGCAGTTTAGTGTCATGCAGTGCTTTGTTATTTAAAGTTCTGTGTGGCGTTGCTTCTGTTTATGAGCAGGCGTGGCGCTTACCATCAGGCGAGCGACCTGCTCGTCTCGTTATTCAAGCTAATAAAAAAATAAAAAAAGTGATCTTGATAAGTAAACACAATACCACTAATGAATATCAGAATTGTCAGATCGTGGCCGACCTAATAATGTACCTATCCATATTATAAAATAAATTCATTTAATTTGAATTGACCTCTAAAGAAAGGAATGAGGTTGCTGAGGGTATCTATTGGGCTTCTGACAATGTACGCCATCCAATCGGGGCTTACGCTATGCTCTCTCTTCCACTACCACTAGGTGTGGTAGCAGATTTTCGCAAACTATAATAAGGGTTACCTGGACGGAAACCAAACCGTTTTACATGAACAGCGAATTATTATAAGTAATAGATAGATACCTTTTAAACCCGACTTCAACCCCTATTGGCGGTGTACTTGCGATTTTCGTTAAGAAGTTTCTCATTTTACCCTGTTCTCCATCATAAGACCTCTAGCAAATTTATGAGACAACCGCGGAAAAAACTATAGCAAAGAAAAAAGGAATCATTCAAATCGGTGCATATTAGTTGGAGTTATGCGTGAACATATAAAAAATATATAGAAAATAAGTAAGTTTTAAGTCGATTAAGAAGCACGTGACATCGTGTCGTGCCGGCTCGGCTGGGAGACGGAGTTTTGTTGAATAGAGGTTAAAACACGATTGTTTATGTCAGGTTCATAAACCTGTACAACCAGGCGATCATAAACTCACCGCAGAGTGACGAGCTGGACAAGCGGCTCACGAGCCTCAACGCGTTCTTCACTCGCAGCGTGTACGAGAACGTGTGTAGAAGCCTCTTCGAGAAGGATAAGCTCATATTCGCTCTCGTCCTCACGCTAGGAATATTGAGGGCTAAGGTAAATTGCAGTCAAATTAATAAAACATGTCAATCAGCTCATCCCTACCAGCTGTTAATTGTTCTTTTTATATGTTGTCCTGAAAAGTATTTCAATGGAGAGTCCCTCTAGAATCCACACGTTAATCGTCACGGGATGACACCATGTTTCTTAGGAATAATTGCTTAGATTGGTGACTTCTTAATAAAAGAGTTTTGTGAGATCTCAAATCAAATGTAAATACCGTTACGTCCACCAATTCCAATCCGGACCAAATTCATTCTAAACGGACTTTAATGAAATTTGGTAAGGAGATAGATTATTTCCTGGTCATAGGGTACTTTTTGTCCCAGAAAAACAATAAAAGTAAAAATCTCTTTGTATGCTTATAATAGACTGTAACATGTATATATAAACATGTTTAGTTGGTTTGTTTTATTGGACTTGTTACGCAACAGTATAATTGTATAGGGCGCCATTGACGACGAGCTGGTAGTGTTCCTGCTGACAGGCGGCGTGGCGCTCGAGAATCCATTCGAGAACCCCGCGCCTTCGTGGCTCTCCGACAAGGCGTGGTCCGAGATCGTGCGCTCCAGCAACCTGCCCGGGTGAGCTTTTATAAACTATAAACCCGACAACCAGCTTTACGCAACGACGAAGCATGTGATGTCACGTCGGCTTTGTAATGATAATGGTGCTACCAGAATCGACTCAGTCTGTTCATGCTATGGTTTTTTAAGTGGTAGAGCCACGCTGTAGACAATTTTGTCTACAGCATGAATAGGCCGGCTCGTCCGGGTCGTTACCACAGAAAACCGACGTAAAGTAGCAGTTTGCTGCTGCGTTTCGTACGATGAGTGAGATATCCGTAGGCCCGAATCCCCTCCTCTTTCCAATCCCTTAATTATCCCGTTCCTTTAAGGTCGGCAACGCGCCCATGACTCTTTTGGTATTTTGGGTGTACATAGGTGTTGGTGATCAGGTTACTCACTTGCTCGTTTGTCGGCCTATGCTATAAAAAATGGATCAAACTGACTACAACACCGCTCTAATTAAGATTTATCAACTTTTACCTATTCATAAGCATTATATATACCTACTAGCAATATTTTCAGACTATTACAATGATTTGCAGACTACGCGGGTTCAAAGAAAACTTCGTGTCGAATGTAAAAGCTTGGAAGGAGTTTTATGACTTGTCCGCGCCACACGAGAGTCCGTTCCCGCCGCCATATGAGGACATTAAGGGAATACCAAAACTAATTATATTACGGTAAGAACAAAAATAGTATGTTATGGGAGGTATTAATACAGCGCTGCAGCTATTGTCTGCTATTTAAATGTTAATAACAAAACATCTAACTAGGTCCTTAGGCATCCACTTTTCGTCGATATTACTTCCAATTGGCGTACATTACGTAAAATTGGTTACGAACAAGCTGATAGCCCTACATAGGGCACATATGCAATCCGGAACAAATCTCTTGTTTTCCGAAGTTTTATTTATAAGTAGGTATCGTTCCCAGGTTGACATTACATCGTCTCAGTTCCATAGCTAAAGTAAGCTGCCACTAGAGTCTAGACTAATCAACAAATTGTCATCACCCACTGCAATACCCTTACTATTGAGGTTCCGTTAAATCCCTAAGTACCTTGACCTAGATGCATCCGTCCGGACAAGCTGATACCGCTGGTACAACAGTACGTGGTGGAGGAGATGGGCCGGCCGTACATCGAGCCGCCGCCTTTCGATCTGGAGAAGTCGTACAACGATAGCAACTGCTGCTCGCCGCTCATCTTCATATTGTCCGCCGGCTCCGACCCTATGTCGGGCCTCGTCAAGTTCTCCATGGAGAAGAAAGTCGTCAGCTTTGAGACCATATCGCTTGGTCAGGGACAGGTGACTGTGCAATATTTATATTGTTCTAAGTTTTCAGAAAGCCCAAGGTCCTAAAACCATATCTGTAATAGACTTGTGGGCAGTGGCGACGGCCTCGCACCATAGGGGCCTCGCATGACAGTTTTACAATCTATTTTAAAGTTTTCTTTCTAACTGCGAAATGAAAGAGCCCAAGCTGATGTCACCGACGTCCACGTTAGGTCTAGCGATGCCTCTGCGTCTGGGTGGCCTTTAGCTGGGAGGTATCCGTCCCACAGAAAACTAACGAAGTGACAGTTTATTTTTGCGAGATTACTATACGAACACGAAGACCCATAATATCCCTTTACCCTTCCACTAGCCCTCATTTCTTTCTTAAAGGTCGGCAATGGACCCCAGAATTCTTATGGTATAGTAGATAGTAGCTCATGGGCAATGTTCATTCACCCTCTGGTGATCCATTACGATCGTTTGGTTTTACCATCATAATAATTGATGTATTTTTATTGTTAGGGTCCCATAGCAGCGAACATGATAAATCAAGCTATAGCCTCCGGTGGCTGGGTGGTGCTGCAGAACTGTCACGTGATGGACTCGTGGATGGGCGAGCTGGAGCGGATCTGTGCGGAGGTGATCATTCCTCAGGTCACACACGTCAACTTCCGCTGCTGGCTCACCTCGTACCCGAGCAAAGCTTTCCCTGTCACCGTGCTGCAGAACGGTAAGGCTTTTTGGAAAACCTAGAACTCCCAGAAGGAACAGATCCTTATCACCTGACACACTAAAGTGGTACGACGACGCGTTGTATAAAAAGTGTGATGTCCACACCGCTTTCACCGTAATTCTCATAATACCTTCGAATCCAATGTTGCGCTAAGTTTAACAGTAAAATTACATAAGTGTTGTTGGAAATCAAACTCAGGAGTTTATCTTCCATAATCACGAAACCATAGAACACGCTCAGATGACACGAGCAGCTTTGATGTACGCAGGTGTAAAAATGACGAACGAGGCTCCAAAAGGTCTGAAGAACAATATGAACCGGTCGTACATATCGGATCCTATCTGCGACGCTGAGTTCTACATCTCGTGTCCGCGCACGGAGGACTGGCGGCGCATGTTGTTCGCGTTGTGTTTCTTCCACGCTATCGTGCAGGAGCGCCGCGCCTTCGGACCGCTCGGATGGAACATACAGTACGAGTTCAACGAGAGCGATCTCAGGATCTGTATTATGCAGCTTCAGGTGAAACCTCTAATCTAAAACTATCCACCACAACTCCACCGGTCAATTTTAAATTATAACTGCGCCATATAAATCATGTTTAAGACGATGTAGCAATTGGAGGGGCGCTTACTTTATTCACTAACACTGTTTTGCTCTGCTTAAATTATGGAACAAGTCCCAAGATGATCGTTTTGTATAGTTTGCATGCATTCATGACCCACTTTTTGTAGCACTACCATCATTTGCAATTTCCCATTCGGCAGATGTTCTTAACGGAGTACACTGAAACCCCGTTCGCTGCGTTGAACTATCTCGCCGGAGAGTGCAACTACGGCGGCCGTGTGACTGATGACAAGGATAGAAGACTGATCCTATCACTGTTGTCCGTATTCTATAATGAAGAGGTCACTGCAAACCCTGAGTAAGTAGTTTATTATAGTATTTTTCGTTTGTATTTCAGTGCCGATGCTTTCTTGCCTTTTTTGTTATTGCCTCGTAAGGAAACATAATAAGGGATCTGGATTTGAGCGTCTAGTCTGGATAACATTAAAGCAACGACTTTATTGTGTTTTTATTACTATTAAAGAGGCAAACAAACAAGCGCCAAGTCAGGTGGTAAGTGATCACCGCCACGGGCCCAGCAATACTGATGGAATCGTGGATCCGTTTCACGCCTTTGCGATTTGGGGGTTTGGCAAGTGACTTCCGGAAATCTTCTAAGAAATGTAAAGTATTAATGTTTTCATAAATATCTTTGCACAGTTATTCGTTTTCCCCGAGCGGCGAGTACCGCATGCCCCCCAGCATGGATTACAACTCTGTGTTGGAGCACATCCGAGCTTTCCCGCTCATCTCCAAGCCGGAGGTGTTCGGCCTTCATGAGAACGCAGACATCACCAAAGACAATAAGGAGGCGGCGGCCGTGAGTTATACCTATAGCTTTTGTATCTTCTATAGAGAAATAGACTACATACCTTACTGCATACTTAAGTACAAACTTCAAACATGTCTGATTCGGCATCTATATTATGTAGCTGCTAGTAGAGAATAGCTTTTTCTAAATAACTCTCCATTTTATGCGGGTAGATAAATATTTCTGTAACTGGCCGTTTGATATCAACCTCCCAGAATTTCAACCTGTTAAATTATTGGCTTGAGAAATAGCATTTTTTCTCAAATATTACTTGTTTGATTGATTGATTTATTTTATTTGATAAAAAAACGATTAGATAGAGAAAAAAAAGAAAGATAAAGATAAAAGATTAGATTGCTTAGTTTGATTCATAAGAGAAGTTATTGTTGAATGGTCGTGCCTCTGTTTATCAAGTTTGCAGACTAGTTGTCTTAACTACGGTCTACGACTACTTTGGGCTTCGTGGAACGTTTAAATAACCGATCTCGTTGTTTTGCCGACTGCCACCCCTCTGTGACTACGCACCCTTATTAGTTAACAGGCGATGTATCACGTAACGCTAGATATAATACGTTTGATTGGCGACATAAATATTTAGACTTTATTGTAACAAACTGCCTCGGTGGGGCAGTTGTAATGCGTACGCGTTACGATTGAGGTCGGCGTTGAGGTCTCGGGTTCGATCCCCGGGTCGGGTAAAGTGGTATTGTGTTTTTCTATTACGAAATGCTCAGTATCAGCCCGACCTGGAATTTGTGCCCGGTAATACGCTCGGCGAAATATGTCTATTTCAGAGTACCTACACCATTGAAATAAGATCACAAGAAACGTAACTCAAGCAAAAAAATTACCCCACCAAAACTCTGTGCAAGGGGCTATAAAATTCAGCTCGTTCATTCAATTCATAAAAATTGATTCATGATCTCTAGTTGACACTAAGTCAATTTTTTTGCGCGGTGCAGAACGAGGTATCTCGATCTAAAAATTTAATATTTAGACATTAACTTTTATGAAATAAAGTTTATTTTGAACGTTTATAAATTTTTGTTCCGTGTATCGAGTGTGTTACCTTTGCATGTGTCAGTAAGTGGAGCCGTATTTTTGGCAGATTCATATGAGAATTATCGTTCTAGTTATCTTATTTCGATGACCTATATGGACCTTATGCACCTACATTAGGTATCAAAGTAGCGAGTATAGCCCCAAGTATATTTTAAACAGTTTTCAAACTGCTCAATTGCTTTATATCAGTTATTATTCGGATGCCTGCTGACTCAAGCGGCGATCGTGGGCGGCGGGGGCGGTGAGGCGGGCGACGCGGGTGGCGTGGTGGATCTTACGCGGGACATGATGGGACGCTTGCCACCACAGTATGACGTGTTTGACGTCTCGCTCAAGTACCCCGTGCAGTATTACAACAGTATGAACACTGTGCTCAAACAGGTACGATTTGATTTGATTTGATTGTTCGACGGTGATGTAGGGCGCTTCTTTCGAAGCAGCGGCCTGCTTGGGGTTGTTGTTTACCATAATTAAAAAGAGTTAAAACTTCATTCTCCAGTGGCGTCCCACCCTCCTGGGAGCCCGCAAGTGGGGGTGCTCATTCGAGCACCAGGACCTACCCCGGAGAGTATATGGTCCAGAATCCGAGATGCAGCGAGACCGCACGGTGCGAGGAGGACTATGGTTGTCAGGCCGAGGTTTTGACCTGTACTCGCCATAGGCTCCGCGCTCCGCCGACTACGCACCCCATGACTCTGCAACCCTCGCCCGCGACCCTTAAGTGGTACTTGCTACCGGTTACCTCAGGCTGGCTACTTCCTGAGGCTACCGTTTAGGATGGAATGCCGGACCAAAGAGGGCGTGTTGTCCCCACAGATAACAAACAAACCGATCTATGGTAGACTCAACCCTCCAGGATTCCATTATCCCCCCATACGGCGCTCAACTACGCACGGCACAAGACGTAGGTGGGCTCATACTCATGACAGAGAGGTCGGTCTGACTCGCCCACAGGTCACAACCTACCAGTCCTTTGTTGCTACATAGCCACAGGTCACTGGTGAAGCCTCTTCGGACCAAATTCCGGTGATTAGGTAGGTTCTTTGCCAACAGTGAGTTAGACCCGCTAGGGGGAGTAGCTCGCTGTTGCCCAGGTATACCGGCGGTACGTTCTCAGTTTTTTGCCCGAAAGTGATTCTTGTAAAAGATGGAGCGTAATTATGGTTTCGCGTTGAGACAGTTGCGACAGTAATCTGTGGTACTTAATCTAAATTTAGGAATCCCCGGAACCATCTTGTCATACGCCGAAGATAACCACTATGGGGTTAGAGTTCATATTATGCTCGCTAAGATTAGCACAGCAGTTTTTCAGTCGTTTCCGTGAGTAATAGACTCATGGTATGGTAGGACATTATGTTTGTCTCCATTGTTCCGTCACAGCCTCGCGGGATCCTACATATTGATAGAAGACTATGATGTTCGTGAATGAGGATATCTTTTTTACAAAGCCAACTAGTTACCCACTATACAATATGTAACAAAAACCCTGTCGGGCGTTGTAACTGTGATATCAGAATCGATATTCAAACGTAATGAAATAACTCGCATACGAAAATTGGACTATAAAAATAATCATATTTATTTTTTAAGCTTGAATTAATGTATTGTTTGTAAACCGTATTTCGATTGATTACCTCTGCAAGAGCGATGACTCAGAATCAGAGCAAGATAGTAAGTTGCGGCGTCAACGTACATCAAACCTACCACGCCGCGTGTGGGCCCGGTATCAGTCAGCTGTTCATCACATTTCAGATTAAAATAACATTTTTTAAATATGTTCATTTTTATAAGCTACCTATAAATAATAATAATAAATATAATAATTTTTATTAGGCTGTCTATATGTCTATCTTCACGACCCAAAAACGGCCAACAGGGTTTTTGTTATATACTGTAAATGTATCTGTATTTAAAAATCATTATCTGCAAAATAAGCATTGTGTGTGGTTTGTGTACGTAGGAGCTGATTCGCTACAATCGCTTGCTGTCCGTGGTGCGTCGCACGCTGCACGGCGTACATTTGGCGGCGCAGGGACTCGCCATCATGAGCGCCGAGCTCGAGGAGTGCAACAACGCGTTCATGAAGGGCATCGTGCCGGGCGTCTGGATGTCCAAGTCCTACCCCTCCATGAAACCTCTCGGATCTTACGTCGCTGACTTTCTCTCCAGGTATTTTTTTATAGCAATCAACAAACCAGAAAGTGATCCACCGACCACGGACACCCAGAGTGCAAGAAGAATCACGAACGCGTTGCCGATCTTAAAGAAACAAATAGGGATTGGGAAAGGGGTGTTTGGACCTCTAGTAATCTCTCACTCACCGTACAAAACGCAAGAGCAAGATGTCACATCACGTGGGTTTTCTGCGTGTTTAAAAACCGCTCGAGCCTGCCCATTAATGCTGTAGACAAAACTGTGTACAACGTGGCTCTACCAGTTAGGTATAAAGATATACCTTGTTTAATTTTAAATTATTTAATGTTTCGCAACCATTAATCGTCACACCACTTTGTGCAGCCAGATTCAAAAGTTCTTTCTTTCTACCTGGCGTTATCCCAGCCAGTGCCCTGGACCCTGGTCCGCGTTCCTACTAAAACGCCTCCACTTCGCCCGATCTTGAGCATCCTCTGTAGTAACATCCATTCATTGGCTCTCTTGTCTCCCTCTAATATGTCAAGCGAGCGTTTTTTGAGCCGTCCGCCAGATTCTAAATATCATAAAATAAAAAGATATAAAAAATTATTTTGTTCTTCTTTCTGGTGTTTAAAATAAATTATGAATTAGCCTTCACTGACCCACTGCTGAGCAAAGTCCTCCCTCCATTCCTTCCACTTCTCTCGGTCTTTCAATCTAGTTGGAATGTGGTGAGCTCGTCCTACCATCTTCTCCTTGGTGTGCCACGCGGATGTATTTTATCGGATGTAGCTTTGAAAGCCGCCAATTTGAAACGGGACTGGGCCGGCCACTTAAGCCGTATGTCGGAAGAGAGATGGGCTAAACGGGCTACTGAGTGGTGCCCGGATTAAAATAAATAATACCTAATAATAAATACACCGAGCAGCCGCACAGATCCCACACTAGGTTAAAATCTGTATCGTGGGTATGGAACGAGGGACTTGCCCATGGTCCCACAACAACCAAACCCGAAACAAATATTTATGTATCACATAAATAATTGATCTTGGTGCGGGAATCGAACCCATGGCTTCGCAGCCGGCTGCTGGCCCATTACCTACACCACGGAAACTGTCAAGATCAGATTTTACATTTTCAAATAAACTGGTTTACACGGTTTTGTTTAAAATTCAGCAACGCAGTGAATGAAAATAAAAATGTAATCATCATACCTATACTTTATTGTTCTGATATGATAATACTTATTACTAAAATTATGAACTAAATTATACTCGTAGAATATAATAATCTATGTATATGTATAGTAACATTTTGTTCTCAGACTGATTTAAATAATATTGTACAGATAAATGCCGAGCTTCCATTGCACGTCCAATACAAGCTGCGAGAACAACAGTGGCTTATATGTGATTTAAAAAAATACTAATTTCGTACAATTTGATTATTTCCACACTAGGAAGTAGGAACCATTTCACATTTGATACTTTATGCTCCGCTGTTGGGTACAGAAATCTTAATTGACGTTTCTGAGGACTAATTAGATTAATAAAGACGAATACATCACATAGTGATATATGGTCTCGTGTCTCATAATGTTTATTAACAAACTTCATTATAACCCTATTTATTAGAATATTTAACAACGGTCTTCTTTTACAACGTATGTACTTAATTATAAATAGTCTTACTCTGTCGTTTTTGTATTTCAAGCCGGTAATATTTATTTGATAGCTAGCCCAGTCTGGTTCTCGCGACCTCAATAGTTAAAAAAATATTTTCCTTACATATTTTTTTTTATAATTCTACATAAAACGAATGTTAATGCCCTAATGGAATAATAGTATCATATTACAGTTAAATGGCATAATATATCATTGATTACATCACATTGATATTAAATAAGTATTAATAATACTAGCCCTGTATTATACATGTCTCACTGCTGGGTACGGGCCTCCTCTGCTGAACGTGAGGGGTTAGGCCTTAGTCCACCATGCTGGCCTAATGCAGGTTGGTAGAATTTATGAATAACTCAGGTATGCAGGTATCCTCACGATGTTTCCTCCGCCATTTAAGCAAGCGATAATTTACCATGAATACACACTTAACTTAGAAAAATCACAGGTGCATGCTCTGGATTCGAAATTACGACTTTCGTCTTTACAGTCCGTAACACTCCCCGCTGAGCTATCGCTGATATTACATCATACTGATAATATAACAATAAATATATTCTTATATGTACCTACTGGCTTATAGTTTGTACATTATAGCACGCATATAAATACTGTCCGATCCTATACAAATACTTTGACATATTAATTAATTAAAACACTAATTTAAATTCTAATTGATTTATAGCGGCCGTATTTCAAAGAAAACCGACGCGACGTGAACTAAATGTTCCGTTACATTTCGTGCTGCCACTTGCCGGTGAGCTAACTAGAACAAAAATAACAATGCAAGGTCTTCAGTCGTCTTCCTATAGTTTTTATTTAGAAGACGCAAATAATTTTCTCTTTAATTAACTTTACTAATGGCTAAGGGTATCCGCTTTGCAACTTGTTTCTCTAAGCTATTTAATTTTCTGATCCTGAATTAACTAAATCAGAAAGTTTATCTATCAGTTCCTTTCCAAAAGACTCTCTAAATTTGTCGCTAATGCTATCGAGCAACGCGTAAGGCGTCTCATAATTATTATCAGAATTAGCTAATCCGGTATCATTGTATTGGTCGCCTACAATCCTGAAGCCGAGTGCGGACATTTCGACGCAGTAGTGTATGTTCTCCAGTGTAGTAATGTTTATAAAGATGCGCTGGTTGGTGCTTCGCAGTTGTGTTGATATTGAAGCGGATTTCACATGCCTCTGTATGTCGTTGATAGCCGCCTCGGCTTCTTGAGGCCACGTCTCAGCGTCCAGAACTTGTTCTGACATGGTCACTCTGGAACATAATAATAATAATATGTTTATTAATCAAAAACATACAGATATGAAAATTAACAACATTTTTACATGTTTGGTAGAGTAATAAACAGTAATAAACAGTAATATAAAATAAACACTTTAGCAACGTATTATTTTTAAGATGACCACAATCGGATCTGTTAATGATGAGACCTCCATGCGGATGATGTAGGTATCGTCTGGTATGTTATTTAGAAAAATTGGTGAACATCACAATTTAAGTTTAAACTTGAGCATAAAGCCATAGTGATTGCCATCAAATCTTTTTCTTCATGCATATATTTTTCTATCCATATTGAAAGAGAAATCTTAAATTGTCAGGTTGAAATTCCTGCAAGACTGGATCGACGAGGGTCCGCCGATCGTGTTCTGGATATCAGGGTTCTACTTCACGCAGTCGTTCTTGACGGGCGTGCTGCAGAACTACTCGCGTCACAACAAGATCCCCATCGACCAAGTGCACTACGAGTTCACCATCACCAGTATGGAGGCAGAGTGCCAGGTGGAGCCCGACTTTGGAGTTTATTGTAAGGTGAGACTTGAGGGACTAGATGACTATGCTATAATATGAGTAAGTATAACTTCTCTCCAAACACGTTAAATTTTTTAGTTTATTGTTCAGACGTTGTTCGGAATTTCATTTGTCCACAATGTTCGACTTGAGGGGAACATTTTCAGATATAAAGATCAATATAATCATAATTGAATTAGAATGCACATGATACACGGGATTTCATTTAGATTTTAGTAACTAAAATATACAGATTTTTGTAAATATTCAGCTTATTCAGAGGAAAGTCCCTAGACTGGCGGCATTCAAATGAGGAAGTCAAAGATCGGGGCATACTTTATGGCTTATTTTCAGTCTTGGATATATGATAGATAAGATCATTCCTTTCACTTCTAACCGGTATTACGGACGTGAAAAAGGGTGTTAAACTAACAAATTTAATATAAACTCTGAGATGTGCTATAATCGCTATTGAATGGATATCTACTTTCTTTCAAGAAATAGCTCTCGACAGGAAACAATGGAAGGATAACATCAATTTAGTATCAATGCTAAACAAAGATTGTTATTTAAACTCAATAATATTTCATGTAATGTTTTCATTTAATTTGTAAAAAATACCAAATATTGAGAAAATATATTTAAAATAATATACAGTACTAATATGTAGGTAACAACCATAAACTTAAAGAAGATGATCATGGGTTTTTTCGGTGCTTACTGTACATCTCAGAAAAGACACGCCGACTCCAAACAAAATGGGAGAACTAAAAGAATGTGTTATTTTTATTTATATAAATTACTAAAACTCAGAGGTAAATGTTATTTTTACAAGCAGCAATCTGCTCCGGTGGATAAAAAAGATCAGGAACATAGTGTATTCATCTGGGTGAGTTCATTATTTATTAATGGCTGTTCCCAATATTCTTTTTATCGGGAGATTTGCTTACTGGTCGTAAAATTTTGACACATTTTGTATAGAAGATCTGCCAAAACACTTTTTATAGTAAGCAAATCTGTCGATAGATAGAAAATAGGGAACGGCCATAAGTCACTATGTGATACAGGGGAGTGATACTATCATACCTAAGCATAATGGATATTCATTGCGTTGGCGATACATACACAAATAAATAAATAAATAAATCATTTACATAGGTAAGGAATATTCACTAAAGCCTTTGGTATAGTAGCAGCGCGGCCTCGACCGCGGCATACTTAGGCCGAAAACCCGTGATCTCCTGGGTTCAAATCACAGGTCCCGCAATCACAATTTGTTTTTAGAGTTTTCAAATCGAAAAATCACACATGAGTTGCTCGGACTCTGTTTTTGTGCCCCATATAACGATAGGCTCGCTCCTGTCATCATAGGGCGGAAATATACTCAGCGAACCGAGAGTGCACTATTTGCACCTCTGCCTACTAAAATTCTCCATTGAATAGTTATAAAATCAGAATTCATTTAATAATAATAGAATTATGAATATTAAAACACTACAATAAAGCTATATATATAAGCTATATATCTACATATGCGAGGGGCGTCTGGTTTGGTACCACAGCTTTGGCTATTCCTGCCGCCAAACAGCAGTGTGTAAGCACTGTTGTGTTTCGGTTCATACAACAAACAATCAATGAGAACATATCAAGTTTCATACAAAAGAGTGCAACAAGTATTATCCTATATCTATGTGTAGCCCAAATTGAGGACCTAATAACAATTTGAACACGCATCAAGACTTCCCTAATCGACTTTAAGTTGACTGTTAGTTAAAAATCAAAATGAAATAAAATAAAAAATACTTCAATATGTTATAATATAAGTAATCTATTTTCCCCACAGGGCCTGTTTTTGGAAGGAGCCCGGTGGAATCGTGAAATCATGCAATTGGACGAATCTTACCCAAAGATTCTGTTTGACACAATTCCAATAATCTGGTTCCAACCGGCTCTGATAGCCAACTTCAATCCATCGCCGTGCTACTTTTGTCCCATATACAAGACAAGCGAGAGGAAAGGTGTGTTGGCAACTACGGGCCACTCCAGTAACTTTGTTATGTACATCACTCTAGCCTCAGATACACCCCAGAAGCACTGGATCAATAGAGGTGTTGCCAGCCTAACACAGCTTGATGATTAAATTAATTATTATTAAACTAGGCAATTATTTATCACTCATCGGGTGTCTTATAATGACTGTGATATTTTAACTAGTCTGTAGCATTTATAATAAAGTGCATTTGCTTTTTTGGTAATTTTTATTAGTATAATTATCCCTTATAGTTGTCAATTAATACAATATATACACAGATGTGCAAACAAAGCAAAAACCAGTCCTAGTTATATAGGGTTTGTGTTGCTCTTCTGATATTAAACTTCATTCAACATAGCAACACATTATTACATGCATAATACAACATTTATATTAATAAGGTGCTAAAACACTGCATATTTACAAAATAATTAGCAATTCTTATCCCAGTGCAGTTTAGGAGCCTATATCTTCTCTTTTTTATTACAATGGTGGGCAAACCATGAGTGCACTAGATAGCAAATGTCAGAATGACCGGCCACCGCTCATATTCCTCTTTGAAAAAGTCTTAAAAATAACCACTACCAAATTGCTACTTGAGATTAAGGGTGAAATGGTTCAACTTAAATGAACTGATCACCTGTCTGTGCAACTCGCCGACGCCCCCACCATAAATATAAATACAAATTACTACTTTTTACTACCTATTGTAGAACTACTACTTATGTATTTTAAAAGCTAAACCGCCTTTTGAGTTGACCACCCATTCTGACATCAATGTCACCATGTTTTTAGAATAAAATTAGCTGGTTTGGGCCTCTCTATTTCACTCACCATACAAAATGCAGCCTACTTTTCGCTGGTTTTCTGTGAGCCAGTGGTAATGACACCATCAAGCCGGCCTATTTATGCTGTAGACAAACTATCTACACTGTGGCTCTACTACTCAGTCATGTGCAATATTCTATTAAGTTAACAATTTGCTTATAATAGATAATCATTGTTTATAGAATTAGCAAACACTTTACGCAGAGTATAGTAAATATGTTGGAAAAAGATTTTAAAGATACTAAGTATTTGAAAATTGGCACATCAAACAGAATGATTAATTTTAATTAAGTAAAGTTATATTCTCTTTGATTTTGATTAACTTTAGTAATTATTCTCTATGTACGTACTTACCTATTTTCAGCGTGTTTATTCAATATGTCATACTTATTTACGTTCGTATAATCCTGGCGAAAATCTAGCAAAAAACTTACTAAACTCGAAAAAAGAATATAGTTAGCTATAATTATAAGAATTTATAAACTCAATTTATGAATTATAAAGATGTTGACCAAAATGTTGTTAAAACTAAATAAAAAAACAAACTCAAACAGAAATTGCAAAATACCAGGAAATAGTAATCTTGTCACTAGTTGTCACCAGTTGTCAGTTGTCACTTGTCACTTGTCACCGTGAAGTTGTCAGATTTCGTTAATTGTCAAATGTGACTATTGGCATAGCATAGAGTCGATACTCTATTTTCCGATTTTGCTCATTGATATATTACCGTTGACTGAGTATCTAATAGACTCGTTCCTAAGGTGTCGCAGAAAGAGACAAGGATACAATTTCGAGGGTTACCGCGTCAAAAACAAATTACCCCACAATTTGTTTTGTTACGTGACGTCATGTACTACAATTTCTTGAGAAATAATAGTTTCTTGCTTTTGTGAGTAAATAATACAACATGGGTATTTTCAATTACCTTTTATTATTTAAATATTATTTTTATTAGCTTTAGATGAGACGCGCAAGTCACTCACCTGGTGATAAGAACCTCGAATTATGAAGTACTACATGGCACTGAACTACGCTCGTCACCCAGATACATAAGGTGTTGTGTCATAATGCCAAGTAAAATCACTGGCGCGGGCGTCAATGTCCTTCAACAATAACATAACAGTAGTAACACACTGCTGCTTGGCGGCAGAAATAGACAAACCGGTGATACCCACCCAGACGGCCTCTCGCATACGATGGTCTGTATGTAGTTTGTGAGAAATCTCCCTTAGGTAATTTATTTATTTATTTAATTCTTTATTGTACACCATTTGCACGGATATATACAAAGGAAAGTAATATAAAAAGTGTGTTACAATAGGCGGTCTTATCGCTAATAGCGATCTCTGCCAGACAACCTTAGGATGTAATGTAATTTATTTGTCTATAAAATGTACACCATTACAGTTTGAAGCAGGTCAATGTACATAATAGTTTTAAAAATGTCAAACTCAAAACATATGGACCAAACTTAGAGTGGTAGAGCCACGCTGTAGACACTTGTCTACAGCATGTATGGGCCGGCTCGTCCGGGTCATTATCACTGTCTCACAGAAAACCGGCGTAAAGTAGCTGCTTGCTGCTGCCTTTCGTACGGTGAGTGAGATACCCGGAGGCCCAAACCCCCTCCCCTCCCCAATCCCTTATATATCCCTTTCCTTTAAGGTCGGCAACGCACCCATGATTCTTTTGATATTGTAGGCGTACATGGGCGGTGGAGATCACTTACCATCAGGTGACCCACTTGCTCGTTTGCCGGCCTATACCATAAAAAACATGGATTACGACTTATTTAAATCAAAAGTTTATATTATTGATCTGTAATGTAAATTAGAATTTTTTACTTTCATTTTCGACTGCCTCGGTGGCGCAGTTGTAATGCGTACGCGGTACGACTGCTGTGCTGAGGTCTCGGGCTCAATCTCCGGGTCGGGCAAAGTTCCCGGGATGGGATTTTCCATCAAGCGATGCTTAGTATCAGCCTGGAGTCTGGAATTGTGCCCGGTATGGCGATAAAGCTTGCCTCCTATCACATCATGGGACGAATATAAACTAGGCGAAATGTGGGTATACTAGTTAGGTACACCTCTGCCTACCCGTTTGGGGAAAACAGGCGTGAGTGCGTATTTAATTTAACTGTATTTTCTGAATATTTGAATTCTGTGGTTACTTATTATTGTGACAAGAATTACCATTGTTATATTAAAAAGCCTTTACTCTAATATAAATACCATTATATATCGGTTTGTGATCCTTATAAATAAAATAATATTTAAAATATAATTTAGGTACTTTTTCTATTGATTATTGCTATACATGATAAACTAAATATTTACTAGAATAGGTACAGCATTACAAAGCAGTACAGTCAGTTTCTTCTTTTTGAATAATACATTTTTCTCTAAATGTTGCTAAAAATTATTGATGATGGTTTTGGTGGCCAATATCAATGTCTTACGTTGATACAATCCAATTCTACAGTAAAACATTATCTTCAGGAAAACTGAAACGAGTCATTTCATACATCATTAATACATTTCTTATATTTAATTTTATTATTAATGCATACTGCAAAATTAATATTTCCAATAATATGGGGTAATAATTTATTGAAATTTCGGCAACACCAAACGGAATAATTTTGTTTGGTTATAAATATTATGTAACGCCACACCATGTGCCACGCCGTGCCACGCCATGCCATGCCACGCCAAGCCATGCCACGCCAAGCCAAAGCCAAAGCCAAAGCCAAAGCCAAAGCCAAAGCCAAAGCCAAAGCCAAAGCCAAAGCCAAAGCCAAAGCCAAAGCCAAAGCCAAAGCCAAAGCCAAAGCCAAAGCCAAAGCCAAAGCCAAAGCCAAAGCCAAAGCCAAAGCCAAAGCCAAAGCCAAAGCCAAAGCCAAAGCCAAAGCCAAAGCCAAAGCCAAAGCCAAAGCCAAAGCCAAAGCCAAAGCCAAAGCCAAAGCCAAAGCCAAAGCCAAAGCCAAAGCCAAAGCCAAAGCCAAAGCCAAAGCCAAAGCCAAAGCCAAAGCCAAAGCCAAAGCCAAAGCCAAAGCCAAAGCCAAAGCCAAAGCCAAAGCCAAAGCCAAAGCCAAAGCCAAAGCCAAAGCCAAAGCCATGTGACAACGGTTAAGCGCCTTAACTGTCAGCCAAGCTCGCCTTTGCCTACAGCCTACAATTATTATTTTGTGACGTCACCTCCAGTTGTCAACTGTCAAACGGGTGTATTAATACCCGGAGCGTTCATTTGTAAGATTAGGGCTGGAGTGCCTACGTAGGGCTGGAGTGCCTACAAGCATTCGCCCGAAAGTCCGGTGACGCTGACAAAAGCCGACTCACGGTCAGGCTATCAGCATTCGTCCAAACAAAAAAAAAAAAAAAAAATTTGTAAGATTCATTCTGTTGTGTGCATTAAAGTAAGAAGGAGCGCTGTCCGTTTGAACGTAGACGTATTTATACCGAATTGTTTGGAAAAGTGACAGCTTGATTTAATAAATTGATTGTTCACCGTAAGGAGTTTGCGTTAATTACTGTTCCGTTAAATTCAGAAGTGGGATAAAGCGTAATCGCCCTAGTGTAACTCGCCATGGAATCCGCCCGCCTGGGTGGAGCGAACAAAGAACAATATCATACCAGCGAGGACGAAGAATATCCGCCACCACCCGCAAAAAAAAAACTACTGAAATATTCTCTGGAAAATGAAGTTGATAAGGCGATACAGGAACTCGATCGAGAATCCTTGCCGCTCGGTGGTTTCAAAGATCATCGCGCTGCGTCGCTTATCCCAGAATTCGACCCCTTTCCGCGTTGCAACAAGACTGGCCACATTTTACGAAATTGTACATTACCTGATCAACGGGTTTGTTTCAAGTGTGGTCTACAAGGTCATATTGCCACTCGCTGTTTAAGCATTTCAAACGCATATCAAAGCTTTTACTAGATCAAATGGCGACATTAAGGAAATCAAACTTAATACAAATATATAATGAGATTTACAAAAAGGCTGTGAAGGTAAACGGATTTTTTCTAAAGTCCTATATCGATACAGGGAGCCAAGTGAAAGTTATAAATAATCAAATTGTGAGTCTTTTAGCTCCCAAAGTCACACCTACAAGCACCATATTAAAAGGTTTTTCTGGTGTTTTGCTAACTAGCCGCGGTAACCTTTTATCAACGGTGATCGCGTGTCACTTGTAGTAACTAAAAGGACGGCTACATTGAGACTGGACTCAGATGCTTTGGCTGAATTCAATGTAATCGAGGATGTAAAAAAAATCTAAGTGACATTGAACAAGGATCTTTGCCACCCGGCGCTTCAATCATTAAAGTTAGAGTGTTGGGGAACACCGGAGGAAATAAGGTTTGCACAGCACCACGCCACTACGAACTGCATGGTGTTTCCTACTCGTTACCAGCTACGTTGCTCCAAGGCGGCGAGGTCTACATGAGGGTTATCAACACTGGTGTCAAAAACGTCAATTGGGAAGCTGGTAAGGTTATAGTACGAGCCGACAACTGTAACGAAGTCAATCAGCCAAGCCAAGTAAGTCAAGCCAAACCTTTATTGTCTAACCTGCCCAACATTTTGCCCAATATGTCAGATAGTTTAGTGAATAATGGTCGTAATTCTTACGACCTTGTAATTTCATCGGCTTATATTTTCACGACGAACCAAATCACTAATATTAGTATAAGGTGGCGTACCTTTCTAGACGAAATCCATATGGGAAGTCTAAATGAAAATGAGCGTAATGGTTTAACACATTTATTATTACAATATAAACACACTTTTGCACATAACACTAAAGATCTTGGATGCTCAAAATTGTTACACATGAAAATAAAACTAACCACACATCAGCCAATATATCGTCAACCTTATAGACTATCGCACACTGAACAACAAAAAGTTAATTCCACAGTCCATGAACTAATAGATGCGGGTATTGTTAAATAATCTGAGTAGATTATGCCTCTCCAGTTATCTTAGTGAAGAAAAAGAACGGCGACAGTAGGTTGTGTGTTGATTACCGTGCCCTTAACCCAATCGCCATCAAAGATAGATACCCGTTGCCGAATATCGATGATCACATTTAAAAGTTGGCTG
Organism: Mimas tiliae; assembly: GCA_905332985.1. Classification (NCBI taxonomy): domain Eukaryota; kingdom Metazoa; phylum Arthropoda; class Insecta; order Lepidoptera; family Sphingidae; genus Mimas; species Mimas tiliae. The sequence goes on along the minus strand of HG995247.1, from coordinate 18,205,199 downwards.
GCAAGAGGTATTTTACAAGCCTTGATATGGCTCAAAGTTACCATCGATTATTAATTGCACCCAAAGACACATAAGAATGCCTTTATTACACCACAAGGTCACTATGAATATAGTATATATTTGCGCGTACCATTTGTATTAGCAAAGGCGCCGTCCTGACTTTATGCATTTGGTTACTAAACTAGTTGATTCAATCCGTTATTCACAGACTGACAGTTCATCTAATGAAATTCTTGCATTTTTAGATTTATTTTATTTATTTACCCTCTGTCGATTTTAACACTAGTTTAAAAATGTTAGAATCTGTGTTGCAAAAGCTTCAATCAGAAAATATAAAATTAAATATGAAGAAATGCTCTTTTCTACAAGATAAAGTGACTTAATTGGGACATGAAATTTCTAATGAAGGTGTACAACCTGCAGAGCCAAAATTAATTGCAGTATCACAATTTCCTGCCCCTCGAAATGTACATGAAGTGTGTCAATTCATAGGTCTGTGTAGTTATTTTCGAAAATTTATTTATAAATTTGCAGTGATAGCGGGTCCTCTAACGGAATTGACTAAGAAAAATGTGCCAGTGATAAGCAGATGGACAGTTTTGACAAATTAAATAAGTGCTTGTGCTCTAAACCGGTGTTAGCTTTATATGATCCTACATTACAGATAGAGATACATACTGATGCATGCAAATTAGGAATAGCAGGAATATTATTACAGGAGCAGTCAGACTGTACCTTGCGTCCTATTATGTATTTTAGCCGAGTAACTTCTAGAGAAGAAACAATGTATCATAACTATGCGCTTGAGACGCCTAGCCGTGGTAGAATCTTTGCGTAAATTCAGAGTGTATGTCATAGGTAAATACGTAAAAATAGTCACTGACTGTACCGCTGTTCGCGCCACCCTTACAAAACGCGATATTATCCCACGCATCGCCAGATGGTGGTTGTTAATTCAGGAATATGATATTAGTGTAGAATATAGACCCGGTGAACGTATGCATGACTCGTTAAGTAGGAACCCGATTGACACCGTAAATATTAATCGCCTTGAAGTCACTGATTGGTTTTATACGATCCAGTATCAAGATGATAAACAAAAAATATATATTATCAATCAATTAAAAACCGGGTCGGCTGCATCTGATATAATAAATAATTATGTACTCTTAGATGGCAGGTTGTATAGAAAGGCCTCAATGGCAATCGACTCGTCGTCCCTGGACCAGCTAGGTGGAAGATTGTTCAAATGTATCATATGAAATAGGCCACGTAGGATTAAAACGTTTAGATTTAATTAAAAGTAATTTTTGGTTTCCTAAAATGACACGATTTATTCGAAAGTATGTAACATCATGTTTACATTGCGCTTATGGCAAGGGAGAATATGGCAAAAATGAAGGTAAGTTGCATCCCATTCCCAAGCCAAAAGAACCCTTTAGAATGATCCACATCGACCATTTAGGACCATTCTGTAGGACAAAAAAGGTTATGTATATATGCTAGTCATAACGGACACATTTTCGAAATTTGTAATCGTAGAGTGTACTAGAACAGTAAAATCCGTAGAAACATTTAGATTACTCAAAAGAATATTTTCATTATTTGGTTATCCAGATAGAGTAGTAATGGATCATGGGAAAGCTTTTACTAGTAGGTATTTAAAAAAACTAGGAGCGAACAAACAGTTTAAACATACGTTAACTACAATTGCCCGCGTGCCAATGGACAAGTCGAACGCACAAATCGCACCATATTAAAAGCCTTATGCGCCACTGATCTTAGTGAAGCAGCCACTAACTTGCCAAACTGTCTACCTGATGTTATTTGGGGTATAAATAACTAAAATGATAAATGATACTACTGGGTTTAAGCCGTATGACTTGAAGTTTGCACGTAATGGTAGGCCGGTATGCGATGTATATGTTCCAGATCGCGTGTCTGAATCAACACAGTCTAAACGTGATAAGGCTAGTGTGCGTATCGATAAGGCCAGCAAAAGCCCTCAAATTTATAAAAAAGGAGACTTAGTTTTATGGAGACAGGCGCCTACAAGTAGCGCTGCTAGGGTCAATACAAAGCTAGATGACTTATATTCGGGTCCCTATATTATAATCAAAGTTGTTGGCAGTGACAGATACAGGATCAGGAGTATAAAGGGTTTAACGGGTTATAAAAACTTTACGGGACTAGTTTCTGCCGATTCACTGCGACCGTATCGTAGCGTATCTCCTGTGTCTGACAGTGCCAGCAGCTCTGACGATCAACTAGAAACTGAAGACCTCATTGACTTATTAGAAAGCTAATATAAATCCTATATTCCATTGCGGGAGCAATTGTTACAGGATGGCGGACTGTAACGCCACACCATGTGCCACGCCGTGCCACGCCACGCCATGCCATGCCACGCCAAGCCATGCCACGCCAAGCCAAGCCAAAGCCAAAGCCAAAGCCAAAGCCAAAGCCAAAGCCAAAGCCAAAGCCAAAGCCAAAGCCAAAGCCAAAGCCAAAGCCAAAGCCAAAGCCAAAGCCAAAGCCAAAGCCAAAGCCAAAGCCAAAGCCAAAGCCAAAGCCAAAGCCAAAGCCAAAGCCAAAGCCAAAGCCAAAGCCAAAGCCAAAGCCAAAGCCAAAGCCAAAGCCAAAGCCAAAGCCAAAGCCAAAGCCAAAGCCAAAGCCAAAGCCAAAGCCAAAGCCAAAGCCAAAGCCAAAGCCAAAGCCAAAGCCAAAGCCAAAGCCAAAGCCAAAGCCAAAGCCAAAGCCAAAGCCAAAGCCAAAGCCAAAGCCAAAGCCAAAGCCAAAGCCAAAGCCAAAGCCAAAGCCAAAGCCAAAGCCAAAGCCAAAGCCAAAGCCAAAGCCATGTGACAACGGTTAAGCGCCTTAACTGTCAGCCAAGCTCGCCTTTGCCTACTGCCTACAATTATTATTTTGTGACGTCACCTCCAGTTGTCAACTGTCAAACGGGTGTATAAATACCCGGAGCGTTCATTTGTAAGATTCATTCTGTTGTGTGCATTAAAGTAAGAAGGAGCGCTGTCCGTTTGAACGTAGACGTATTTATACCGAATTGTTTGGAAAAGTGACAGCTTGATTTAAAAATTGATTGTTCACCGTAAGGAGTTTGCGTTAATTACTCTTCCGTTAAAATTATATGATATTTACTTTGATTAATGCTTTTACTACGAAAAATTTTACTTCAACAATACTCTAAAAACAATAATATTTTTTTTACAGCTTTATTACTGATAAAGCGTGGTATAATTACGAATGAAAAGATAAGTCTGGCATTTTCCATCCACTATCACTTGCTACACCGCACCATGGTTACTTCGAAAATTATATAAATAGTAAGTCGACGTTGTTATCAACAACAAATAATCGCATGTATTTTTACTTTTACATTAATTATTAATTATTTAATTTATTTTACCAGGAAGACAATAGACAACTATACGTCAATTGTCAAACTTTATTTATGCAAGTAGTTTGATATACTTCAAATACTAAACATTCGTCATGAAACAAGAAATATGATCGTTCTGTTTCATTCTTTTATACGATATCACCATAAGTAGTTCTTTTTCTTGTGCGAATGCGACAAAAGCTATGAATTTTTCTAGGTATTCTCCCTCTACGTATATTACCTATAGATAAGAGCCATGGCGTGACCGCACATGAGACAGCTAGATTTTTTGAAATGTTGCTATGTTACATATATTTCCTCATTTAATGTTTGGGAAAAAATATCACAACTGTCAAATTCCTATCTCTCAAGTTTAAACTCACATTAAAGTAACGCAAAACACAACTATGTCCAGCATTTAGGAAAAACGTTGGTAACTCAAAACTACTTCTTCTTAATTCAAAATGTATTTTTTATAGCATAGGCCGGGTAACGAGAAAGTGGATCACCTGATGGTAAGTGATCATCCATGAACGCCCATATAATACCAGAATAATCATGGTCGCGTTGCCAACCTTAAAGAAAAGGGATAATTATGGGCTTGAGAAGGGAAGGCGATTTGGGCTTTCGGATATCTCGCTCACTGTATGAAACGCAGCAGCAAGTCGTTAATTAACATCGATTTTCTGAGAGACAGTGGTAACAATTCGGTCGAGCCAGCTCATTTATACTGTAGACAAAATAGATGAAAAAAAAATGCTTGTAGCTTTTGAACCCGAACTATATGTATCACTCATATGGGTATCTGAGGTTGGTAAAAAGAAATCACTATCTATAATCACTATCTATTTTAGTTATGTATTAATTTACAAACAAAACAAAACTCTGTTATACAATTTAAAGACGGCCTCCGTGGCGCCATGGTCGAGTAGCCGGCTGCAAAGCGAGAGGGCGTGGGTTCTATTCCCGCACCGAGACAAATGTTTGTGTGATCCACAAAACTTTGTTACTGATCTGTTTTATGGGACCACAAGTCCCTCGTAGTTCCTGATACCCACGATACAGGTTTACATAGTGTGAGATCTGGATTATGTGTGTGACTGTTGGGTGTATTTATTTATTAGTGCGGGTGAATATTTTTAGTGGCAGTTTTCTATATCAGTATACCGTTTCAGAAAATCAGCATATTCAGTTTCATTATTTGATAGTAAATCGAACTCTTTTGAATACATTTTCATCTTACACTTTAGCTCTGCTACACCATTTTGTAACGGAGCTAGCTTTTTTTACTAATCTATGTTTTGATTCACGCACAACACGCAATTTTTCATTAGTTTAACTGATCTTGCTTTTTTTCTTCTTATGGGTTGATGTCAATGCAGATGGACTAGGTTGTTCTGTAATGGAAACATCTTCTGAAGTACCTGGAGGCACATTTAATTAAATAAATAACTTAACATTTGTAAGGTGACAATTAACATTTTTACAGATAATGCCAAAAAGGTATGCCATCAGTCAGCTATTTTTTTTATGTCTAAACTGCAAGAAACGGAATACAAAGTCTATGATCAATCTCAAATCCAAAGGAATCACAATATAAAAATCAGCTGTTTAACAGCAATTTAATGGGGTGACCTGTAATGTAGTTACAAAATTTACCCAGCATAGATTTCGCTCAGTAGTTTGCAGTTCTTGTAAAACGTTCAGACCTTCTGAGCTAACAACCTGTAATATAAAAAACTTTTTATGTGAACTTAACACTATGATAATACTAGTTTTATTGAGGATACTAAGGTAAGCAACCGCCATACAAATATCTAACACCCAGACTTACACCCGAAACAGCTATTCAAATATACCATAGCTGCATGGCTGGGAATCAAACCTAAGTCCTTGACATTGCTCAGAGTGCAATCACAATACCAACAAAATCGGGGTAGCGGACAATAACTTAAATAATATATACTCACATGTCTAAGTTTTGTTGGCACTGCTTCTGCCAAAAAAAAATTTTTTTTTACATAGGTGATCTTTCACTAAAATGTTCATAGCATATTTTGGTATATTTTGCAGGCTCCCAATTCAACCTACATTGAAATACCTGAAATAGTAGAATAAAACATTGTTTGAATAAATCTGGGTAAATAAAATTCACAACCTGGCAGCACCAAACCTATAAACGATTTTAATTTTTGAGTAAAAATACTCTATTAATCTTTTTTCCTAATGGATTCGATGCTAAATCTTTCTTCAGAGTTTACAAATTTTTACATCACATGACATTACAACAGGAAAATAGTAACATTTTCGACTACTTACGAGTGAAAGGTTATGCTGGCAATTTGTCGTTCACTACGGCTTTTACAGCCTAGCACACTACACCCCACCATTCTTTTTTTGTCAATCAATGTGTATATTTACTTTAAGCGTCTTCAATTCCTTTATTAGCTCGCAAAACTTATTGAATAAAATTTTCTGTCAAACCAACCGACTGACAATATGACAAACAAATGAATCTGACTTATTGACAAACAAAATAACGACGGGGACAAAAAAGAAGCCTTTTGTCTCTCTCTTTTACCCATGTTTGGTATCTCGCGATCTCGCTTTCACTTTAGGAAGTAGAATAATGGCTCCATCTTTAGGTAATATATCAATGATTTTGCTCTATTTACCTTACTATTTACAGAGTCGGCATATATATTTCTGCCGCTAAGCAACAGTGTGTAAGCACTGTTAAAAGCAAAGTTATCAGATAGGGCCTGTCTGAATTCCCGCTGAAACTCCAGATTGTTATTTCTAATTGTTAGTCATCATTGTTGTATTGTTATTCTTAGTGGCTAACTTCGTTTAATTAACAGCCATAAGATCAGGTATTGACTATTTGCTACTTTCGAATATAACATGGCCGATCTAAAACGCACGAGCGCCACCTGGTACATTCCTTTATCGCCATATTTGGAATTAATGAGAAGAATATTCGTATTTGCATTCGTGGATGCGGAAAATCCAATAATCGTTACAGCATTATTATATATTTATACATGCACGCTTGGTGTAGCGGTGCACCTACGATTCGCCGAGCGTTTTCCATCCCAGCCTATCGAATACAAAAAGTATCATCCAAATCGGTCCCCATTTCACCTCTAGGTTTTTCACATCACATCTAATGTCTGCGAGCTCCATCCCGTAAATTACTGGAAAGAAATAATAACGTACTTTGAACACATCCGTTCGTTACGATACGATATCCAACTTGCGTATCCACTATCCGATGTATGTAAAAATCCGATCCTTTATTATTAAGGACGACGCGTGAGTACGGCTTCTTATGGCCGTTCCCTATATTCTGTCTGTCTCTAGTTTTGCTATACCGGCGATAGAAAATTTTATCTATTTTCCGTTTTACCGTCCCAATAAACTTACTAATGATAAGTAATCCTTTTCTTCATTGCTGTCTACCGATGAGAGGACGGATAGCTGACTACAGACATACAACACTATGAAAATGACGGTTCAAGTGTCCCAATATTGAACTGAAACTTCTTTATCGGCGTATGGGAGAAATTTTATAGGAGGTAAAAAAAAAGTGTAACGTTTTTCTGTTACGCGCCATCTTGGTTTCTGGGTAACATTTTTGCGTTACGCGCCATCTTGATTTCTAAAGGGCGCACCTTTGAGCACAATGAGCAAAATCCAATCTAAATACACGTAGCGTGAGCGTTTTGAGCGCTCAGTGGAACACACCTTAAATTATTTATGTTAAATCACGTTTTTCTGTTACACGCCATATTTATTTCTGGAACTCAGTAGTGACGTGAAAAATAATATTTCAATTAAGTGATTAACGAAAAACAAATTATAAAGTTATTGGCAAAAAGAATAAAAGATATTTATTCTAATTCCAGTGGATTACTAACAGAAGTAAGTAAATAAACCTTTTTTCTAATACATTCAACACGTGGGTGTGATTACGGTATTTATTTTTTTCAAGGTTATTTCTGGTTAACCTTAGTTTTTGATTGTTAATATCAGTGAGTGTAAATAATTTTATTAAAACTAGCAATTATTAATTAATACGGCTGTTAATCTAGTAAACATCAATTAATTGTAATAATAAAATTAAAAAAACTATAATAATTCAAATATAAACATAAAGAAGTTTCACTTCTTACGTGTATACACTAATACACACACACTATTTTTTTTATGTGCTATCTGTCGATATAGTTATTTGGTTTTTTTCTTTATCGGTAGATTTTGGCCGATAAACAGATATCCTCGGCTGTAAAAAAACGAAATAAATAACGCATTTTGAAGAAATAGCCACGAGTATACAAGGCTTACATGGCACTTGCACTGCAATACGAAAAACTAAATAAATTATGTAAAAATCTAAAAGAAAATATAAAAAAAAATCTAAAATTCCCATAAATAAAAACAATGCACCGTTTTCATAATACATATAAATATTTGTTAATGCGAACAAAATAATTCCCCACTTCAGTAAAATCCCCCAAATTCGCTTGGGATTTTCGTTCAAAGGACTTGTATTCAGAGCCGTAATGTATTGTCAGTAAATCGTTTCGTTATTACATTGTGTTTTCCAACATAATAAGTATTTCTCGTTATTATTATTTCATTTACAGTGGTAAAAAATAAGAATTATAGATAAATGTTAAATTAAAACTTATATTTCTAATCTAAATTATATCTTCATATTTTCTAACATAAATTAAACAATAGTTCCTCTTTCTCAGCTTGTATGAACATAACGCACAAGAAGGCCCAGATAGACTGCCTATCTATTGCTATTATAATATCCGACGTGCATATCTAAAAAATAGGGACGATTCCAAGCAGTAGATATAACAATACGGATGTTTGACGATAGCTATCTACCGTGAAATTGAAGATTAATATTGGCAACGGCCATTAGTCAGTAGTCTCTGGTTCCTATCCTTGAACGATGGCCAATCATATGTTTTCAGTAAAGAAAATAAATAATGTGAGTGTAAATTCAGTAATTTAAAGTGTTTTTTAATTATCAATTTCATATTAATTTCGATAACGTTAATAAATATGTGTATTCCGTAATTGAAATACTGCGTGAAATAGAACATATCATTTCATTTGTTGCTGTTGTGTAGATGGCGCGGCGACTTGTAAACTGCGTATGCCGTACATACTGACGTTTTTGGTTATTTTTGTTCTCGCCTCGTGTTTACTTTAGTGTCTAATTTCGGTTCAATTGCTAAAATTCAGTTGTGCAACAACGTAAAGATTAATATTTTCGTCAATAGATAACGCCGCCGTACGTTACAGTATCGATCCGTAGTTCCGGACGAAGTATATGTATACAGTATTATCACGTGGTGGTGTGGTGGTTTATATAATTCTTGTTTACCGCACAAGCGGAAAGTTTGCGCATGTGCGTACCGTCCGTAACCTCAAAGTGTGAAGACACGGGTTCGGCAGGTTCCGGATATCCGGGTGGCGTCACGGCGGCGACAGTCCTCGCGGTGGTATTGTGATGTGCCTTCGTGCGAGCACAGTGCGGCCCGCGTGTGGACAGCGTTGGTGATAGTCGATACGCGCCGGCCATGGCCCAGACTCAGATCTCGCGCAGTTCTGAGAGCGACGCATGGGCGCTCCTGTCGCTCAAGTCGGCGCCGCCTTCGCCCTCCAAGGTGCAGTGGGCACAGGAGCCGGCACCGATCGCGATCGCACGCCTCGACGGCCGCGACTTTGAGTACCTGATTCGGCAGAAGCGCGTCATCATCGGGCGCAACTCGAGCCGAGGACAGGTGGACGTTAACATGGGACATTCGAGCTTTATATCGCGCCGTCACCTGGAGCTCATTTATGACCACCCGGAGTTCTACCTCACGTGCAACAGTAAGAATGGCGTGCTCGTCGACGGCGTGTTCCAGAGGAAGGGCTCCGCGGCGATGCTGCTTCCCAAAAGGTGAGTACATTGTTGCATCATGCTGTCGGCGGAGCGGCCGACCCCGCGACCCGCGCTCCACGTCGGAGCGCCCGCCTCCCCCGCACTCGCCCGCGTTCCCTCCGCCGTCACAGCGCGATTCAATAACTTATTGTTTGTAAACAAAACTGTTCATTTACTACCCACCTGTTGTGGTATTTGTTTAAAAGAAATTGATACCATTTATTTAAACATTGATATATGTACAGAAAATAATTCATTCACCAATTATTGTTCACTTTACATAATATTATTTATATTAATTATAACTGCCTGTGACAATATAAATATAGATACCTACATCATAAATAAGTAATTTTTGCCTGATTTTACACTACACTAATGTGTCTCATATAATGTTATATGTTTATCACATGCACCTGATCAAACAAGGATAAAAAAATATATAAATAAAACAAACAGTGTTGTAATCCAAATCTTTTGGTACAACAAGAGACAGCACTATATATACAGTGACTTCATACTTTATCCATGTAAAATCCAAAGTTCATAACCAAGGATGCAACCAAACATTGTTACCATGTGCTGAAAACAGATAAAAAACTTTACTTGACAACACATATCAACAAAATATATTATTTACAACTGTGAGTACTTCTACACTGTTACAAGGCCATTCTTTTGTGACGATTATTTTCTGTTGATATTGCATGTGTAATTTTATTTGTTTTTTATTTACTTTACACAAATTAATTTTGGGTGGGTGTACTGGTTACACCTTTGCCTACACCTTCGGGGATTACAGGTCTAAGTGCGTATGTATGTAAATTAAGTTTTATTAATAGGCATTCAATTATTAGTAATTAGTTGTTAAGTAAAAACTACCACTGGATCCAAAACGACCCAACCTGAGAAGACCCGGCAAAACAAACTCAGTGGGCTTACTTTACCACTGGATTTCACACGGGGCGACCCAGTCCTGAGAAGATCCAGCTAGTCAAACTCAGTGGGCTTGTCATTGGCATTCCAAGTACTTTGTTACTAACAGCTAGATCATATTTAAAAAAAAAACATAATGACGTAAACTGGAAGGACAACTTTGCACTGTGGCATTTCAACTGTGGATCCTTTTGTGCAATTAACTTGTTTTCAAAACAGCTTAGTGTAAGACTTTCTCATTTTACACTTGTAATATGTGATTCTATTCCATCATATATTGAATGGTTGATGGCCAACAAAGTGTCGAAAGTTTTGAGGCTGTGTAAGACCTTAAACTTGGCTTAACAATTGCTGTTAGTTGATAACAACCAGTACAGACTTTTTATATATCCTCCAAAGCATGGATACACTGAGTTGAAATACTAATATAATATGTGATTGCAATTGTGTTTGTAAACATTTTGTTCTATTTATATTTAACTGGAGTATATCTATGTAGTGTATAATAATATTGGTTGGTATAAATTAAAATAGGTACTAATATTCATGGGAATATATCTAATATATAAAATTCTCGTGTCATGTGTTCGTTCCCATACTCCTCCGAAACGGCTCGACCGATTTGTATGAAATTTTGTGTGCATATCGGGTAGGTCTGAGAATCGGCCAACATCTATTTTTCATCCCTCTAAATGTTAAGAGTGGTCCACCCAAAAATTTTATTTTTTATTTTTTTAGACAAAAAAAATTGTGTTTATTTTTTTATGATACAGCATTAAAAAATACATACAACCCAAAATTTTCAACCCTTTACGATATACCCTTATTTTTGAATAGCGATATTAGTATTTTTGTCAAGCGCGTATCTCACTGGGGGCGCCCACTAGGCTACTTTAACCCTGGATATAGGCATTCACGCGGGCGGAGACGCGGGCAACAGCTAGTATTATATAAATGGATCCCACATAAGTATACCTTTAATTTCATGAGTGAAAAAGGTAAATATTTTACAGTAGATCGATTTGTTAATGACTAATTACAATAAATTATGTTAATTTGATTCTCCAGATTGATCTCAAAAATCAAATTATTTATATATACACGCAACCTTCTAACTGTAATCTTATTGGCTCAGTGGGGATTGAGCCTCAGTATGTATAACATCATTGAAATGAAAATCGAAATAATAAGTAAATTACCAACATGACAGCAAAGCTTCACAATTGGTTACTATGAAACAGTGGTTCACAAATATGTTAATTAAGCTCACTTGGCTCAGACCGCTTATGTTAATTTACAGTTACATTGTACTTGTTATCATCATTCATAGTCCTTTTCAGTGCAGAACATAAGCCTCACTTTTTATATGTCATTTGTCTTGATTATGTGCCAATCCTGTGACCACATTTTCCACCCAAATCACATTGATATATGTAAAATGCCCATAACTGTATGTGCTTTCAGTTTCCTCTTGTATATTCCTTTTGCTTATGCATCTAGTGCCATCTAGTATATGTAAATGGTATGAAATTGAATGACAGCTCAGAACAGACTCAGCAAATGTAACATTGATCCAAGAGGTTGTACTTTATCATAACTTATCAGTGAAAATCCCCAGATGTCAATTAGAAAAAACATCTGTAGCTTTTAAACAACTGAACAAATATGTAATCTGATGTATTGTATGTATATATTTATAGAGGGGATGTCTGCGACTTGCACATTCGGGTGATCAGCTCACATTAATATAACTATTTCACCCTTAATTCCAGTTTTGGGTAGGACTACCACTATAGCTTATAATCGGCTTTATTGACTTGCATCCCCTGTTAGATAGTCTCCACTGTTGGGGTTTTGGTTGCAGCTCAGACAAGTCTGATGCAAAGTCTTGTAATCTGATGATCTTACACAATATAAATGTTTAAGTAATTTTTAACAGACTTTAAAAAAGGACACAGCCCAGTTCATCTGTATACACACACACTGTTTTTTTAATGTATGTTCAACTCCACCAAATGTGGACCAATTGGGTTATTATTTTTGTAGTAGACCACAGTAAACTCTGACTGTGGTGGTGATCCTTTAAAACAAAAAATAAAAAAGTCTCCAAAAAACTTAAAAACTCAAAATAAAACTAAATAGTTTTGAATCAGTGGATTATCATTCACTATTAAACTACAGTTCCTTTAACTCAAAACTGTAGTTTGTATGTTATATTTTTTTGGAGTTGTTTATTTATTGTTAAAGTGTTTTATTGATTGTGCTTTGTTTTAAATATTCTACAAATATACAGACTGATTTGCTTATCCCTGTACCTTACTAGATAATTATTGACACACATGTTGCTTAACAAATAGCTAAGTATGTTGGGCAATGACGCGGAACTTTGGTTTAGGTTTTCTGTCCCTACCATTACAATCATGATTCGCGACAAACTTCACTATCGACAAATAAACTATTTTGATTTGATTTGACAAACATTCAATATCATAGTAAACATTGTCATGCATGTGTATGTTATATTTGAAAATCAATCCATATAAGCTCATCTGATCTGCTAAAATAATCATAATAAATATGTACATAAATTCAAATTAATATTTCAAACTGTGTAATTGTTGTGTGGCTTCTAAATGTGGTGTTTATAATTTACATTGGTTAGATTATTATTTGCATATTCTGTTATTTTAATTATCAGTGGAATGCGGAAGCTGTTCATATTATTATCGAAAATCTATAGTTATTTATAAATATTTACAAGACATCTTTACTTTAGATTTCACATCCATATAATTTGTTGTTTTTTATTAATATATACAACATGCTACAGAAATGTGTGGGTAATTTTAATCAACGATACACATTTTGTACGATAAATGTCTTTCATCCGTCATAGTGCCAAATTATAGAAATTTCTTTTTTATAGAATGAATGTCAATACCGAGTTGAAACTTTGGACAACACTAAATGATAAACAGTGATACTTCAGACCTTCTTATATTTCAATTTTGTAATAATTAAAATAAAAAAATAGTTACTTATTAATTAATTAATAGATACTTATTACTTATTAATCACATTTTTGATTACTTTTTTATGTCATAGGCCGGCAAACGAGCAAGTGGGTCACCTGATGGTAAGTGATCTCCAACGCCCATGTACGCCCATAATACCAAAAGAATTATGGGCGCTTTGCCGACTTTAAGGGAAATGGATAATTAAGGGATTGGGAAGGGCAGAGGGGCCTCCGGATATCTAACTCACCGTACGAAACGCAGCAGCAAACTGCTACTTTACGTTGGTTTTCTGTGAGGCAGTGGTAATGACCCGGGCGAGCCGGCCCATTCATGCTGTAGACAAAAGTGTCTACAGTGTGGCTCTACCACTAAAAAAATATTATTGGCCTAGTTGCAGTATATTTATTTTATGAAATCTACTGGGTTGAAATCCCTGGGTCAGAAAATCACAATTTAAAAATGTTTTTTTTTTTATTCGAAATTCCATGTATGCCATTATGTGTTAAATATAATATCGTTCAAATGTCTGTCGCGGCTTATCATGGTAGCAAGGGTCCGGGTGGTCCAATTTTCAATTACTTCTCGGCATAAATCCGACTGAATTGGATATATATTACTAATATAGGCTAGGTATTTAACTAACAAAATTTTATGGATTTTAATTATCTGAAAATAAATATATTGAATTGGAGCGATGGCTTGGGTTATGTTGTTTTTAAGGATATCGCCCGATTGCGGCTTATTGACATATACCGGCGACTTCAGAAAACCCCACAAGAAAAAGAATAGCGGGGTCAAATCACACGATCTTGGTGGACAATTCACGTCACCTCTGTGAGAGATTACCATACCCTCACATCGATCGTCCAGAATGTCCATTGGGGCGTCCGCTGTGTGGCACGTAGCGCCGTCCTGCTGGAGCTACATGTCGTATACGTCCATATTGTTTAATATGGGCCAAAAAATCATCACCTTTCTGTAGCTCTCGACGTTGATGGTGATGGCCTCACCAACGTCGTTTTTAAAAAAATACGCACCAATAACGTCGCCGCGCGCGCCGAAAATTCGCACCAAACAGTCACTTTCTGTGGATGCATTGTCGCCTGATGAACCCTGTGTGGGTTGGCGTCGTCCAATATACGGCAATTTTGCTTGTTAACATATCATTAACAAGCAAAATTGGACATCCAAACAAAAAATGCGCCTTGTCGCTAAAGATGATTATTCGGCCAAAATTGGGATCCTCTTGGCTCCGAAGCCCAATCAGCGAATAATTGCCGTTGTCTATAGTCATCATCTTTTAGCTCCTGGGTCCGTTAGATCTTATATGGTTGTAAGCCCAAGTCCAAACGCAAAATTCGCCAAGTTGATGTCTGCGAAAGGCCGAGTTCTTGTGCACATCGAGGAATTGACTGCCTCGGGTTCTTCTGCACACTTTCACGGATTGTGGCGATATTCTCAGCCGATCTAGCGTTTCTTTGATGTAAGGATGTTGGCTGATTGTTTACTTAACCGGTCATTTCGAATTTGGCCAATCAACTTTGAAGGGCCACCGTGTTTGTTATAAAATGGGCACGCGCAACATTTACACCGAACACTCAATTTGATGATAAAATTTTATCATTTGGACGTGCTGCTCCTTTTTGTAACTTGTCATGGTGATTTGGCATAGTGATTGAAAATAATAAACAACAGATTAGACTGACGCGGACGCGGGACGCCACCAAAACAACATGGCCGCCAAAGGCTGCAAACCTCTACCCGCCCAAATTGAAAAACCTTTTATTTGATTAGATGTCAGTCAGTACATATAGTTGTTTTGTAACCAATTTTAAAAAGGGGAGGTTTTCAACTTGACATTTCTTTTTGAATGCATATTACGTGATATCTCCAACAAATGTGATTTTTTTGATTCCCTTTGTATTCGATAGGGTTTATCCCGAGGGTAGTTCTGTATAAATGTAGTTAAGATCTGATGATGGAGTATGAGGAAAATTTTAATATCCAAAACAAACATCAGCAATTACATTTTAAGTACTTAAGTATTTTTATAAAGTTTTAGTGATACTTTTGATGATACATAGTAAAGACCCACAGGCATGAACACCCACAATACTAGGAGGTAGTGCCTGTGTGATGTTTAGGTACTGGCTGAAGGGGAAAATGGGAAGGTGAGGTGCATTGTGCACATGCTAGAAGGACAGGTGGTGTGATTTATAACAATGTAGATAGTATATATTGTATTATGCATTTCAATATAGTACCTACCTATACATTTATATTTAAGTTGATCAAGGCTACAGCATGCTAATCTTCATACAAATATCCCAGTCTCTAACAGGAAATGTTTATTTTAATTCACTTAAATCATTTAGGTAGTTACATAAATTTAAAACGGCCGTCTAGTACACAAGAATGAAGAATAAATAATATTATAAATACACCACACAGTAACACACATGGTTCACACTCTACATTAACATAACATGACGTCTTGTGATCAGACCCACAACAAATACTTGCGGAATACACAAACATTTGTTCCAGTGCAGGGATCGAAGCTGCGCTCTCTTGTTTCGTAACTCTCTCGATGCGCAATGGAGGCCGTCAAAATTCTATTGTATCCAAAATTCACTGGCAGCAGGGGTTATCATTATTAATATTGAAGTTACTCTTGTGATACCTCATGGTCGTGTCCATTTACTTAATTTTATACATAATAAATAATTTACAAATCTGTTTATGATTTCCCAGGTCTTCTTGACAGGAACCCGGATAAAAAAAAACTCCTAGTGTTAACATACTAGGGTTTAGTGGCCTTGTCATAGTCCCGCATGCAGGAAAACGACACTAGAGAAGTTGCCCATACATAGATCAGCGACGACTTGTCGGCCGGCGCAGCGCGGTGTCCCGTATGTTGCACTGTATATGACCGGGTTTAGTACATTTACTTCGATGTTTACATAATAATATAGGTTATTTTATTCATAATTAGCATCATCACTAGCAGGTAAAGTGGAATAGTTTTGTTGATAACGTGCGATTGATTATGTTATTACTCCAGCCTCGCCCCCTGCCGCGCCTGTGCCTTTTGCCGAACGCATACAAATTCACACAAAACTGGATGAACCTGCCGTGAAGTTTCATACATACATACGCACTCACGCCTGTAATCCCCAAAGGGGTAGGCAGAGGTGTAACCAGTACACCCAGATTTCGCCGAGTGTCTCTCCGTCCCACGATGTGATAGGGTGTGAGCCTATCCGTGGACTTACGCACAACAATATATCTAAATAGACAACGTAAATACTTCCTACGGTATGAAGTCAAGCGCGACACATTTTTGCATTTGCTGTGACGTCACAAAAGCAATTTTGGGATGAGAAACACTCTTCGATGCCCTGAACCACTTCAGAAGCGATTTTACAGTCCTTAATGGAGCGATAACGCATTTTTCGTGTGTTCAGCTGAGTTGGTAGTGCGGTAACTTCAAGAGTGAACTTAATCAGTGTGTACGCGTGCTCATGATTTTGCACAGCAGCCAGCTTTTTTCACGGAGTAGGTATGCACAATGTAGTAGATACATACTATAGTGTACTATTACCTACTATGTACACTTGCGTCATCTATTAACTATTATAATCTATGTCAATGTTACGCAGTTTTATTATCGACTAGCATGTTTGGATTGAGCCAGTTTCGTCTATAAATATTTCCGTGGTTGAGATGATTTTAAATCAATGACACTACTTACATTCAAAATATAATAAAATGTATTTGTATTATTATTGTACTCGTACATCGTTAAAACTAATAGTACTTATACGTTTAAATAACTTCACGCCTGTATCCTAGAAGTGTCAGGTGGGGGTGCAACCAGTACTTACACGGCATGGTTCAAGGAGCTTACTTCTATCCCATGATTTCATAACCGGGCGAGGTTTTGGCTTTAGCTATATTGGACACAAATCCAACCCAAGATAAGTCAACATGTTTTTGAAACAAAAAAGTCGCATAGTTTGGCCGACCTGAATATCGAACCGAAGTACGCTGCCACTATACCAATAAAGTGAGTAGTGTCTTCTTGTACTATCTGAGCCGGGCGTAATCCCGGACATTTGCCAGGGTTCGCCTTCCTATTTAGATATTTCTACTTTGGCCGGTATTGAGCATCATCCTTAGTAACACTACTATGAAGCGAGTAGTGTAATAGTGTTTAAATCTTCCAATAATACGAACCCTGGAAGCGAAACTGGATTGGTTAATAATGCAATCTTGTGTACTATTATTTTTTCATCACATCCGTTCTGTCGTCAGTGCCTAAGAAGCACGCAGGCCTGATGACGCGCTGCGCTTGTTGATCGCATTTTCTATCTACTGTGTGTTTACTTTGTTATTCTATGCAAAAAGTATAAACTAATAGTGTTCGTTTTTTTTTATAGACACGTTTTGAGGTACGCGACTGAGACAGAGACCGCGACGCGTGATGCGATAGCGACAGGTCCGGTAGCGACCGAGACAGGAATGACTTTTCCATACAATTTCATACAAAGCGGACGTTTCGATATCTCCACACGCGGTTCTGTCTTGGTCGCGTGTTCAAAACGTGCGTTTCTGTTTAGAGCTCATCGCCGTCCATGGACATCCACATTACAATGATACCGAGTATACGAGTATACTAATCTAGAATGATAAAGCAATCGTGAACTCGTTACCGAAAGAGGGATTTTGTCATTATTAGCTTGGAACAATAATTCCAATCCAGATTTTATCTTCCGTTGACTTGTACGTTAATCTTAAAATTTACAAAAAACTGAGGTGTATGTAGGTGATTCATAAAATCATGACTTATTTGTTCAGTGGGGTAAAATATTAGATTGTTTACATTGTCTGTAAATTTATTTAAATAATCTCTCTCATTTGTAAAGGTCCGATCCCACCAGTGCAGTGGGACGTATAATTTGAGCTGGTATTATTATTTAACGTGTACTACCATTAGAATTTACAGCCTCCGTGGCGCAGTAGTCGACTAGTCTCGGTGCGGGAATCGAACCCACGGCCTCTCACAAAATGTTTGTGTGATCCTCAAATATTTGTTATGGGTCTGGGTTTTTTCTCCCCAGAGGGTTGACGTCCGACAGGCGGACGATCGTAATGTGATGTGAATAACTACAAACCAAATCTTTCTGTATCACGTGTTAAAAAATACATGTTGTGGCCAAAGACTTCAATGTATACTACTAGACGGGCTGTTTAGAAGTAAAATTGCGTCACAAAACGAGGGAGTTTGACAGCTCACAAACAGAGAGCGTGATAGGGGTTCTAGTTGAGAGTAAGCGAGATGGTACCTAATATTGAGTGAGTATATGGTCAATTGACCGCAACATAGTGGTACAATTTCTATGTACCGCGCAGCTTATCTAGTAGTATACATTAGTCTTTGGTTGCGCCGACCCCACTGCGAGTGGGATAGGGGCAGGTGGAAGGAGGATCATAAGAACATATTATACTTGCTTGTGTAAAGTGGGTTATTTTGTGTAATGAGTTGTATTTCTGCCACCTTGACAACACTCGATGTCTGGTGTTCGTGTTCCAGTATTTGCGTTTCTCGTGTTTCCTTATAGATAAAGGTCGTTCAAAACAAATATATGCACATACAATACGCACAAAATAACTTGGCCGGCATGAACTTAGTCAACGTTGCGCCTATTGTTTATAAATACAAAAGGCTAACGGTACGAGTACTCGTGGCTCTCTCATCTCTGCTTACACCTTCCGCACAACACCGACACATGCATGAACCTGTTTTATTATAATTACTTTACTACTTAATAAATTCTTACGTTTAATTTTTATAGAAAAAAATATACTTTCTTCATTTACATAGTTTAGTCATAACTTTATTTATTTCGTCGACAATTCTTTAGTCGTTTGATGATTTTCCAAAGTTAAGGATAATCATAATCAGTGACGTCAATGCTGATTCATAAAGTAGGTCGTAATTCGGATAAACAGTACGCTATTTGATTAGTAATCACTGATATCACGCTTTATTATTATTGTCTCTGGCACAAGTTGTCGATGTAAACTAGGTAAAGGAAGTTGAAGGAAGTCACCACTCTCCCGCGCCGCATTTTAATCGATAAAGTTGTTTCAGTATCCGGTTGGCTACTCTACTTTACCCTTGGTTATTACGTGGATATTATAGTGGTTAATAACTGCAAAATACTTCTAATAAGCTTCTATACTGGCTACAAATATTATTGTTTTGGCAGGTAATGACCTAAATGCAGGCATGAACTTTGTACCTATCTGAAAAAAACTTCGGAATTGTAAAAAACTGCACATTGTACACTACTTGTCATAAAATTTGTGAATGAAATAGAGCAATATTAATTATTTATTAATCGCAACGTGTCAACAGAGGTCGGAGAAAATAAATGATTTGATTGTTCATTGGCGGAATTCGTAAAGGTAACTCTAGAAATACTCACTAATGTATCAACTATTTAATGTAAATTGTATAACAATATATATCGCATTGGGTGTAAATCCTGTTATGATTGTATTGATACTGTAATAAATAAAAAATAAATTACTAAATAAGTAATGATTAATAATGTAACGTCACAGTTGTAGCTTCCGTTGTACTACAGCCTCTAATGTTTCATATTTCATTCATAATTATTATGTTATTCGATTACTCTGACTGGTGTTTTTTTATTCAATATCACTTACAAGCTCACATCCATACACATGTATCCCCAAGGGAATAGGCGATGCAACTACATCATCCATGGTTCATGGAGCCTGATACTATCGATGTATTATGACATGATCATGTGATATGCGGCGAGTCTATCGCCATATCAGACTAATTCCAATCCAGGTCAACTCATGTGATCATCATTAAGTGACACACTTGATCGTTTGCTAGCCTTGTGTTATGAAAGTAGTATTCTAAAGCTACGGCTTCACACGTGCGTTGTCATCATCATTACTGTGACTCTTTTCCTCTCTGACGTATACTTTTCGGATCACCATGCGTTTGTTTCACTATATTGACTCATGCGTTATAATTATTGTTAAGATTCTATGCGTGGATTTTTAAAACAGCTGATGCAGACGACGCGCGTCAAAAGACGCGCAGTAACGTCTGCCTTTAGGCATGCGTCAGAAGAAGCCCTCATTTGAAGATAAAAACATACAAGGATATAGCTATCGTGATTGGCATCTCCTATATGAACCTACGTTACTATAGTAGAAGTTTCAGTAGAGCTTTCGTAATCTATTCGATTCGCGTTTATAACTGAGGCGAATTCGATAACAAAACAACGATAGTTCGTGTAGTATGTTTTGAACAATGCTTGTTTACTTACGTACGCAGCACTGCGGCATCGCCGTACGATATTAGTGCACGATGGGAGCATCGCGTATAATACACCGCGCTACAACGATACAATTCGAAGTATCGACCGATTCATCGATTTTACCTGAGTGTCTAGGAATAATCATTATTATGCTGTAGTAATTTAAATATGTTAATCCCTCCGGCAAGCTGAATAGGTTTACAGTACCTACATTTTTTTTAAAGTTGTCGGTCCTAATCGTACCCCACTTTATCGATAGGTACCAGAAAAAACTGGAATTACTTGATTTTGCAAGTTGGAGAATTATGTAGAAATTATAGAGGAATGAATGGTATCAATAGCGATAAAATATCGATACTTTTGCCTGACGGAAGTCTGAACTCGGTGCTCTTTTCAAATCGCGCGAAGCCTGTTCTAGCCGTCAAAATGTATTTTGTCCAGAAAGTAGGAGGTATCGTGCCAAGGCTATCGATACTCGTATATTAATATAACGGAATCGAGATCTTCTCGTTATCGATACTATCATTATCCAACGGGACACGTGCGAGGTTACTCCGACCGCGTGTCCGGCGCCTGATGCCGCCCGCGCTCGTGCTCGCGTCATTGTCTCCTTTTACTTGCCATTTTATTTATCTTATCGATTATTGACAATCTTAAGTTATGCGTCAATAGTTAATTTTGTTACTATTGCGGAGGTTGATACTGTTAAGGATTATTATTTATTACTTAAATATTTCATTAGTGATATCTTCTAGATCCTTAAGAGGGAGGATGATTAAGTAAGACGTAAGTATTCACCTACTGACCCAGGTGTCACCAAAATAATTAGCCGAATCAGATCCCTAAACAAACTAAATGCTGAAATACCGACTATAAACAAAGTAATGTTATGACACACGTTTGATAGATAGCTAGCTGGTAGGCTGTATGTAACTGTATTAACTGTTAAGATATCCAGTTATCTTCTAGCAGTATCCATTATCTATCTGCAAAAATATATCAAATTCAAAGTGTGTATGTATTTTATTTTTACAAATGTTCTCGGCGATCGGCGATCGGCGATCGGCGACCGCGATACACGTTGTTCGGTCAGCGAGCGTCAAGCGATTGCGTAATAATGAATGACACGCCGCACGCGCGCCCCGCACCGCTCTCCTATTGGTAAACACAAGTGTACTTTGACATGTACAATTATTTACAATTTATTTCGTACCGAATGGAATCGACCAAGTTTTTCTAAACAGTGACTACACTGGAGTTGGATAGTTCAGTGCAATCGAAATGGGAGATGTAGCATTTCTCAACGGTCGTCAGAATTATTTTTGTCTGTAAACCGGGGTAATCCGGATGAAGCCACGATGTTTGGTATTTCACCATGTGTACGGTGGTCGGCATTCAGTCAGTTGCCCTCCACGCGGCAAATGGCAATGCAACGCAACGTGGCGACTAAGTACTAACGAGTGTCGACTATCTACTACTATCTACGTCGCACTCCGTCGCACTCCGTCGATCGTGTCCGTGGCGATAAAATTATTTCGATGCTGATAATATTGTATACAACCACTTGATTTGCATTCTTGCTTTATTTACTGTTGCTATTCAGCTTGTTATACTTATAAATAGAAAAATATGTTTTTGTTCTGACACTCACCGTATGAAACGCAGTAGCAAGGTGCTACTTTACGTCTGTTTTCTGGAAGACAGTGGTAACGACCTGGACGAGCCCGCCCATTCATGCTGTAGACAAAAGTGTCTACAGCAGAAGTTCAGTCAGTGACGACTGCAGTTTGTAAGCGATGAGTAATCTAATAAAGTTGGCCTTTCCTAAATCCATCGCAATCACAGTTCAATACTACAAAGAACATAAACGAATACACACTGGCTAAAGACAGCGGCCGCCGGCCAGCGATCAGTACCTACTTGAAATGCGGTTCGCGGGAATGACTCACTGTGACAGTATGACGGGTGTGCCCATACTGTTATGTGTAGTTACTGTGCTTGCCATACACGCGGAAAACGTTGCCAAACCTTAAAATCAAGAAGCCGGATTCTCGAGCCGTTTTAGCCCAACACTTGGGGTCAAGACGCATGAGAATCAAATACTTTAATGCATACTCTAGCATACATAGACGAGCTGTTTAGAAGTAAAATTGCGTCGCATAACACGGGAGTTTGACAGATGACAGACTGGGACCGCCAAAGGGGTTCTAGTTGAGAGAAAGTGAGACGGTAATATTGAGTTACGGTCAATTGACCGCAACTTAGTGGTACAATTTCTATGTTCCGCACAGCTTGTCTAGTAGTATACATTAAAGTCTTTCATGAAAATAGATATTTTTGCCTATATTTGAAATAACGTGGTATCAGCGTCGCATTAAAGAGTTGGCCATTGGAGTAAGACACTCGCAAGTCGCGGCCTACGGGTCAAAGGGGTAAAAAAACCGGACAAAATTCAGACACGTCGGACACGCCAGTTAGGCCAGACAAGCGTCAAAAAGCCGGACTTTATTCGGACGGCTGGCAATTCTATACGTGGGTTCGAGAAACTATTAACTATGCAGCAGATGGTAGTTTCTAGATTGCCTCATAATTTTTCCAAAAATCACCGACTAAGAGCGAACAAAAATAGCCCATTTTTTTATTATCGCAAAAAATGAATGTTATTTTGACGGCAATATAAAAATTCTATTTGTTTTGACGCCAAGTTATAATCTGGCCGTCGCGTAACTCTTGAAGGTCAGCCGTGACTCGTGAGCCTGTTCAAACGATTTTGATGTTGTTTCCTTTGTAAGGCGGTGTCGTTTAGGTTCATTATCCGTTGCTGTTGTTCGACGAAGTGTTGCAAACAGTAGATAATACAGGTTTGCCGACCTACCGCCCCGTGGCTTAATGATAGTTGAGTCGTAACTCGTTACGTCATTACCGTTGCACGTCTAGGTTTGTGTCTCACTACTCAGTGCTCACAGAGTCACACACGGCAACCATTGATGTCTGTCACTCCTGTGTTTTACTTTAATGCTGACAGTGTTTACTTTATGGGTACATCGATCTCATATAATGTTCACCCGACTGATAAGGAAGGGTTATGTTTTGATATAGTTTTGTTGTAAGGTCCTTAATGTATAATTTTAACTATTGGTGTACAATAAAGAGTTATCTATCTATCTATTAAAACTCTGTTAAGGTTCTCGTCTCCTTTCTGCGTCTTTATATCCTTCGTTTTTTTAAATTGACCGACGTTAAGTAGTAGCTTCCTGTTGGATTTCGTACCGAGTGAGATATCCAGAGGCCCAAACCTACTTTCCCTTAATTACTTAATATAATAATAATAATTTTTATTTGACTGCCTCGGTGGCGCAGTTGTGATGCGTACGCGTTACGATTGAGGCTAACGCTTAGGTTCGATCCCCGGGTCGGGTAAACTGGTATTGGGTTTTTCGATTACGAAATGCTCAGTATCAGCCCGGAGTCTGGAATTAGTGCCAGGTATGACGATGGGCTCCCTCACTATCACATCGTGGGACGGAGATACGCTCGGCGAAATGTGGGTGTACTGGTTATACCTTTGCCTACCCCTTCGGGGATTACAGGCGTAAGTGCGTATGTATGCATATTAAATATTTGACGATGATTGAGTAAAATTTAATCACCAATTAACATATTATGAGACTGCTATTTTTGTACATATTTATAGTATATGTCAGAGTTTGACTTTTGTATTTATTTGTCACATTTACTTTGGTATTTGGTTGTAATATTCAAGGTGGTGAAACAGGCGCTTATAATGATAAATATTACAAGCAAAATAGATGAGGACGGAAAAATCTACGACCGATAAAATATAAAGTTGTGGTATAAATAAATTGTAAACATCGGTCCATGGGAGCCAGTTTACCTTGCGAGTTGCGAGTAATGCAAATTGTACTAAATACAACATTATATGGACGTGTATAATATATTTTATTCAATATATGTGATGCTTTTGCTCGCAGCAGTGTTGCCAGATCAGATTTGGAAATTTACATTGATTTAAATGTAGAAATACAGTAGATGATACTTATCTCATCATCATCATCATATCCAAAAATACAGTATATTTTAAAGATAAATATATAGAGTATTGTACAGTAAATAAAAATACACATATTTAACATAAAATCACTAGTGTTCTATTAAAGTAGGTAATTTAATCATTATCTGTGTGACTGTGAGAAGGTTTCTTATTATAAAGGTCATTAAATGTTTTTATAATTTATCATTTGGTTCGCAACTAGTTCGTAATATAGAAAATACCGCTTTGTGGGGGATTTCCCTATTGTAGCCAATGCTTAAAACACTAATCTGTTTTTGTAATACAGTAAAGGCATATATATAATTACAGTACTCTGTTGTAATTACAGTGCATCTGGCATCACTGATTCGTAGTGACTTGTCAAAACTTTGATGCTTTTGGAGACGTGCAGGAGCGCTTCTAGTATATTTTCATACATTTGTTGATAATAAATATATTCACCACCTCACACACATAGACACATAGTCCTGACCCCACACTAGGATAACCTGTATCGTGGCTATCAGAAACTGCGAGGGACTTGCAGTTCCACATTACACAGACCTGATACAATATATGTTTGAATTGTCAATATGAAAAATGACTGAATATGAACATATGTTGCCGTGGATTGTGATTTGTGTCGATTAGTGCGATAGGCTCGCGCCCTATCAAGTCATAGGACGGAAAAAGCTCGATTAAACGTGGGTGCCACACTAGTTGCATATCTACCATATATATCATCGAGGATATAAATTATAGGCGTGAGCTTATGTTTGTATAATTATAATATTGCTCAAGTTGTCTACCCTTTGCCGTTACCCGGTATACATATTTTAGTATTGTGGTTTGTAGGAATCATGCATGTTTATGTCATTATGTGCGTCACATGGTGTGTAGTAAAGGTTTGCCACCCTGGCGCAGTGTAATGTCGAGTCAGCACTCTGCATGCGGTGCAGGCACGTGGCAGACCTCTCTACTAGTATCTCGCGTCGCGTCGCGTCTGTGTGTTCATTCGGTGGCCGCATTATGTCAGCCGTGAGCTACCGGCGCGGCGCTGCCGTCGCGACTCGCGTGACCTGTCTGTCACTGCAGTGCAACTCCGCATTCATATAAATACACAACAGTCACACACATTACCTAATCTTATATCTTTAAAAAGCTAATTATCATTTACACAACTGATTAATCACGATATCTCAATAACTACTAAAGCTAGGATCGTGAAATTTGGTCAGATGATAGTTTGTGCAATGTGGAGACCCACTAAGAAACGATTTTTAGAAATTTACATTTTGACGGGGTAAAAGGGAGGGTTGAACTTTCTATGAAACCGTTTTTATGTAATGGAATATTTTTATCCCAGAAAAAGATATTCACGCGTATGGCCAGCCAAATTTGGCTGAAATTCGTAAAATATGTTAATTGAAATCTTCAGGTCGTTATGTAAATGCAAATAAGAATCGCAACGCATTATTGTGAATCAGTTTATTTTAAATATCGATCTGGAGTCTGGACATTTCATTTTTTATTTTCAGCTGCAGATTTTTCGTATCAACCACGCTTACACAGTTTCGTGTGTCAATTTTTGTGCAAACTACAGACAAATGATGGTGAGGGTGTATGTTGTCTACACATAATTATCGCTGACTCCGATGGCAGGCTCTTGTATTGCTTACACCAACGGTGAAGGGACTAATCGGTAATTAAACATACAGTAATAAATATTTTTAACACATTCGTGCATGTTTTCGTTGTTGATTTCGATAGCGGAGTGCGATGACCTCGTTTAGTCTCGTAGATAACGCGATCGCAGTATTTATTTTGTTATCACCTACATCGGTCTCACCTCGGATACCTGCATAGAGAAGACGTTTCACTGCAGTAGTCGACAGTCTCCGTAGCGCAGCGGGCCGGCAGCCGGCCGTGAAACACAATGCCGAGGATTTGATCCCCGCACACAGTTTTTTTTTCGAGTGTGGGTGATCTGATATTCATGACGCAAGACTCGAAGACTCGTATTTTAGGGGTCAGGGGCTATGTGTGTGACTGTTGGGTATATTTATCATTATTAATATGGGGTTCAGTATTGCCTCATTGGTTTAGCTACTGGCAGCATACTACGTACTCCACCTGTTGATGAGCTCCTGGGTTACAGAATTAGATTTGTATCCGATAGGTTAGTACGCTAGCTCCTTTCAATCACATCAGGGAATATAACCTCTACCTGCCTATTCAAGGTTACGGCGTGAGGTTATGATTTGTCTCACCATGTATTTGTTACTATAGATGGACAAGATCGTGCGCGACCGTCCTGCGGGTACAAGACGTTGGGGGGGCGAGGTTCTCTACATGTTAGCGGGGGCGGTTTTATTTTATTTATAAAACTGTCTCTAAATAATAGTATATTGAGAAACAAGTGCGACAAGTTGTTGAGTCGACAATCGACAACGTCGCACGAGTTGCACATACTATTTTGTATTACAAATGCGGTGATATATGTAAGTACAAAATTGGGGTCCAGGGGCGGAGCCCCGGTGGGGTCCAGGGGCGAAGCCCCGGCGGGGGGTTGGGGGGGCGGAGCCCCCCTTCAGTCCCTCAAAACAAATAAAAAGTTTTAAAAGAAGAAAAAAATATATTTTAAACAATAAATAAAAATTAATTAATATTAATAAACAAAAAATAAATTTTTTCAATTTTTTAAAAGGACGAAGCCTTTTCGGACCAGAAATAATAGCTGAAAAATTAAGCATTCAAAAAAATTAATAAAAACTTTCATATTTGGGTCTCGATACTTGAGGAACTAAATTATTTCTTACTTCATCGGCTTTTTTCAGGATTTCAGGTGGTGTGGATTCGTCGCTCGAACTTTCTGGAGTTTCCGGTATTATTTCCGACTCTATATTCATTTTTAAACTAATTTTAATTTAATTACAATTTTATTTATTAAATTAAACTGTCAGACGCGTCAACCTCAATTCAGTTTTAATATGTCGATTGTGTTTTTTTTTGTTATTATTTTTTTAATTTTAGCAATTTTATCTAAATTTGCGTGTGCCAAGAATAATTTACGTGCGACAAGTAAACTTGTCGCACTCAAATAACAGTTTTATTTATGAAAAAACTCACGCGTAATTTTAAAATGGGCAAACGGTTCTTTTTCAAACGTAACAGCGAGCGTCAAGATACTACTTTTCCCGCATGAGTAATACAATATACTATTAACATGCAAAAAATTGGTTGTGTTTATCTTTTATCGGGCGGAAAATAGCTCCATAAAATTAGTTTTCATTTTATATTCCAAATTCCAATTTTATTTTACAGGATGGTAGGTCCCTCGTATGTACAAGATGGTAGGTCCCTCGTATGCGAGAGGCCGGCTGGGTTGGTACCAACGCTTGGTACGTTGTCTATTTCTGCCGCCAAGTAACAGTGTGTAAGCACTGTTGTATTCCGGTGTGAAGGACATTGAAGCCAGTGTAATTACTGGGCATTAAGAGACATAATACCTTATGTCTCGGAGTGACGAGCGCAGTCCAGTGTCATGCAGTGCTTTGTTATTTAAAGTTCTGTGTGGCTTGCTTCTGTTTATGAGCAGGCGTGGCGCTTACCATCAGGCGAGCGACCTGCTCGTCTCGTCATTCAAGTCAGTACAAAAATAACCATTCATTAGCGTTGAGTTGATACAGAATAGTCAGACAATTCACAATGCTCTGACAATGCTGAATTCTAATTGATGGACAAGTTATGTCGCGGGTAAATGACGTCACAGGAGCGTGTCAACAGATCGATGGCGCCAGAGATGATGACGCAACCGCCAAAGTCACAACATGTTTGGGTTTGTGAATTGCGAGGTTATTGTGTGCGAGCGCCGCGGCCGGATCTGGCCACGTTTACATGGGCGTATTTTCAAATCTATAAAGACATGTAATCCGTTGGCAATGTGTTATGTGACGCTGAACATGCACCTAGCGGCCTAACTTATACTGACCAATGACGATGAACTTTTATTTAGAAATAAATAAATAAATACACCCAACAGTCACACACATTGTTCTGACCCCACACTAGGTTAACCTGTATCGTAGGAATCACGAAATACGAGGGACTTGCGGTCCCACAACACCCAGACTCGAAACAAATATTTGTGGATCACACGAACATTTGTCTCGGTGCGGGAATCAAACCCACGGTCTCTCGCTTCGCAGCCGGCCACTCGCCCGCTACGCCACGGAGGCTGTGAAAAAATGGTTATAACGTATAATCATGTTGCCGATGGAAATAAGGATAATTTCCTCAGGGAGTCTGGTATTGTGGATGTGGGTGTTCAGACGTGTAGGCAACACACATCACGTGATCACTTAACGCACCGTCGTCTCATACCTACCGTCCTACTGCTGGGCACGGGCCTCTTCTTTTGATAAGAGGAGTCAGGCCGAAGGCGGCTCTAGACTTCTTCTTCTTTTAATTATATGGCTCCACCGTTTTATCGGTGATTTCGCCAGTGTCAAAGTATATATGACTTCGATTCTTGACATTGTTTCCGGCCTTAAGTTACCTACTTTTGATTATAGAACAAAAACGAAATATCTTTGATATTCAAAAAAGAAGTTCTCTTTTTGTACTGTGATTCGGCTTTAGTCTAACAATATTTATATACCTTGTCATTTTTATAGAGGGTTCTCTAATATGCAAGTACCGTCACGATGTTTTTCCTCGCTGTTACAACAGAATTAAAACCTACATTGAATCGGCGTGGTGCATGGTGCATGGTGGCAGAAGGAGTCAAGGTCCTATTTTCCATTCTTCATTTAAAAAGTAAGAGCGCTTCTCTCCGCAGTAATAGGGCGAGGCTAATATTACAACCATCAGTTCCCTTAATGTTAAAGAAAGTGTTTGTTCTGCCCGGCGCGCGCGTTGATTTACGACACAAATTCAAACACGTAGTGTGTGCACGACATAGTTTTTCGTTATTCACTTGTCTTCAGATTATGTTCCAAAAGACGTTATCTATGTTCTTAAAGTACAGATATAAAACGGCGCGCGTTGCCATTTAGTTTTGAGTGTTAATACACACATAATAGGGTGGTGAGTATTGATGGAGGCATCATTTTAAAGCAGAAAGCTATGTAAACATAATAATGTATTTGGGTTGAATTTTGTTACCATTACGGATGGTAAATATTGGAATGTAGATGTAATGAATATTCAGTTTTGCTATCGGTTTTTTAGGATAGCTCGTTTTTAGGGTTACGTAGGCCGGGGATTTTTCCTGGGTTCCCGTTCTGGGAATTAAGTGTCGGGTAAGCCGTAGTGATGATTCGAGCAGTACATCTAGTTCATTGTACCTTTCCTTGTTGTAAATACACCCAACAGTCACAAACATAGTCCTGACCCCACACTAGGTAAACCTGTGTCGTGGGTATCAGAAACTACGAGGGACTTGCGGTCCCACAACACCCAGACCCGGAACAAATAATTGTGGGATCA
Source organism: Mimas tiliae (assembly GCA_905332985.1). Lineage (NCBI taxonomy): Eukaryota > Metazoa > Arthropoda > Insecta > Lepidoptera > Sphingidae > Mimas > Mimas tiliae. The sequence goes on along the minus strand of HG995247.1, from coordinate 18,174,985 downwards.
CACAAACATTTGTCTCGGTGCGGGAATCGAACCCACGGCCTCTCGCTTCACAGCCGGTTACTCGCCCGCTGCGCTACGGAGGCTGTCACGGTTGTACCTTTCCTTCCTTGGTCGGCAACTCGTCCACGTGTTTTCTGGTATTGTCAGCGTTCATGCGCAGTGGAGATCACTTACCATCTGGTGAGCTACTTACTCCTTTGCAAGTAGGTCAACATATTATTATGACGGATGTGTCGTGTATGAACGAGCCGCTATTCCTCTTTTAATAAAGAGTTACACGACTTGACGGATGTACATTTTGTTTCCAAATGGTTTTAATCTTAGAGTATTAAACTTTACTAATATTATAAAGCTGAAGAGTTTGTTTGGTTGAAAGCGCATCAATCTCAGGAACTACTGGTCCGATTTGAAAAATTGTTTCAGTGTTAGATAGCTCACTTATTGAGGAAGGCTATATATAGGCTCTTTTTCCCGGAATAGGCCGTTCACGCGGGCGGAGCCGCGAGCAAAAGCTAGTTATAAGATAAGAGAGGACAACCGTGCAAGAGGCTCACCTGCTATTCTATCTTAGTTATTGTGGAAAGGCGCATACTTTATAAAAATATTTGAATTATTTCAATAAGTGTAAGGCCGACTTGGTCAACGATCCTTAATCGTATTTAATCCCTTCGGGGCTATTTCAATATTCGAGTAAGATCTAACCTATGTTTTTTATAGCATAGGCCGGCAAACGAGCAAGTAAGTTCTGTTCTGTTCTCCACCGACCATGTACTCCTGCAATATCAGAATCATGAGCGCGTTGCTGACTTTAAGGGAAAGGGATTGGGAAGGGGAGGGGTTTTGGACCTCCGGATATCTCACTGACCGTGTGAATTGCAGCAGCAAGCCCTTACTTTACGTCGGTTTTCTGTGCGACAGTGGTAACGACCCGGTCGAGCCGGCCCATTCGTGCTGTAGACAAACTGTCTACAGCTTGCGTCTACCACTTAAATGTTTACTAATGATTTGATGTTTCTTAAACATGTTATGTGATGTATCGTTGAGCAAGTGGGTGTTAATTTTAAAATAATAAATATATGTATAACAGATATAGATAATTCAGGTCTAGATGTATGACGTATGACCTATTCTTATGACGGTATCAGTAGGTATAACAAATTCTTCGAAACTTCGATTCAACAACACCCACACTACGCACAAATGTAGCTAGATCAAAAGTCAAATGTTTATTTTTTATTTCATTCGCCAATATAATTCACAACTTTTCCTGCCTGTGCGAGGAACCATTTCACTTTCCAAGGTTTTATTTTATTATTTGTTCTTTAATTCTGTAGCGAATTTCGAATGACGTATTTTCAAACTACGAAAGAAAGCCCATTGGCTCTTCATGTCCAGCGAGTGGAGATAGCGGCCTGCGAACTTACAAGTCGGTCCGACATTCCAAAACGGTGGCGTCCGTGTCGCGGCGCGTCGCTCGTTGTCATCAGGAGGCCAATTCTCGTAATTTTAAATGTACAAAATATCATTCCGATCTAGTCTCAGCGTCAAGAAAGTTTAAGAATAAAAAGATTATTGGTTTAAGAGAATGCCATTTGCAACTTTCTTGACGCTGAGACTAGATCGGAATGATATTTTGAACATTTAAAATTACGAGAATTGGCCTCTTGGCCGCCGCGCAGCCCGTCGCCGCGACCGCGGTGGTGCATCGCTCCCGCGCAATGACTCGATCTGTTTACTATTCGCTCGCTACTCGCTAGGAATAGATTACCTACACAACATCTCAGTAAACTCATCGATACTGTAAAGCTCCGTGCTGCTGCCAGCTAGCGCGAACCAAGCACAATCACTTGACTTAAATATGACTTGCAAAAATAAAGTAGCATGTCGTAACGTCTACCTATACAAATAAATAAAATTTAAGTGTCGGTTTGTAATATTAAAATAACCGCTTTTTTATTACATGCATATGAATGTATATACGGTACATATACCAAAATAACATTTATTAAAATTTTTGTCTGTCTGTCTGTCTGTTTGTTCCGGCTAATCTCTGGAAGGTCTAGAATGATTTTGACGAAACTTTCACTGGCAGATAACTGATGTAATAAGGAGTAACTTAGGCTACTTAGGTACTATTTTATCCTGGAAATTTACATTCACGCGGGCGGAGCTGCGAGCAAAAGCTAGTTTAATCGTAAATTCGTTGATTCAACTTATAGTTATTTAAATGTATGTCGTGTGTTGGAATGTTCTAATAAGGATATTTGTATCCAACATTCACAGACCATTCGGTATTTCATATGAAATGGTAAATATATAAGTTATTTAAAACAACAATAAATACAGTTTGTATATGCGGCAAAATAACTTAGCCAGGCCAAATAATACTAACTAACTCATTACTACGTGCCGTGCCGGGAGGCGGGCTAAACTTCACTCACGCTTCCTTTCATTACTATTTCTTCCTGAGATTACACAATCTAGTTATTTTACTATCCAACTTACTAAAAATTTATTTTTTCTCGTGGCGCACTATGTTCCACGTTGATATTATGTATGTTGATGTCGCACCCCCAGAAATAAGTTATATTTTAGGTAGTTTTTTTTGTTGTTTCTAAATAAATAAATAAATATACCCAACGGTCACACACATAGGCCTGACACCACACTAGGTTAACTTGTATTGTGGGTATCAGGAACTACGAAGGACTTGCGGTTCCACAACACCCAGAACCGAAATAAATATTTGTAAATTACACATACATTTGTCTCGGTGCGGGAATCGAACCCACGGCCTCTCGCTTCGCAGCCGGCTAATGCAAAAATTGTTCGGTATCTACATTGACATAATAATATGAATTAATGTGGTTTCGTCAGTGGTTACCCACAGTAAAGCTACGTGATGCTTGCAGACTACACAACTGCGAGATCTTTAATGATAACAAACTAGAAGACTGGCTTCTGAGCCAGCGCGGCACAGTGCTGAGCGCGGCCAACTGCAACGATCGATATGATACCCTATTTGTATTTTATATTCATATATTTATATCTAGATTTTCCAGAACCTAAGAGCTTTTAACAGCTTATTGGACCAGGATTCAGAACACGGGACTGAAACTGAAGTGTTCAATAAGACCACTTTGTCTAAATCATAGTAATGGGAAATACCTCTTCACTACGTTTCGTATGCTCTTTACAATAATATGACGTAAGCGCCTACAGGCGAGGCGAGGCGCCTATACAGGCGAGGGGCTCACGCCTATACGCCTTATTCACAGGCAAACAGGTGCACCCACAGTCCGCCAAGCTGTTTACGGGCACATATTGCGGGTCACTTAAATGCTGTTTTGGAATGGGAAAACTCTTACAAATAATATAGCAAGATCTAGGGATCGAAGCTTTAACTAAAGCGCGCTGCCACTAGACCAATGAATATATGCTATACGCTAAACGTTTGACAAACACTTGAATAACGCACAAATATCAATTTTCTTTTTCCGCTGCATCGACACAAAAAACTTTCTACATTTAATAGCCAATCTAAATGCATATTGTTGTCATGCGCGAAATCATCATACATGATACAATGTACATAGTTTGTATCTGTGTACAATGGTTTTGTATTATTCTTGTGGCGAGTCGCATTGCGAGTGGCACCGGCTTGCCACTGGTGATGCGAGCGCGAGCGCAGCGTTGCCAAAATGTGCCCAGCGCCTGCTGTCTGTCGACTGTCACACGGCGACCTATTTTTGTACGCATGCCGCGTCGTCTTTGTTTACTAAGGGACACCGCCAATTTCGGCTCGTATGCAATCTCTATAAAGACTCGCATTCACTATGCGTTATGACTGTTGTCGAGATCATTCGTGTATGTTGTGGCGTTTTTACAGTGCAGGGGGTGATAACAGTCAGACGGACGGCTGATATTGATAACAACTCAAATCCTATCTGTAACATTTGTAAAAAGCATATTGCGTGATGCCGGATTAGAGCGTGATTAAGGCAGGAGACTCGTAACCCCGGAATACTGAAACGATAATTAACTACGACTATCTAACCTATTTTGTAACGTGCCATGCAATTTGATGGATAGGACTGTCTCGATGTCTCTGGATTTGACAATGCCTTTAGGAATTCATACATAAACCGACAGTAGCCGGTAAACGAAGTATCTCAGGTAATCACAGACTTTAATGTATGGTAATATAAATATTTTGAATTTGTGTAGAAACTGATATATTTATTAAATATATAGTCTTATAATATCATAAAAGGTATGTTAAGATTTTTTTTATCGTCAAATTAATTGCAAAATAGTCTTATAATTACTTACGATTGCGACTGTTGCAAGTGTTAATATCAACTTAAAAAAAACGTGCGATTATTTTTAATATTCGTTACATTCTATTATGTATATATAAGAAAAAGGTTTACATAATTGTTGTGTACATTAGACATATAGTTGTACAATGTAAATACAGTTTGTTCGTGAACGATGAGTGATAATAAATTCCTTTGGCACGATGGACTCCGCTGGCTCACTCCTTATAAATAACGCGTGCCCTTTCGACGTTTCGAAACTAACAGTCTTCTAATAGCACGCGGGAGGGGTTGTTTGGAAGGGGAGGGTAGGGGGGGGGGTGTCTTGTGATGATTCACACCCTATAATGTTAAAAGGGTTTCACAGATACACATAGAGATGTTTTTATACGTAATAATAACACTTGCGGATAATGTGAACACTCTTTTGTAGTGGTCATAATCCACTGAAATATAGACATGAAAGAATTGCTTTTTAACGTAAATATAGGTAATCTTACAAAATGTACGTGTCGAGTGAAACTGTGACTGCTTAGAGACTCCACAGAGATTGTCTTTATGAAAGTTCCTGGTTAATCTCTGTTTAAATCGCACAGAACAGGTCGCGAACTGGAGGATCGCACCCCGGTCTGCCGATCTACATTTGATCCGAAGTACACATTAGCTGGAATTAATGACAGATATCGCGATAGGCTCATCGCCTATGGCATTGTTGCTTGGAAAGAAGTTAGACAATTTCCAAACTTCCTTCCACTAAAAACCCTAGAGAAGAGTTATAGGAACCTCTGCATAAGGTTCCTAAAGTGCATTTCTAAGAAAATCATTTGCTAGATATTTAAAATTATTGTAGATTCAACAATATTGTCTTAGTTTGTTATTTCCGCACTGTGATTCTATTAGGGCATATAAGTATGTTAAGGAAGACAATCTAGTACATTAAATTATAATATTTATTTATATTACTTGTATGATTGTATTATGTATTATGCCTTTTATTGCTAATAAAAACAATATATATATATATATTTCAAAATCGCCGTTTTTAATCTTTTGAAACCTTTCCCGACATGTTCTCTCACTCAATGCAGCCTCATTATATGCTTCTACGAGCAATCGATGCGCCTCAGCTGCAGATTTTTATTAATTAAAAAAATCAATTAAAAGTTCCCGCAAATGACGCTTATTTGGCTCAAATTTAGACATTTTTGGATAAAAAAAATATATGATGCTAATACGAACTTAATGATATGATAGGGTTTTGTTGTTCTTGATAAGCAACCTAATTTTTAAGCCGGTTATCATCTGCGAATTCTAATGTAAGCCTCGTGCAATGCCATCTATCTCAAAACGGAGGAAACTTATTTGTACTCCTAATATATATATTCTTGGTCTTGAAATAGTCAATAATTCGAAGACATTAAAAAGAGGTCATCGCTCCGCGTCTACATAGTGCATAGTGGCGCTCCATAGTGGCGCTATGAGACAATGCGGCGCCATACGCTGGTTTAATAGAAGATTAAGTATTAGCCGGAAGATTGGTAAAGCTGCCTCTACACTAGCGAGCTGTAACCGATACAGGAAGCTGTGTGGAATGTTCAGTTTGTATGAGTGCGATGATCTGCCTGCTGCGAGCCTGACCAATCATACATGATACAAGAAACTGGTTCACTTCTCACGTAAACCCCTAAGCAATGCAGCGTTATTATATTTATTATTAGTAAATCTAATTACTGCCTCGGCGGTGTAGTTGTAATGCGTTACGACTAAAGTTGACGCTGAGGTCTCGGGTTCGATCTCCGGGTCGGCTGAAAGTGATATTAGGTTTTTCTATTACGAACTGCTTAGTATCAGCTCTGATTCAGGAATTTTGCCCGGCATGGCTATATAGGCTAGCCCCCTATAACATCATTGGACGGAAATAATCTCGCCGAAGTGTGGGTGTACTGGTTACATACACCTCTGCCTAACCCTACGGGGATTGCAGGCATGCGTGCATATAATAATATGTACTAAATCTAAATGGACTGCATGAATTTCTTTAAACATCTGACCGAATACCACTCGCGGTTTACTTTTTGTTACAAACCATTAACATTTTAAAATCAGCCGCAAGTTAGACATGCATGTATGATTATACATAGGTACGTGTTCCATACAAATGGTGTGATATATCGCCACAACAACGCGACGCTTCAGCGGACCGACATTGGTACAGTTTCTAATCAAATACTATTTACATTGGGCGTTCTAGTTAGTGATGTTGATAATCTATTATCAGGTAGTCGATTATTCGATTATTTCAATAATTGGTCCTAATCGATGGTAAACGTTGTAATGGATTATAATAAAAAAATAATCAACAGTAAAAATGTAGACTGAGGAATAGGGTTTTGTGACTACGAGGCATACCTTTTAAGTTTTGTCGTTTGAAGAAAAAAACAACTAGAACCTTATAGTACTTTTTATTGTTTTTCTAAGTATTCACCACGTAGCTTAATACACTTTTCCATTCGCTCAAACCAGTTATTATAACATTTATTCCACTATAAAGTGGGGGTGTTCAAAATGGATGACTTGAAAGCGTCGACTGCTTCTTCACCGGACTGGAACCATTGACCACGAAGACTTTTCCTAATTTTAGGAAATGTAAAGAAATCGTTAGGGCTTAGGTCAGGACTGTATGTAAGATGATCAAGAATTTCTACTTTTTCCTGCTTCAAATACTCAATCGTTTGACGAGCGTTGCGTGAGCTTGCGTTGTCGTGGTGCAGGATGATGCGTCGCTTTGAGTTAGATTTTCGAAGTTCGGCGATGACTTGTGGTAAACAAACTGTGGTATACCACTCTGCGTTAACCGTTCTACGATCTTTAAGTGCAATAGTCGCAACATGGTCGGTTTTTTCCAACGAACGTGGCCACCATCTTCTTTGGAGTGCTTCGAGAACGAACAACTTTAGTCGGCTATGGCTCGTCTTAAAAGACCCAGATTGTAGATTTTTGTTTGGAATCAGGATCGTAGGCATAGATCCAAGATTCGTCACCACTGATGATGTCGTAGACGTGATTTGACTCTTCTCGGTTGAACCTTTGCAGAGTTTTCTTACACAATCTGATGCGGGCCGCCTTGTGATCGTCGGAAAGCAGATGCGGTATCCAACGGGGCAAACTAGCTTTCTCACACCGATCGCTTAATGCAAGATCTTCTGAATGGTTGTCCCTGAGATGCCTAATAGAGCCTCTATCTCTCGATACGTCACATGTCGATCTTCGAGAATTAGTTGTCTGACAGCAATGATGTTAAAATTATTAAAATTATTGCACGAACATTTTCCTTAGAAAGATTCATTTTCGTACGTAACCTGACAGATTCCAATCGACGCTGTGACTAAACAATAGCATTAATCCTAATACTTTCAACTGTTTTCAGATTCAAAATTTAAACACATTCGAATATAGATCAGTTCCAAATTCAGAATTGCCGGGAAATATGGAAACGACAGAACTCAAAAGGCATGCCTCGTATAAAGGTGTTATTGATAGAATTTAGGGCCCTGATCACAATATTACGACTCTTATTCCTTGGTAATGCAAGGTTTTAGAGACATCCTCCGTGGCGCAGTGGGTGAGTACCTGGCTGTGAAGCGAGAGGCTGCGAGTTAGATTCCGGCACCGAGACAAGTGTTAAACTAAATCTTTCTGTAACATGTGTTAAAAAGCATGTTGCGCCGACCCCACTAAGAGTAGGATAAAGACAGATGGAAGAAAAAGTAGCACAGTTTTAGAGAAAATTAATGTTTTTTACCTTCAAGTATACAATAAGACGTGTGTGTGTGTAAAAAATATATTATTAGCATGGAGATATAGATATAGATTTGATTGGAGATTTAAATGTGGAAAATCCTCTTGGATCGCGGGCCGCCGTCAGAGGGGAGAGCGTAGATTATCTCTCCAAGCACATTTTTATCTTGTGCTTAGGCAGAGGAACCTGTACGATTTCTACTGCCGCCTCGCACGGCGTCTACGGCTTCACCTCTGAGCGGTATCAGCCCTCTACTGATCCAGCACTGCAGTCTTATTCATACTTATCTACATTTTCACAGACGTAGGCTACAGAAATTGTGCCAAAAATCTTGCGACAGAATCACGAGCACGCGTCTTCTGTAAGTATACCCCTCTCAAAGTTACCGCAAGACCTCAAGCGTCAGCCGAAAACACGTAAAATGCCGTATCGTCATGTGAAAGATTTTTAAAAACTCTTAAAGAGGAATATTCATTGTCTTCCTTATATGACTTGGCTTGGAATTAAACAAACATTTTACTTATTACATTAAACCAAACCTATATTTATTTTAAATTCCATTTGTATATTACTCTCTGTGATATATTTTTAACATTTTGTGCATTTTTATTGGCTTGAATTGTACTCATTGTATATATTTATTTTGTTATTAACTAATAATAATAATAATAATGCTTAATATGAGTAGTATTTTATGGTTGAAAGAAATGTATTAATCGATTTTAAATATCTATTTTTAACATCACTAGTTCTGAAGCAGTATTTACTATTACAAGGCGGCGCGGCGCGACGTCGCCGCACCGAGTCATTTGCCCAGACAAACTGGAGCAACCGTTTTTTATATGCCAATCAACTTTATATATCATCGCAATAAGGTCGCATTTCGCACACAATCACACAACGTTTACACGATAATTTCATTACATTTTGTACCGTTACGTCAGTGCGTAGAGTTTATTTCTCTTTGAGCGATGTCTCGTGTAGCAACAGAGGCTGTTGTCAATCTTTGACTGGATGGTGCGCGACTGTCGCAGGAATAACTTGAGTTAGACCGGAATTTTATGTTCTTAGGGCTTCATGCAAGAAAAGCGCAAAATAAATGTTTGCAGTTATTTTTATGCGTTAGTCTGGTTTCACGTTATAAATTAAAGTGGGCAGCTTGAATCAGCTTGTCGCTTGAGTGGGCTGTAATGTTATGACGTAATCGGTTTGATGCCCATGTTGTGGTTGGCGATAGAAGTTCAGAGCAAAGGCGATTGCGGGCTCGACACGGTATGCGAAATGCAGAGAGGGCTATTTCACATTCCTTGCGTTTCTAAGTTTGCATGAAACCGCTATATTAAAAAAAATATTATATGTAATTTAAAGTTGTTTTAGGACCATCAATCATGGTGATTTGTCATCAATCATGGAGGCTCGTGCCCAGCAGTGGGACGTATAATACAGGGCTGGTTTTATATTCTAATAGTAATAGTAGTCTATACATATCAATACATAGTATAAAACAAAGTCGTTATCTGCGTCTATGTCTGTTTGTCCGTTTATTTCTCCTAAACTGCAATGCAACCAGTTTAGATGCCGTTTTCACTATCATTAAGATAATTTATTCCGGAAGATTTATATGATCACGCTACGACCCATGGGAGCAAGGTAGTAACATAACTGTGATGAAATCCCGAGGGTCAGCTAGATTTATATAAAATGACATGTCCTGTCTGATCAACGCCTAGATCAAATAGCTAGAGCTAAAACAAATGTTAAGGGCGTATTCTTCTGATGATATAGAAAGATAACCACTTAGATTTTGTTTATTATTCCACCTATAGGACGACATTCATTTCTCTGCGTACTGTTGATTTACACACGGACCAAAAAAAGGGCCCACCGGTTGATATATCTACGTCGCGTCGCGTCGGCGAGTGTTGTCATCGATTTCGGCACCGCATTCGTCGCGTTTGCCGATCATTTTGGTCAGCCGATACCAGCCGAGCCTTCCGTTCATTCATACGCGCAGCGGCAACGAGGCCGCGGCATTGTGTGCAAATAATGTGTATCGGCTATCTGCGGTATCGGACGTTTTGTGAACGCGCGGCGCGCTGCGGTACACGGCGCGCGTTGTTTGCATCATTAAAGTACGATTCCGAACATGCAACAGCAAACAGAACTGAACCGAAAAGAAAATATAAGTGGTAGAGCCACAATGTAGACAGGTTTTTTGGTTCGACCGGGTTACCACTGTCTCACAGGAAACCGACGTGAATTAGCAGCTTGCTGTTGCGTATCGTACGTTAAGTGGTATCCGGAAGTCCAAATCTCATCTTGCCTTCTGAAATTCTTTTCCTTTCGGTAAAGCATCTATGACTGTTCTGATATTATGAGTGCTCATGGGAAGTGAAGATTACTTACAATTATTTGACCTACTTACTCGTTTGTCGGCCTATGTTATAAAAAGTCTGTTAATAAGAAAACTGAACTGGCAGCTTGCGGTTGCATTCGTTCGACGCTTGTTCGTGTGAGCTTGCCTGATTCCCAACGGTCTTACTTAAGGTAGTCTTTACTTTCTTTCCCTCAAAGACCGGCATCGCAGACATGATTCCTATGATACTGTGGGTGCTGTGCAACATTTACCAGGAGACCTACTTATTTATTTGCCAGCCAGTACTATATAGAAGTTTGCTGTTGCGTTAGAGTTCTGAACGGTACCTTAATCCTTCGAATTCTTGTTTTTACTGCATATGCACTTTTGGTGTTAGTATGTGACCAGTTTTTATTGTTTCGACTTATATGATAAAGCCATTTTAATATATTGTCTTTAATAATATAGTTGGCAGTGACAAGTTGAAAGAAGTTTCATACAAGTCCATAAGTTCATCATTTAGGATTATATCATAAGAGTATCATCGGTGCGGCGAGTCTATAGCTCAATTATGGTCTTCGACATAATACGTCTATGTCCAAAAAATATAAAAAAATGGGAAATAAATTCATTGTATTATCAACTCTGAACAATATTTACCCTTTACCATCAGTTTTTCAGATAAAAGGGCGGTTATTAGAGTCGCCATCACCGGAGATATTTTTGTACATAATTATTGCACACACGTGGCTGAAATTGTAAAAAGAAATCACGTGCGCCTCTAAATTTGGCAATAATAATATATTTCATACAATTAAATAAAACACAGTAATTAAATAAATACACCCAACAGACACACACAGGATAGCCAAGTGTACATATAACAATATCTGAAGGGTATATATTTCTAATTAGTTGACCGTTCAATATGGTAGATTCCTATATTGAATTTTATATATTATTTTATAAGCAAAAGAAAATGATACGCAAAGAAACCCTTTTATTAAAACACAATTAAAATTGGTTCAGAAATGTGCCCGCAGTTATGACTTTAATGTTGGTATGAGGAAAAGTGGGTGCGTAGTAGGGATATCTTACTATCTCGCTTGTACGCGTGCACCATAATGAACATTTTACACAGTGACGTCAAAGTTTGCGTCGTCTGTCATTTGTCAATTACCCCTTCTACAGGATTTGAATGGCTTCTAACCTATTTATAAAATTCTTTCTGCAATCGATTTTGAGTAACGTAACTTATTGATTTAAATATTTTAAAAAATCTACTCAACTACCCTATTCGAATTGTGATCCTACACCCGCTTCTGTGCGTGTCGCTTAGATATATAGCTTGATAGCGTTCATCAGAATAGCAGTATTGATGATGTGTCGGGAACTAAATCTACCAATTCCGAACTGTGTAGTGTGTTATCTATTACACTGGTGTATTGATTGAAGCTTTCAGATGCAACTTGTACGGAAATCAACATTTATATTGATAATAAAAAACGGTCGCGAGTTGGTCTTGCGCTTTGAGGGTTTCGCGTAATTTATAACATTGTCTTTTTTAGGGCTCCGTAGTCAAATGATATTTCATATTATGTACTTACCTATTATTCATGTGTAAGTTTGGATGTTTGTAGATCAATTACGCCTTAACGACTGAATGGATTTGATTACAATTTGGCATAACGGTAGATAAAAGAAAAATACATTTTCGCGGGCGGAGCCGCGGGTAGCTGCTAATTTATAATATTTATAATATAATTATAATAGATGAAATGTGGATGGTAGATGTATTCTATGAACAGATACATAAAAGTATATTGACAATATCAAAAATATTAGTTTGGCTCTCCATACATGTAACTGAAGGATGTATTTTTTCCATTGCACATAGTTATGTGTGGTGTAGTGCATATACTATTATAAAATGGTCTATATACCAGTAACTACTGATATGCAACTCATTAGATTATTTATAACTAAGTCCTACGATCAATTGTAATAAACTCATGTGTCGCGTCACATAGCTGTTGTCTAGAACGTTACGATCTAGATTCTAGACTAAACAAATGGGCGCGCGGTGGCAGACTGCTAACTAATCGATCTCTCTCAGAATACTCAGCACTAGCGCACTGACGCACGAGGAGGCGCCTCGCCGCGACCCGTCCACAGCCTACAAGTTTTTACAAACGCAGTCACGCCTGTAGTCCCCGAAGGGGGTAGGCAGAGGTGTAACCAATACACCCACATTTCGCCGAGCGTATCTCCGTCCCACAATGTGATAGGAGGAGGCGAGCCTATCGTCATACCGGGCACAAATTCCAGACTCCGGGCTGGTACTGAGCATTTCGTAATAGAAAAACCCAATCAAATTTGTACCCGACCCGGGGATCGAACCCGAGACCTCAGCGTCAGCCTCAATCGTAACGCGTACGCATTACAACTGCGCCACTGAGGCAGTCCACATGAATAAGTCCAGATGAAAATAGTAAATAAATAAATAAATGCCACAAGTTTTTGTGTCAAGAGCATATAAGGCCACAATATGCACTTGATGTACGTGAAGTCTACCAATACGCACTTCACCTGTGCAGCGTGATTGATTTAAGGCCTTATCTCTCATTAATAGAGGAGATAAAATATGCATATTGCCCTCAGTTTGGTCAAGCTAACCTACCTCAAGGTTGTGTAACCGGGGAAGACCAGAGATGGTGATCCGCTTGGGGAACATGGGCGCACTAGTTGCATTTTAATTACTCTTCAAGGATGCAGGCGTGAGCTGTTATTTAGATTTAAAGCCTCGTGCATAAAGACTAGTAATATAAGGTACTTAATGGTAGGCGGAGGTGTAACTAGTGCACCCACATGTCGCCGAGCTTATCATATTCATACCATGATGTGACAGGTGGTGGGTCAGCTTATCGCTATGCCGACCGCAAGTTCCGATTTTGGGTAATCATGTGTGATTATTCGAAACGAAAACTCGAAACAGTTTGTGTTCCCCTGTTCTGGAAATTTAACCTAGGACCTCGCGGTTCTCAGCCTTAATATGCTGCCAGTAGATCAATGACGCGATCGATGTAGCAATATTAAAGTCAGAATAACATAAAATGACAAACGTGTAGGTATCCCCTAAGGTTGCTAAAAGGTTGGTAAATAGTAAACAAATAGAATTAAATTTAAGTTATATATTATGGCCAGTCAGTATTTTATATTCAAAATCAAAACGTTAATTAAGCAAATAGACCATTAAGCCATAAGTGCACCTTTACACGTCAATTAATTTAACATTACATAGGAAGATTCTACCAGTGCTTCGCATATTAATTACCATAGGTCGGAAAAAAAGCACCAATAAACTCAGCCGTAGGATTTGAATTTCAAATAAAATCAATACTGATAATAATTGATAATGTAAATAGTTTGTAATGTTATGTATTTCATATAGTAAACTTCGGCTGAATATTTATTTTTTAATAATATACAGTTGGTATTAAAATCCTTCTGTATATGTTGTGGGGTGCCTATCTTCAAAGCTTCGCCGCACCGCATCGCGCGTCATAAAGACCACCGCGCGCTGTTTACACAGGATGTGTTTAATTAAATTGTTCATACAAGACTGCACGGTTTTTATTTTATTAAATAAGATCACTTATGGAACGTAATAAATTGTATTCTAATGCCATATATTTTAATTATATATACTATGTGCATAGATAGGTTGGAACTATATTTTTTACCGTAATTTTTTTGCCTCTAAAACTTTTCTATTCAAAAAATATTTATCTTTTAATAACACACACACATCAACAGTGTACACATATTTTTTTAAATTATAATGTAAGTTACATTAACATTCTTATGTTCCAGTTTTCTTTTCAAAAGTCCTCAAAAATTGTCTATCATACAAATGTTATGTATCATTCGAAGCTGACAAAATGTCATGCTTGTTTATTTTCGTCATACAAACACGGTAGTTAGATGTTTTTTTTATTTTATTAGCTTGAATGATGAGACGAGCAGGGCGCTGATGCCTGATAGTAAGCGCCACGCCTGCCCATAAATAGAAGAAATGCCACACATAACCTTGAAATACAAAGCACTGCATGTCACTGGACTACGCTCGTCATTCCGATACATAAGTTGTTAAGTCTAATAATGCCCAGTAATTTCACTGGCCAATTTCAATGTCCTTTCAACCGGATAATACTGAAGATAAACTTTCCGCACACTCTCCTATATTATTGTAGTTGACATATAATACGCAGTTTAACTGCAGTCGATTGATGGGTTGTTGACACAGCCAGATGTATAAATAAATAATAACATGTTTATACTCGTATCGTTCCGCGCGGCTTTCCCTCGCGTGTCGCGCACAGTCGCGTGTCGTCTGATAACGCTGCACTGTTGACATCATAGTATCAACACTCAACACTACTTTCACGATCATCAACATGTTAGTTAGCAAATTAAATATGAGACAAATAAATAGACTGCCTTTTTTTTTTTTTTTTTTTTTTTTTTGTTGTCGCGGGGAAAAGCGACTTATTGCTACCGCCCGCCCCGGGGGGAAGCGGAACGGTTATGTTGGGTTCACCGGCCTTACGACCCAACGTTAAGCCGCCCGGGAGAGATGGTAAACATCCAGGCGACCGCTGGGCCGAGTCCCTGACACTATATACACCCTATACCGGCATACCAACTAAAAACCCCGCGGTGGCCATCTTCGGCGCATTAGGAACGGCCCCGGGTTCCCGAGGCGAGAAGCGCCCCGGCTTCAGCCGGTACCGTCCCTGCGCGGTGCCGCCTTGCGGCCCGTCTTCAAATATGGGGGGCTCAGAAGCCCCCGCCACCGAAGGACGCTCTCGGCGTCAACGGCAGCAACGAGGCCAACCACCCGTGCTGCCGTCCATCCTGGGGTCGCACATACAAGAATGTTAAATATAAAGGGCGCTACAACAGCCCCCCGCTGCGCGCCCGCGACCCCCGATGGCCCCTATTAGTCGCCTCTTACGACAGGCAGGGGATACCGTGGCGGAATTCTCCAAACGCCCCCATTCCACAGGGCGGGAGACGCCGGTCAGTCGTCACCCCGGCGTCTCCTACGTCTCCTCTGGCGGCGGGAGGGATCGGCTCGTTCCCGATCCCTCTCGGCACTCTCCTTCTGCAAGATTACGGCCTCGCAGAAGTGGGCCACCGCACGCCAGGACCTCCGACTGTCGACCATGGCGGATACCACTGCCGGCAGTGAGAGGTCTCCTCCGACGACTGCAACGAGAGCGCTGCGTTCCTCGTCCCAGGCTGGGCATTCCTCCAATGTATGTTGGGCCGTATCCTGCGGACAGTTGTCACAGTGGTGACACACGGCCGACTCCTCTGTGCCGACTATTTGACACAGGTACCGGCCGAAACTGCCATGGCCAGTCAGGACCTGTGTCAGTCGGAACGTCGCCGCGCTGTGGCGCCTGTCCAGCCACTGGTGAAAGACAGGGCGCACTGCCGCGACGGCCCGATGACCCGCTGACGGGTTCTCCAGCCTGAGACGCCACTCCTCCACGGCGGCTCTGCGTAGGGAGCCGCGTACGGCATCCACCTCTCTTGGTGCCGGTCTCTGCCCGCGTCTGAACACCTCCTCCCGCCAGTGAAAGGTGGCGGAGAGGGCCTTAGCGTCCAGATCCCACGGGACGAAACCGGCCAATACGCATGCCGCCTCGAATGAGACCGTGCGGTAGCCCCTGATCGCCCGCTGCGCTACTATACGCTGTGGCTTGCGCAGCAGAGCGACGCATCGGCCGCCCAGGGACTCGGCCCAAACGGGACTTCCGTACAGGGCCATAGACCGCACGACTCCGGCGTACAGCCTTCGGCAAGGGATGCCAGGACCTTCCAAGTTGGGCAGCAGGCTTGAGAGCGCACCCGCTGCCCGGGACAATTTTGTCACCAAACTTTTGAAGTGGGCACGGAAATCCCACCGGCTATCCAAAATCAAACCCAAATATTTCATAGTGGAGCCGATGGGAATCCGCACCTCGTTCACAACAATGTGGGCACCGGCCGGTGGCCCCTTCCGAGGGCCATGGAAACAAATGGCCTCGGTTTTCTCAAGGGCCACCTTCAAACCCAGCCGCTGGATGCGGCTCACGACGTGGCCGGTGCCGACCGCCGCCAAAATTGCGGCATCTCGGAAAGTCCTGCCATTTGCTGTAACTAGCGTGTCGTCGGCGTAGCAAGTGACGCCGACGCCCCAGAGGTTGGCACCACGGAGAACCCAATCATAACCGATGTTCCACAGGAGTGGGCCCAAGACTGAGCCCTGTGGAACACCGCAAGTCATTTCTCTACGATGCCACCCATCAGCGCCCGGATACACTACGTCCCTATTAGAGAGGTACGAGTGCACCAGACGCCGAAGATAGGGCGGCACCTCGTGGTACCGCAGTGCCTCATGAATGCAGGCCCAGGGCAGGGAATTGAATGCGTTGGAGATGTCCAACGACACCGCAATAACTACTTTGCCCTGAGCCACTGCTTCTTCCGCTTGTCCCTTCACCCGCAGAATCGCGTGGATGGTGGATCGGCGCTTCCGGAAACCGAACTGGCAATCGGCCAAGTCCGGGCCGACCCCCTCGAGGTGCTCGACGAGGCGAGCGTGAATGATACGCTCGAAGAGCTTGCAGACCTCGTCGAGCAACACGATGGGCCGGTAGGCTGACGGCGACTCTGCGGGTCGTCCTTCCTTCCTGAGTAGGACGAGCTTCCCGGTTTTCCAGCGTGACGGGAAGACGCCCTGCTCCAGACATGCGGAGAATAGGCCACGGAGCCTCGGACCCAGGTGCTCGACTACTAGCACCCAAACTTTGCCGGGGATGCCGTCGAGCCCCGGGGCGGTGTTCTTGCCCCGCAGCCGAAGCACTGCCGCCCGCAATTCAGCGGGCGAAACCTCTGAGATATCCCTTGCCGAATTCGACGATGGCGCTGACTCGCGGGTCGCCATCGGTGGAGGAGTGGTCTCCACAGTGGCCGGGAACAAGGCCGCGACGACTTCAGCCAGAAATTCTGGCTGAAGACCCTGCGACAGCGGAGGCGCCACTGGGCGAAGCTTATTCATCGCCAAGCGATATGGGCGCCCCCACGGGTCACTGTCGAGAGTCTGCAAAAATTCCTTTCTCGCCGCGACCTTTGCCCTCTTGATGGCCACCTGCAGCGCTCTCTTCGCCTCTTTGTAGAGGCCGTAGAGCTGCCGCTCCTGGTGCTCATGTTCCTCCATCCTTAGACGGCGGCGACGGTGCCTGGCATACTGGCGGCGTGCTGCAACACAAGCGACACGCAACTGTGCCAGCTCCTCCGACCACCAGTACACCTGGCGTCGGGGCGGGAGGCGTCGGACCCGGGGCATTGCGGCGTCGCATATATCCGACATTGCCACTCCGAACCACTCCGCCTCCTGTTCAACCCGTACCGGTCCGTCCGGCACAGGGAGCCACGACATCACCAGAGCAGCAAGATCTAAGGCCTCCTTATCGAGGCGCTTCAATGCCCACCGCGGGCCGTCCCGATGCGGGGCACTCGGTCCACCACCGGGCTGGGCGATGGCGGACGCGGAGATGTCGAATCTAATATAACGATGGTCCGATAACGTCTCCACGCCCGCGAGGACCCTCCAGCCCTGGACACGGCGTGCGACGGCTGGACTCGCAAATGTAAGATCGACAATAGAGCCACCATTATGCCGCACGCACGTGTCCACCGACCCCCTATTCAGGACGGCCAGACCGGCCGAGATCGCCCATTCCTCCAGGACCTCACCACGTGCATTAGTCGCCGACGAACCCCAGGCCACGGACTTGGCATTGAAGTCGCCGGCCACGATTGCCGGGTGAGGTTGACCTTGCACTACCAGGGCCCCCAGCTGAACGAGAAAAGTTTCGAATTCAGCAAGGGGTCTGTTGGGAGAAAAATATACTCCGACAACCCAAATATTTCCCAACAGAGCCGCGACACATCCCCGGCCCTTCGCTATTCGCGCGAAAGGGGGAGAGTTAGCGGCACCCTGGGTAATAATGGCCACCAACCCGTCGAGATCCCCCGCCCAGTTATCGCGGGGAGGGATAAAATAGGGCTCGGCGACCACGGCCACTTGCAACGACCACTGCGCCAGACTCTGAGCTAAAAGATCCTGAGCACGGGCGCAGTGGTTGATGTTCGCCTGGAGGAACTTTAAAGCCATTATTGGGCGATCTCCTCCACTTCCATCTCGGCCTGCGGTGGGCTCTGCGGCTGCAACTGGGCCGCAGCCTCAATGGCAGTTGGTCTATTAGAATTACGGGGCGGATGTCGGTACTTCCGAGAGGAGGCAGGACACGTCTTCCCTCCGACCAAGTGCCCAGCGGGCTTGCCCGCCGCTACACATATTGGGCAGTTTGGCTCCGCTTCACACTGCCGGGCTTTGTGACCCGGTTGACCGCAGCGGTAACAGAGGCCACTGCGGTCCACTGCACAATCACACTGCACCCGCACGTGCCCTGACTCAAGGCATCGGAAGCAACGCAGTGGGCGTGTCTCGAGTACGGTGACTTTAGCTGAGACCCAACCGATTAAAATTCGGTCGGCTCCCTTGACTCTTTGGGCTGCCTTTATAGGCATTTTTGCCCACACTGTACCCAGGCCCGAACGGTCAGTATTAATCACGCCGACCTTGATCACTTCAGTGCCACATTGTCCGGCCTTGGAGAGAGCCGCTACAACCGTTTCGGGGGTGGCTGTGCAATCCAAACCCGACAGCCGCAGTTCCACCATCTTAGTGGGCCGAGAAATGCGAACATCTTCCGAGTCCTTAAAACATTCACTCAACCGTGCAGCGAGTGAGTCAGCCCTCTCCTCACTATTGGCCCCGGGCACCTCGTACATCTGGGCACCAGTCGCTGCACGCTTAGGTTTAAGCCTAGTTATGTTGAGGCCACTGAGTTGTACGTTGCGTTGGGCCTCCGTCAGCACCTGGGCATATGAAAGCCCTTTCGCTACCGCCGCTGGCGACAAGGTTATTACGACCGCCGCAGAGCGCGGCGGGCGGAGTTTAGGCTCGGCCCTGCGTGGCTGTTGCTGCGAACCTGTAGCCGGCGCTGCGCTCATCTTGGCTTTCTTCTTGCCGACCACTACGGTCCACTGCGTGTCCATAGACTCAGGGGCCGTTGGCAGATGGCGGGGCTCTAGAGGCGGGGCCTGCGTAATATTTTTCTTCATCCCCTTTGCTGATTTTGTTGAGGGATGCATTGATTTTGCGGATACTGCGATAGTTTGAGTTACGAGACCGGAAGTAGCTCCTTTGTTTTTAGCTTTTTTTTTCTGTAGACCCGAGGGCCCCGCCACCGCTGGTGTGACCGTATGTGATGGCCCAGCGATGGCAGGTGGTTTTTCATTGGAAGGTCCTGTTACGGGCACAGTAGCAGCGGGAGTAGGTGGAACAGACTTCTTTCCCTTTCCCTTCCCCTTGCCTTTACCCTCTGTAGAAGGCTCTTTGACTGCTGGCAGGCTGACTTCCTGTGGTATCTTCTCGTGATTGGCCTGCGACTCATGGGCCAACGGTGGTCTTTGCGCGGGCCCCATGATAGCCGACTGAACCCTCGCTATTATTCGAGCCTCGAACAACTGTAACGCATTTTCATCAGTTGGCAGAGTGCTCGGGGCCGCCTCTAGATTTTCGAGGCGACGGCGCAGGGAGGCACTTTCTTCAGCCTGTTTGGCCATTGCTGCCTCGAGGCGAGCGCTATGTTCCTTCCAGCGCTTTGCTTCCGCTTCAAGGTGAAGCACCCTCTCGAATTCTGGTTGGTCGAGGAATTTCATAATCAGTTCATGGACTCGATTGAGAGACTTTTGCATTGTCCCCTTAAGATTCCCTGACTTTTGGGAGACCATCTTTAAAATTCCCCCAGCCTCCCGCAGATCTTCAGGGAGAATCACTCGGGATTCGTCTTCCACGCCGTCCCTTGGTGAGGCCCTTGGAGATGGCGACTTGAGGAAGGAGTGTACCCGCTCCTCCAGATCCTCCTCGGTTCCTAAACGGGCAGCCTCCCGCTTCTCTCTGTCGAGAGCCTTTTGGGCCGCAGATAGCCTAACATTTAAGCCCGTTTTTGGTGGGCGACCACGTCCTCGGGAAGACGGCCTTTTCTTGGCCGCTGGTTCTGCTTCGGAGTCACTGGCACCCGGCGACCGCGATCGATCAGACGGACATGGTGAGGCACTCCAGAGACGACCTCCTAACAAGCTATTACGCCGCGACGGAGCACGACTAAGTTCTGGCTCAGAGTTGAGCTCCACATCCTGAACTGGATGCTCAGCGGACACCGCTTCTGTGGGTGTTACACCAGCACACACACCATTTTCACACATGACAACATCGTCAGGCTTACGCCCTCCAACCTCCGCCTGCACGGACCCGGAGTTGGGTACCGAACCAGGCAACCTCGTCGAAGTAGTGTAGGGTTTTTTGAAATTTGTGTTATCCATAAAATTCCCACGAGTATGGGGGAAATAAGAGGTCCACCCAGGCAGAGCCCCCTGTACCTGGGTAAGCCTAGGCGTAACCCGCTCGGAGTTTCGGCTGATTATCCGGCGGGGGTCGCACTAGAAACCGAACTACCCATCGGCCATGCATCCCCTCGCGGTGCGCCGCCGCTTGGGATTTGGGGTAACTTTTTATAGAGGTTTTCTCCCTCGCAGTCCGGGCGGCTAAGCCAAGACCCTCGGTCCGATCAAGAGCGCGAGACATAACCACAGACCTCCGTGACCGGATTACGATTTACGACGGTAACAATGGGAGAGGACTTCCCCCCACTGCCCATTCGGTGGCAGGATGAGCGTGCACCGAGCTCGTCGACACCCAAGAGACAGAACCCGAGGGTAGCCCGAAAACGAGCCCTACAAACTAGACGACGGCCGCCACAACACGCGACAACCGCCAACCAGCTGATGTCAGGATTTCAGCCGTCGGTCAACTTGACCGCCGTTGCCCAGGGTGCACCGCGTGGAGGTTTCCTGACTTCGCACCCCAAATAAATAGACTGCCTAGGTGGCGCAGTTGTAATGCGTACGCGTTACGATTGAGGCTGACGCTGAGGTCTCGGGTTCGATCCCCGGGTCGGGTAAAGTGGTATTGGGTTTTTCTATTACGAAATGCTGAGTATCAGCCCGGAGTCTGGAAGTTGTGCCCGGTATGGCGATAGGCTCGCCCCCTATCACATAAGGGACGGAGATACGCTCGGCGAAATGTGGGTGTACTGGTTACACCTCTGCCTACCCCTTCGGGGATTACAGGCGTATGTATGTATAAATAAATAGAAAAATTGTCGCCGTCGAAACGTTTGTGCGTCCCGGTACTGTCTCAGTCTCTTGTCAGTCGAAAAGCGGAAGTCGCCATCGTCGGGTGTCGCGATCTCTAGTCTCGGTCGCGCACCTCACAACTAGCCCTAAACACAAACGTACGCACGCATGCACACACGCACACACGCACTGCATTAGCTTATTGTACTGAACCATGGCATATTCGACTCAAACATCTTCTATAACCCAAGCCAACCTCATGCCTGTGGTGAACACAGTTTATAAACGAACGAGGCAGTCGCGACCCAATTACCCAAACTGGACTGGCGCGGCACGGTTCGGTATTTTCTTCCAAGGGAAGGAAAGCCTTTGTCCTGCAGAGGGACAATACAGGCTCTTAAATATACTTGAGTGTATAACAGCGTGTACTGTGTTTTGCCTGTTGCCCCGGTGCCGCGGTGACACAAACGATATATACAATACTATCATTTACCCGCGGCTCCGCCCGCGTGAATAGACTTTTCCGAAATAAAACGTAGCCTATAACCGTCTCCAGGGTACCATCTATCTCTACATCAAAATTCAACAAAATCGGTTCAGTGATTTAGGCGTGAAAGCGTAACAAACAAATAGTTTTTTTTTTCATAAAAAGTATCCTACGCTACTTCTTATACCTCCAAGAATATGTGTACAAAGTTTCATGATGATCAGTTAAGTAGTTTTCGCGTGAAAGCGTAACAAACAAACTTACATTCACATTTATAATATTAGTATGATGAATATATGAGTGTCCGGTACCCACGTATTTACGTCCAAAACCGTCAGTCAACGCGAGTCTCCGACTATTAGTGAATCACGTCGACATTCACATATGATGACGTGTGAGATGACGTCACTGATAATGCACACCCATTCTACTATCTCCTCCATTCTCGCGTTACAAATGTAATGTAGTTTCCATGCGTCGTACATCGAGGAACCTGTAGATGGAGGTTGTATCCCATCGAGGGCGTATCTACATGGTTGAACCGGGATGTCTCGACGTCGCGTCGGCGAAATCTATTGCTGTCAGGCAGGTGGCTGCTCGTAACAACTATGACCAATATTTAAGTAACCCCTGCTTATGATACGAGGGTAGAATGGGATACGGTAGCGTAGGCCAAAAGCAACTTTTTTTATTAGCTTGAGTGACGAAACGAGCAGGTCGCTCGCCTGATGGCAAGCGTCACGCCTGCTCATAAACAGAAGCAACACACGCAGAACTCTGAATTATAAAGCACTGAATGGCACTGGACTGCGCTCGTCACCCCGAGACATAAGATATTAAGTCGCATAATGCCCAGTAATTTCACTGGCTTCAATGTCCTTCGAGCCGGAACACAACAGGGCTTATACACTGCTGCTTGACGGCAGAAATAGACAAAGCGATGGTACCAACCCAGGCGGCCTCTCGCATACGAAGGACCTACCACCTTGCATTTTCGAACATTCATATTCAGTCCCAGGCACCTGTTGATATATACATGCTAAGATATATGTAGCGCCTATCACCTAACAAATAGGAATAGATGCCCTCTATGTAAAATGCATCGCTGTTTATTCACCGTATTATGTACTCTCATTAAGGATCTCGATTAAATGAACCGTCGCGTCGCGTGGGCGAGGGGAGAGTAGAAAACCTACAACCTCCCTTGTTCCCAATGGCTGACTGAGAATTATTCACAAATAGCCCATTGTGGGCTCATTTACACGTCAATAACAATTTTTATGAAATACAATGGCTTCGTTGGTGCTTTTGTATGCCCACTGGTTTTAGAAACAATTTTCTTTAAATACATTGAAGTTACTTTTATAAAGACGTGGAAACTGTTTAAACGCAAAATAAAACTTTACGCTACGGAATACATGAGGTCTGAGGTTGGATATAGAATGCTTGCTAACATAACATATTGTTGGCTAAATATTGCAGGATTACATTAATACTACAGTTTAAACTTTAATCCTAATAAGATAATAGGGTACTTGACTAGATTTATTTTATTATTTAAATCAATAAGTTACGTTACTCAAAATCTATTGCAGAAATAATTTTATAAATCGGTCCAAAAATAAATAAGTTCGAAGCCATTCAAATCCTGTAGAAGGGGTTATTGTCAAATGACAGACGATGCAAACTTTGACGTCGCTGTGTAAAATGTTCATTATGGTGCACGCGTGCAAGCGAGATAGTGAGATATCCCTACTACGCACCCACTTTTCCTCATACCAACATTTAAAGTCATAACTGCGGGCACATTTCTGAACCAATTTTGAATAAGTTTTAATAAAAGGGTTTCTTTTGCGTATCATTTTTTGTTGCTTATAAAATAATGTATAAAATTCAATATAGGAAACTACCGTATTGTTTATGGGCAGGCGTCACCAGGGGAGCGACGCGCTCATCTCGCCAATCGGTTGTATAAATAATGTTTTTTTAATAACTATGATTCGCGCAAAATAACTTGCCTGGACTGTAGTTAGGAGTAAGGACTCAGGAGCGGCGGTGCAGCTCTTTCAGAGACTACAGCGTGATGTGACCTACTTCAGCCCGGACAAGTCTTTTTTAGCGTTTTGTGGATGTATTTGATTTCGTCATTTTTATTACTGTACTCGGAGTAAACTGCCATACGTTGTAAAGTAAAAACTTGTTCATAATATTGATTAGATGTAAGTTTATGTAGCAGTGTTTTTTGTTTACCTCCGTACTCCGTACTCCGTTCAATGTAATTGATAGATAACTTTTATTTAACCTATGCCGAAGCGGCGATAATCTATAGTAAACAATGTCATTCATCGCTGACGATTTAAAGTTCTAAAAGGTGACCTAGAGGAGAGAGTCGTAAAGGGAGGGTGATGTGACTCACTTCGGAGCGACCATACAATTTGACAACAACTATGTATATACTATTTCTTCTTCCATCTGCCCTTATCCCACTCCACCACAGTGAGGTCAGCGCAATGCTTTTTAACACATATTACAGAAAGATTTGTAGTTTTTACCCTCTGGGAAGAAAACACCCAGACCCAAAAACAAATATTTATGGATTACACAAACATTTTGTCTCGGTGCGGGAATTGAACCCGCGCATAACTAACTACTCGCCCACTGCACCACGGAGGCTGTCAAACGATATATTATTTATGTGCTTTAAAATAAAATATTATACAAATTAAATATATACGCACTTACGCCTGTAATCCCCGAAGGGGTAGGCAGAGGTGTAACCAGTACACCCACATTTCGCCGAGCGCATCTCTGTCCCATGATGTGATAGGGGGCGAGCCTATCGCCATACCGGGCACAAATTCCAGACTCCGGGTTGATACTGAGCTTTTCGTAATAGAAAAAGCCAATACCACTTTACCCGACCCGAAGATCGAACCTGAGACCCCAGTGTCAGCCTCAGTCGTAACACGTAAGCATTACAACTGCGCCACCGAAGGAGTCACAAATTACAATAAAGTATATTATGCCAATATTATGGTTTGTCATGTGGTAGCCGCGCTTTAAGGGCTGGATAGACCGGATTATCTAGTACTATACTTATTTCGTTCAATAAACATGAAGTAGCAGCAGTATTGCTGTATCTTTTCTGAAGTTCCCCACAGTCCACAAGACCTTCGTCCTGGCTCCCGGGAAGATGTCCGCGTCAGATAGAGGCTCTCATTTTATAGTCATTGTTTTGGACTCTAATGTTCTTTACTATCATTTTGTCAAGATAGGACTTAAACTTCTAAACCCGAATCGCGGTGCATTTGCTTTTTTCCGTTGAAGAGTTTCCCATTTTTCGTCGTACTTCGTCATAAAAGCTTAAGCATTAACATAAATATGCGTCTACCTTCGGAGTAAACCCTATAATAAAAAAAAAAACCATTTAAAACATTTAACACACCATTTTGGTTTAATGGTAAACCCTATCAAACACAAAAACATTCATCAAAAATCGGTAACATTTAGTGGAGATATTATATGAATACAGATGTTTGAGGATAGCTATCTATCTTCAAATTGAAGATTAATATTGGGAACGGCCATTATCCAGTAACTTCAGGTTGGCATAATTCTGTTGATCGTTAAGGGACGCAATTTTTCTTGATCGTTGACATTATATTACTATTTGCACTATCTGCACTGTATTTAACAGACTGCCTCGGTGGTGCTGTTGTAATGCGTACGCGTTTAAAGTGGTACTGGGTTTTTCTATTATAAAATGCTCAGTATCAGCCCGGAGTCTGGAATTTGTGAATTTGGTATGGCGATAGGCTCGCCCCCTATCGCATCGTGGGACGGAGATACGCTCGGCGAAATGTGGGTGTACTGGTTACACCTCTGCCTACCCCTTCAGGGATTACAGGCGTAAGTGCGTATGTATGTAAGTAAGTAGATCCGTGTAACGAACGCCCCTAGCGGATCGTATTGGAAACTTATTAGCTTCATGCATATTTTTCGTATACGAATGACGTATCAGCTATCGCTAAAACACACATAGTACAATGGAAAACACTGAATAAAAGTAATCACCATTCCATAGACGATACGATCTGAGGCAACGGACAATTGCATTACCAACTGAACTTTACTTATACACGTGCATTGGCACCCTTGGACTTCGGTACACTGAGATCGCATGGTGCTTAAAGACGCGGCCGACATCTCCGAGTTCCGACGCGGGGCGACGACCGGATGACGTCATACACTCACCCAACCTCCCCCGTCCCCCTCCCCCCGTACCCCCCACCGTGTCCCGCCAGCCACGCCACCGAGTTTCCTGTTGCCAACCACCCTCATGTTTGTTTTCGCATACGTCCGATAAGGTCGTAGGTACATTATACATTCGAGACACCCGCGGCCTGGCGCGCGGTGCGGCGCGGTGCGGCGGCGCGACGGCTCGGTCCCGGGGCATTGTCTTATTATGTCGTTCTCTTTTTTATTGTGTCATTTTAAGTTATTGTATACGAATATGGCCATTTGGTTTATTCCGTCAAGAGATGCATGTTGTAATGTCTCGATGGATGGTAAAATATTGTTGTGAAACACTTAAGATTGGTGATGCGGTGATGATGACCCAATATAGAGCATTTATTACATTATACAATTATTAATCTCGTGAGTGAGTGACGGGGCGCGGCAGGCGGAGCATTGTTTGCATATTCGTGCTAAATTGTAAACAAACTTACCTTTGAATAAGAACCTCCACGTCATTAAAAAACATCTGTAACTTTTTAAGGAATCATTTGATTAAACCAGCCTATAGACAGATACACACATATTATATGCATACATATACAAATACGTACAAACGGGCAAACCTATGACACCCCTCTTTTTTGTTAGCGATTAAATACTATTTATATATAAAGTAGCATTATGGCTTCTAACTGCCTCGGTGGCGCAGTTGTAATGTGAGGTCTTGGGTTCGATCCCCGGGTCGGGTAAAAGTGATATTGGGATTTTCTATTACGAAATGTTCAGTATCAGCCCGGAGTCTGAAATTTGTGCTCGTTATGGCGATAGGCTCGCCCCCTATCACATCGTGGGAAGGAGATACGCTCGGCGAAATGTGGATTTGGATCAGATGCTGTGCGTAAACTACACTCTTGGAGATGGTATCTATATGTATTTTACAAGGCCTATATAAAAAATACTTTATGTATTCTATGTCTAAGGTTCTATTTATATTTTCTTTAAATCCTAGTGTTCAACTATTTTCCATACATTAATTTGATGTATTTTTTGTTACAGGTATGGTATGCATTCGAGTAAATCGGCAAAAGGATATCAGTAACTATACATTGATATTATGTTCAACCAAACAGACAAATGATTTGAACATTTTAACTTACGTGGTAATCGAACGGTTACCAAATGGCATAAAGCCGACGCTTCTGTGCCAAAAACAAACTAACTGTACCTATAGGCTGAACAGAACAGGAACGGAGGCTCGTGCCCCCCGTAATGTACCCAGCAGTTAGTCAGTACAGGGCTGATATTATTATAATACTACAGACATACTCACACCTGTCAGGCCTGTAATCCCCGAAGGGGTATGCAGACATATAACCAGTACACCTACATTTCGCCGAGCGTATTTACGTCTCATGATGTGATATGGGGCGAGACTATCGCCATGCCTATGATTCTGAGCATTTCCCAATAGAAAATCCCAATATCACTTTTACCCGACCCGGGGATCTTACCCGAGACCCCAGCGCAGCAGTCGTGCTGGGTACGCATTATAACTGCGCCGTCGAGGCAGTACAACAATAATATTGTAGGTGATTAGTTAAAAATTTGCCACCTATGGCGATAAACGGACCTATCGCAGTGGCCAATCATTTAAGCCATAACTCTTTTTGTCGGAAACAAAATATTTCTAGCAAAAATATGATTACAGTAAACCTGATTTTATAAACATAAGGTAGCGAATCTTATACCACGTGGCTCAGGCTAGGCATGTCAGAAATAGTATCGATGTATCGTATTGCCATTTAGGTGACCTGTTTAGTATCTTATAAAACATATCGAAATATTGACCTAAGATTAGGACGACCTTTTGAATGGCTCGTATTTTAAAACATATAGCTTTTGATATGATTTCGATAATTGATAAATAATATTATTATCGATATACCGATATTTTTCAGCATGCCTGACTCAGGCTGACCCCATCTTGCTCCCTATTGAGCATAGGTATTGCGCCGCCTTTGACCCTATATTGGTCTATATGCTCTAGGTATTTGTGCATGTTATGCATTATTCTTAATTACCACCGCTGTATGTGTCACGACCTTAATATATAACAGAGCTATGCCATAATGATTACATAGTACATAATACACATTTACTGGGCGAAATATACATATACAATATACAAAGATTGTATACATTCCACGCTTGCGATTGTCAAACAGAATCCATTTTTCGTCACAGGTAACGATGTGGTTCAAAATTCCTTCGTTTCTGTGACATCATACTAATATTATAAATGTGAATGTAAGTTTGTTTGTTACGTTTTCACGCGAAAACTACTTAACCGATCATCATGAAACTTTGTACACATATTCTTGGAGCTATAAGAAGTAACATAGGATACTTTATATGAAGAAAAAAAAATCTATTTGTTTGTTACGCTTTCACGCCTAAATCACTGAACCGATTTGGATGAATTTTGATGTAGAGATAGGTGGGACCCTGGAGACGGTTATAGGCTACGTTTTATTTCGGAAAAGTGTATTCACGCGGGCGGAGCCGCGAGCAAAAGGTAGTTAGATCACAGCTATAGGAATCTGCAAAGGATTTAAAAGAAAACGCTAAGGTTATTACATTAACAATATAATAATACTAGTCCTACATTATGTACGTCTCTGCTGGACACGGGCCTCATTCTACTGAATGAGAGGAGTCAGGGCTAAGTCCACCACACTGACCTAACATACTTACCTTCGATATTCTTATGGTGAACTTCTTGAGTGTGCACACTTGTAGGTTTCCTCACGAGGCATCCTTCTCCGTTAAAGCAAGCGATAATTCATAACGAAGTCAGGGGGGCATGCCTTTCGGGCCGATTTCAATCCTGCGACTTTCGTCTTGGCAGAACATGCCACTTGCCTTTGAGCTCCTTGAAAAAAAAAACCACATGGATAATCACTAGATTACTATATAAATCCATTGTGGGATATTGAGTAACATTTTTATTTACACTGTCTGAACTGAATAACTCTGTCTAAACTAAGATAGTAATTAGTAATAGGGGATTCTTCGTAGGAAGCGATGACGACGCGAATTGACATCTGATCATCATTAAAAATACATACGCACTCACGCCTGTAATCCCCGAAGGGGTAGGCAGAGGTGTAACCAGTACACCCACATTTCGCCGAGCGTATCTCCGTCCCACGATGTGATAGGGGGCGAGCCTATCGCCATACCGGGCACAAATTCCAGACTCCGGGCTGATACTGAGCATTTCGTAATAGAAAAACCCAATACCACTTTACCCGACCCGGGGATCGAACCCGAGACCTTAAAAATAATTTTATTATAATATAATAAAGACGTTATTACCAAAGACGGGCTGTTCAGAAGTAAAATTGTGTTGTTTAAGCGGCCGGCGAGGCGGGAATGACGTCTAAGGCGTGGGAGCGAGAGGAGTTGAGAGTAAGCGAGATGGCAATGTTGAGACGGCTGTTTTGTTTGGTATTAGTTTTCGTTCACAATAATTATAATTTTTCGATCAAAACCAAGAAATAATATAGTCACTTCCGTAAAATAACTTCAAATTGATTGATATACGAGTATATACACGTAAATAATGACAATGTTCTATGAGTCACAATAAACAATTTCGTGTTAGTTTATCGAATTTAACGTTCGCAGCTATTCAAACAACAACGGCTCTTATCGCTCTCTCGCGGGCGACTAAATGAGTTGCGGTCAATTGACCGTAACTAAGTGCGCAATTTCTTTGTACCGCACAGCTTGTCTAGTAGAATACATTAAAGTATTCGTAATATAATTATTATGTAGTTAGTGCTACATTTTGGAAACTCCTGGTTTGTGCCGACAGTGGTTCGTAAATCTGTCGGTTTGTATTCAAAGGGCACGGGGTGAAGGACGCCTCGGGTTTGGCACAGAAGGCCGCGATCGATATCCCGAGTCCCGCTTCCATCACACGACTCCCGATCTTATTCCAAACACAGTCGAGTTTATATTAGAACGGCATTTACTTCAGCATGTTGTTTTTTTGGACTAGTCAATTTTGTTCAGGAAGTTTTACGAACTACTGCTGTTGATGACACGATGTCCACGTGGAATTATCAGGGTTAAGAGGTGACGGGATTTATATAGAATTTTACACAGGCATAGTAGTATACGATGATCTGTTTTTAAAGCTTCTGCCCACCGAAAAAAATACCATTTATGTGTTTTTAACTGTTTATACTGGACTGCCTCGGTGGCGTAGTTGTAATGCGTACGCGTATTCGTGCTGAGGTCTGGGGTTTGATCCCCGGGTCGGATAAGAGTGATATTGGGTTTTTCTATTACGAAATGCTCAGTATCAGCCCGGAGTCTGGAATTTGTGCCCGGTATGGCGATAAGGCTCGCCCCCTATCACATATGGGACGGAGATACGCTCGGCGAAATGGGGGTGTACTGGTTACACCTCTGCCTACCCCTTCGGGGATTACAGGCGTGAGTGCGTATGTAACTGTTTATAATTTTTCAAGTCACCAATTTTTAGTTTCATGTTGTCCATACTAAGTTAATAAAATAATATAATAATAATAATAATACCAGCCCTGTATTATACACGTCCCACTGCTGGGCACGGGCCTCCTCTACTCAATGAGAGGGGTTAATAAAATAAGTCGTCAATAATTAATAAAGTACCATTTCATCAATTAACATGTCGATTAATTCGTTCGTCCGGGTTGTTTCTGTTTCAAACTGAACAACGCGTACACACAACGTTTAACACGCGCGTTTCTTTGATTTTCCCGTTTAAGTCCCATTCAGACCGAGAGAGTTCTTTGTACGACATAGACGCGAATCATCCATTCATCCAGTTGTTACCTCAATGCTGAGGATCGTATCAGACCGAGGTAGAAAAAGCCCTCTATCTGGTTCTGTCATCGGCGCGAATATGTAACAGAAAATCGTCGTTTATGAGGCCGCATCATACGATTATTTTTTCAAATTATATGACGGCGCCTCGATAACAAGAGTTTTCTGTTATATTGCCATTCATGTCATACAGTAAAGTATTTCCATCTAATCAGCTATAAACGGAAATACGATTTTATAGCTTCCGTGGCGCAGTCGGCGAGTAGCCAACTGTTCAGTCATGTTCCTGATCATCATCATCATGACCCTGTCGCCACATCGGGCTAATCTTTTTTTAATTAGCATGATTGACGAAACGAGCATGTCGCTCGTCTGATGGTAGCGCCACGCCTGCCCATATACAGAAGTAACATCGTTCAGAATTTTGAATTTCAAAGCACTTAATGGCATTGTCACCTCGAGACATAACATGTTAAGTCTCATAACGCCCAGTAGTTTCACTGGCTTCAATGTCTTTTAAATCGAAACACAACCGTGTTTACAAACTGCTGCTTGGCGGCAGAAGTAGACAAAGCGGTGGTATCAACCCAGACGGCCTCTCACATATGAGAACCTATTACTTAGTAAAGCTGTAAGCTGCCATTCCAAATAACCGAACCAGTTCTAAGTTTAGGAACTACGTCGCTTCGTACCGGTGTCCGTGTAACCTAATTCCATATGCTAACTATTGAATAGCACCAATTTCCAGGTCTGTCGTTGAACCGACTATCGATTCGTACTCCAGTAATATGCATTTCCCAGTAATCGGCTTTATAATGCGGCAAATCGATTTCCAGAAATGTTGACGCCGCGCTGCGCCGCGACATGGACGGACAATGTTCAGATATTAATTTTAATATCATGATGTCATCAACACTGTATATTATACACTGGCCCACTGCTGGGCACGGGACTCTCTACTTATGAGAGGGGTTAGGCCTTACTACATCAAAGTTACCTACTTGGGTACTTCATGTTATATCTTCGACATTCTTATGTAGAATTAATGTCATTTTCCGAGATAAAAAAGTATCTAAGTAGCCTAAGTTACTCCTTATTACATCAGCTATCTGCCAGTGAAAGTCCCGTCAAAATGGGTCGGTCGGTCCAGCCGTTCCAGAGATTAGCCTGAACAAACAGAAAGACAAAAACTGTAAAAAATATTATTTTGGTATATCTACCGTATATACATTCACTAGCATTTACCCGCGGCTCCGCACGCGTAATTCTTTTTCAGGGATAAAAGTTGCCTATGTTGTAATTCATGTGTTCGTCCATTCAGCCGTTATGGATTGATTGATCTAAAAACAACAAAAATTACCCCCCTCATTTCGCCAGTTGAATTTTACAAATATATGAAACACATGTCTCATAATGTTTAATAAGTAAACTTTGTACTCAACAATTTCACAGCTATTTTTCTTTTCATAGGAAATTCCCCTCTTTAACCCCTTAAAATGTAAATTTCCAAAAACCCTTTCTTAGCGGACTCCTTACATCACACAAACTACCATCTGACCAAATTTCATGATAATAGCTTTAGTAGTTTTGAGATTTCCAATTTACTGCTCTGCTCCCATGGTTCGTAGCGTGATGATATATAGTTATAAACCATTGTCTCCACAAAACAAATGTACGGTGTGAATGACCCCAATCGGCCAAGTTATTCAAAAGTTAAAATAAATACTTTCATACTAAGTTCAACCCCTCTTCCCCCCTTTTGCAAGAGGAATTTTACAAAAATGTGAATCACATATTTCATTATTTTTGATAAGCAATATTTGTGCATAGTTTCACAGTCGTATTCCGTCCAATATTTTTTTTTTATACAATATTCAATCCCCCCTTTTACCCCCTTAAAATGTAAATTTCCAAAAGTCCGTTCTTAGCCGACGTCTACATTACACTAACTATCATCTAACCAAATTTTATGATCCCAGCTTCAGTAGTTTTTGAGAAATCGTGATGAATCAGTGAGTCAGTGGTATTTCGCTTTTATATATATAGATATGCATTTAGTAAAAACCGGTTATTTTAATATTACAAACATACACTTCAATTTTATTTATTTGTATAGATAAAAAATGCTTTAAGTTTTTTAATTTACTCCCGCTATGAATGAGCCAATCAGTCGTTACTCTCCGAGACACGAGCCTACTCAATATTTAAGTATAGTTCAAGTGGTGACATTACCTCAATCTGAGGCATATACTTTGTCGGTTCTTCTGTCGCAAACAAAGGAACTTGAAGTCGAAGCGAATACTATGCGTTTTGTGGACTGAAGTACTCATTTCAGCAGCCTCAGTGTGCCTCAAGTGTGCCTCAAGTGTGCCTCAAGTGGAGCCACCTTGTCGTGAGGTTGTTCTGATGAATACAGTCCTATACCTTATACTCTTCACTTGGAATTCATAGGAACTTCATCGGAATTTCGCGTCTCAATGTCTTGTCAGTAATCTGTAAGCCTCGCTTATGGGCACAGAGAAATATTTTTATGAAAGCTAGACATGGTATCCATTTAGGGAATTTTATTACGGCATGAACGTGATGCGAGTCGGCGATAAGGCATACGACAAAGCCTAGACGCACATTTGTGCTTGTCATGTATAACTTAATGACCTATTTCGTCTAGACTATAGTTAACATGCTTAGACAATCGTTTCCTTGAAACGTTCGTTAAGATACAAGTGGGCGTGGGTACAGAGCGTGGTACAGAGCGTGGTACAGAGTCTCGGACAATCTTGTGTTCTGTGTCGTGTCGATGTTTATGATGTAATCAATATCACCTATCTCGAAAGCATCAGAGACGATGCTTTTATATACGACCTATATATATCTTATATATAAAATCTCGTGTCACAATTTTCGTTCCCATACTCCTCCGAAACGGCTGGACCGATTTGTATGAAATTTTGTGTGCATATCGGGTAGGTCTGAGAATCGCCCAACATCTATTTTTCATCGCCCTAAATGTTAAGGGTGGTCCACCACTAAATTATTATTTTTTTGTTTTTATTTTTTTATGATACAGCATAATAAATACATACAACCCTAAATTTTCAACCCTCTACGATCAACCCCTATTTTTTATTAGCGATATTAGTATTTTTGTCAAGCGCGTTTCTCACCGGGACTCGCTTGATGCGCCCACTGGGCTACTTTAATCTTGGAAATAGGCATTCACGCGGGCGGAGCCGCGGGCAACAGCTAGTATATATATATCATGTTATGCCCGTTTTCATACATCTTTGCTTATTGGATCCATATTTTAATCGAGTCAGCCTTTAAGATTCGTAGATACGCTACAAAAATAAACTTATAACCACATTTACCACATTACTATGATTCTGTGAACATATGCACATTTTTTTATAATACATCCAACAATCATACACATAGTCCTGACCCCACACTAAGTTAACCTGTATCGTGGGTATCAGGAACTACGAGCACTGAAATGCACAGTGAAGTGGCCATTCTTTGTTAGACGGCGCACCAGTCACCACACAAAGCTAGTCTCACGACGTTATAGAAATCTAGCACTCTGCGTTGTGAAAAACATAGTTTCGAATGTTGGCGCAGTGGGCGAGTAGCCGGCTGCGAAGCGAGAGGCCGTGGGTTCGATTCCAACACCCAGACAAATGTTTGTGTGAACCATTAGTACTTGGTCTAAGACCCTTGTAGTTAATACTCATCACATAATATTTGTGTCTGTGTGTGTTCTATGTTCTAGGAATTGCATACCGAGCGGATAGGTGGGCGTGGGTCCATAGTTCATTCCTACGATTTAATAGAAATAATACAGGAATGTGGCGCTACGGTGATGTGACTTCTTCACACTGTTACTTCTTACTTGATAATATTTACATTCAATAAGGTTACCTAAATCTTGTGTCTTG
The DNA here is from genome assembly GCA_905332985.1 of Mimas tiliae. Lineage (NCBI taxonomy): Eukaryota > Metazoa > Arthropoda > Insecta > Lepidoptera > Sphingidae > Mimas > Mimas tiliae. The sequence goes on along the minus strand of HG995247.1, from coordinate 18,139,653 downwards.
TTGTTTAGTTATCCATTTTTTATAAATCGATATGTTTTTTTCCTACTGACTTAGCTTCCGCACGTCACTGTGACCCCTCATTGAAAATCAGCGCTGTAGTGCTGCCCAGTACTACAGCATATAGCTAAATGAGGGATCATGTTGTTCGAGCAACTTACTTGTTTGATCATTTTTTTTTTGTAACTATCATATTGCTCCAATTATAAATTTTATTTCTTTCTTTCTATGTTACAAATCTCCGACGAACCTAAAAGTGTATACGTTCTCAGACTGATATTACTTTTGTGGTTTCCAGATGCACCCTCCGCTTCCCGTCCACGAACATTCGCCTGGAGTTCCAGTCGCTGGTGGAAGAGAGTGGAGGTGGTGCGGGGGGGAGCGCGGGCCCGCCGATGCCTCCACTGCGCATCTCCATACCCACGGACAATGACGTGCGCAGCCCGATGCCTTCACCCACTGGTAACATACCTCCATTGTACATTAGATATTATTTTCATGCCTAGTGCCTACTGTTGAACATCTTTTAGGCTTCCTTTCATCTCTAAGAAAGTCGTCGTCTATCAAGTGTCACAGTTGCCAGAGTAGTGCCGGCCTGAAGTAACTGTGATATACATTGGCTGATCCTGGAACTAGCTACTATGGCGTGTTTTTATAATGTGTGCGGTGGTTGCTATACATGCGAGTACTCATATATGTATCAAGTACCCACCGGTTTTCCAGTTAAACATTTAAAATATTGCTGTTCAGGGTTTGGTAACATTCATATACAGGTAAGCTTAAAAAGAGCCGGTTATTTAGTTATTAGTTAGTTATTACGCAAACGTGCATGTGGATTACCTGATGGTGAAGATCTCCATCGCCCATGAACGCCCATAACGACAGAAGCGTTGACCAGAAGAATGATGGATGCGTGTCTACTTAATAGAAAGGAATGGTAATTGGGAAGAGGAGAGAGGTTTAGTCGTCTGGAAATCTCCACTCACCGCATGAAACGCTACAGAGAATGGAGTTTGGAAAGGGTAGGGTGAGGATTGGGGCCTCCGGCAAGCTTACTCACTTTACAAACCGGAACAGCAAGTTACCCAGTCACATCTGTTCTCTGTGAGACAGTGGTATCATGCCGGTCGGGCCGTGCAGCGTGCTGTTGATATAACAACTTGAGTGTACCACTTTCCTAGGTATAGAAGAGTGTCGTGTGTGTTGTTTGGGCATATAGAGAAGATGGATGAAAGAAGATTGACGAAACAAATATACATGACGAGTGTGAATGGTACAGTTGGGAGGGGAAGGCCTCGGCGAACTTTCATAGATCAAGTTGGAGATATTCTCGAGAAAGGCCAGGTCAGGAGTACTCTAAACCGACGTGCATATATGAAAAATTTAATGAAAGTGAATGAGGCCAAAGACTTTGATTCAATCGACATCTGGGCGGTGCTGCAGTCTCTCCAGCGGTGCCACGTTGACTATCGCTACATCGAAGTGCTGAGATGTTTGTACAATAACGCCACCATGTCGGTCCGAGTACAGGAACAGAACTCGAAGGCTATTTCACTGAAGAGAGGCGTGAGACAGGGAGATGTAATTTCTCCGAAACTGTTCACGGCTGCGCTGGAAGACACCTTCAAGCTCTTGAAATGGAAAGAATTTGGCATCAACATCAACGGCGAGTACATCACTCACCTTCGATTTGCCGACGACATAGTTGTTTTGGCAGAATCGCTGGAGGACCTAAGCACTATGCTCGACGACCTCAATCGTGTCTCCCAGTTGGTGGGCCTTAGGATGAACATGGACAAGACAAAAATCATGTCGAATGTTCATGTTAGGACCAACCCAATTAGTGTTGGAGGCCGGAATCTCGAAGTTGTAGACGAACATGTCTACCTAGGACAGGTGATCCAACTAGGCAGGTCCAACTTCGAGAATGAAGTCAATCGTCGAATCCAGCTCGGTTGGGCAGCGTTCGGGAAACTACGCAAGGTCTTCTCGTCCAAAATACCTCAGTGCCTGAAGACGAAGGTCTTCGACCAATGTGTTACCAGTGATGACATATGGGACTGAGACGTGGTCTCTTACTATGGGCCGCATACGTAGACTCACTGTCACTCAACGGGCTATGGAGAGGGCTATGCTTGGTATCTCTCTATGTGATCGAATCAGAAATGAAGAGATCCGTAGACGAACGAAGGTAACCGACATAGCCCAGCGGATTAGCATGTTGAAGTGGCAGTGGACAGGCCACATAGCTCGCAAAACTGATAGCCGATGGGGCAGAAAAGTTCTCGAATGGAGGCCACGTAAGGGCAAGCGCAACAGAAGACGTCCACCTACAAGATGGACCGACGACCTAACAAGGGTTGCAGGAAGCCAATGGATGCAGGCCGCTTCCAACAGGTCGGCCTGGAAGGCATTAGGGGAGGCCTATGTTCAGCAGTGGACGTCTTGTGGCTGATGATGATGAATGAGGCCAAAGAGGTATGCAAGGATCGTAGCAAGTGGAATTCCGTTGTCTCTGCCTACCCCTATGGGAAACAGGCGTGAGTCTATGTATGAATGTATGTATGTGTGTGTTGCAGGCACAATAAGCGCCGCCAACAGTTGTCCGACATCGCCTCGCGGCGCGGGCTCGTCGGGTCGCCGGCACGCGGACCTCAGTCTGGTCGCACACTGCGCCGCGCTCGCTGAACATCACAGACCCAACTCCAACGGCACAGCGGTAGGTGACATGCACTCATGTCTAGTGTCTACCGACTAGCTAATTACACCGTACTCGATATAACACTCGACGAGTATGATGCTGCGGATGTCACTGTGTTGCCCGAATGTTAATTATTAAACCTACGCCCGGTTTCCGAAAGGCTGATCAAATCAACCTTTAACTAACAGAACTTTGAGTTGACATCGCTGTCAAATCAATTCGAGTAGCTGAAACGTTATTTAGTGAAAAAAAAATATATTTGATCTCTCTGTATTGATATTTGATATTTCATATTAATTTGAATGTTATGTTAGCTAACATGTGTGTCAAATCAAAAGTGTTGATCAAGCTTCTAGCAACTCAATTTCGGCTTGACATGAGATTTGACATTTGATCAGTTAATGTAACATTGATCAAACGTTCAGAAACCGGGCGTTACTGTGATTAAAATTATGCGCTTCGACAGTTTTCGAACATTTCGAACAAGTAACGCGTAGTGGCAATGATCCAATAATTAATACATTATCAACATATATTTATAACCCTAGCAATAACATGCCATATTATGTCATAACGTAGTCAGGTTTGATTACTATTTGTCGGATCGCGTCATAATATTTATATACGTAGGCGTTAAGTACTCTACCGCAGCGAATAAATATAGAACAATCAATATAATGAACAAACGGAATGAATCATAAGGGCGAGTACACATCACAGCTGTTACTTTTAATGTCCTTGTTTAAAGCAAAAGCTTAATTTAAAAGACATGTTCCAATTTTATTGTTTTTTATTTGTTTATCTATACTAATATTATAAAGAGGAAAGATTGTATGTAACGAATAAACTTAAAAACGACTGGCCGATTTCAAAAATCTTTTGCCGTTAGAAAGCTACATTATCACTGAGTAACATAGGCTACTTTTTATCCTGGAAAAGGCTGATCACGCGGGCGGAGCCGCGAGCAAAATATAGTTTATAAAGAAAATGTTACAGTTTTATAAACAATTTAGTATCATTTTCATTTTTGTTTACGTAATACTCGTGGCGCTTATAAACGTTTATGTACTTGTATAATTTATATTGTATAGTATTTTTTTATAGCATAGGCCAGCAAACGAGGCAGTAGGTCACCTGATGGTAAGTAATCTCCACCGCACATGTACGCCCACAATACAAAAGAACCAGGCTCGTTTGGCTGCCTATGCTATAAAAAAATGCTTACACACTGCTTGTTTGGCGGCAGTACCTGATAGATAAACCGGTGGTATCAACCAGGAGTTAAAATTAAAGGATACTAAATGGTAGGTCTATGCGAGAGACCGTCTGGGTACGTACTTACCACCACTTTGCCACCTGCCACCAAACATCAGTGTGCGAACACTGTTGTGTTCCTGGTTAAAGGACATTGTAGCCAGTGTAATTACTTGGCATTATACAATGTATGATGTATGTCTCGCGAGTGTTAGATTTTTTATTTTGAAAGTAAAGCGTAGAGTAGATCATTAGAGGGTTCAATACAAGCTAAATAATTTGAAAAGACTAAAGTTGAGTAACGAGTCGCGGCGCAGCTCCTGTTTTCAGAGATTAAACGGTGGTGACAGACGTAGATGTCGCGGGAACTGACTAACTTCAGTCCGGTCAAGTTTAATCACGCGTATTGTTCTGGATATTACTTATTCAAATCCATAGAATGTTTTTTGTAGAGAATGAATGGTGTCATGTATAGTTAATTTAGCAGGCAACGTCGTCTAACTCTGAGTCGGGTTACGGCAGCACACGCGACGTGCGTGATGTTCGTGACGTGCGAGACGTGCGAGACGTGCGTGATGTGCGTGACGTGCGAGATGTACGCGACGTGCGAGACGTGCGAGATGTGCGGTAAGCATTTATTCATTATACACTTGAAATCAGTCCCAGTAACACATTAAGACTGTTTACCGACATTCTGGTGTAAGCAGTTCCGTCTTTACCCTACTGGCTACAAGCTCAGGACCCAAAGGTCAGGTCAGGTGGGGGCACCCAAATTCCAAAAAAGTACTAACTTTAAAAAAAAAACGAATAACAAGAACAATTCGTCTATCACTATTTAACTCTAATTTTAGTGATTACTTATTGTTGTTATTTTGCAATTAGACGCCACAAATTGTGTGTTCAGAGGATCCCGTATGGCCTAAGTTGGCCTTAAGTCTAAGTAGTTAAAATCTCCTGAGGATCTTATAATAATCTTTGTAAGACCGGACAAATTACCCCTTCACTAATGCCTCGGTGGCGCAGTTGTAATGCGTACGCGTTACGATTAAGCTAACGCTGAGGTCTCGGGTTCGATCCCCGGGTTGGGTAAAGTGGTATTGGGTTTTTCTATTACGAAATGCTCAGTATCAGCCCGGAGTCTGGAATTTGTGCCCGGTATGACGATAAGCTCGCCCCCTATCACATCGTGGGACGGAGGTAAATCAAATATAAATAATAGGCTCGCTCCTTATCCCACCCAGGGACTGAGATAAGCTCAGCGAAATGTGGGTGTACTAGTTCACCTTTGCCTACCCCTTCGGGGATTACAGGCGTGAGTGCGTATGTATGTACTAATCTCTTGTACTTCTTAATATTCGATACACTCAGTATTGTTTGGTGTTTGTTTCCGTGACTCAACCGTCCGATCTCCCATCTACACGCTCGGCACTCATCCAGGCCTACATGTTAGTTAAAATTGAGCCAGCCAATTGTATATAGCTTATTGTATATTAGAGAAGATCTAATTAAAAGCTTTCCCTGAAAGGATGGCTTTAGTCTAGTTGAAGTCCAAATAATCACGTCCAAAATGTATTCTCGCAAGTTTGTATGCATCCTTAAAGTTCTTGGTGTAATGTCTGTAATGTCTGTAATACAGTCAGTCCAGTGCTCAGCAAATAATTCGTTATTGTTTGTAAACAAACGGCTTAACATTCCGCAAACATTGATATATTATTATATTATGTACTATCGACGTGCCGCGCCAACACACCAAAAACACTGCACTTAAAAAATATGCATCTATATATATGTGTACAAGCAGTGATAGTTCAGCGGGGAGTAGTAGTATGGACTGTCGAGTCGAAAGTCGCAGGTTCGAAACCAGCCCCAAGTGCATACACCTCTGACTTTTCTAAGTTATGTGTGTATTAATTGTTAATTATCACTTGCTTTAACGGTGAAGGAAACATGGTGAGGAAACCTGCATACCTGAGAAGTTCTTCTTAAGAATTTCGAAGGTACGTGAAGTCTGCCAACCCGCATTAGTCCAGCGTGGTGGACGTGCGGTCTAACCCCTCTCATTCAGTAGAGGAGGCCCGTGCCCAGCAGTGGGACGTATATAATACAGGGCTGGTATTATTATTATTATATATGTGTACGCAGTGAGTCGCGCGAGGCTCGCGACGTGCGCGACCGCTCCCGGTCCGGCGAGCGCGAGCGCGAGCGCGACGACGCCAAGCCTCCGTACAGCTACGCGCAGCTCATCGTGCAGGCCGTCGCGTCCGCGCACGACAAGCAGCTCACGCTCAGCGGCATCTACTCCTACATCACCAAACACTACCCCTACTACCGCACCGCGGACAAGGGCTGGCAGAACTCTATCCGGCACAACCTCTCGCTCAACAGGTAAATAACTCATATATAAATACATTATCAAAACATACACAATAATATTACCTACTATAATATTATGATCGACTTTTGCAGATATTTCATCAAAGTGCCGCGCAGTCAGGAGGAGCCTGGCAAGGGAAGCTTCTGGCGCATCGACCCGCAGAGTGAAGGGAAACTGATCGAGCTGGCCTTCAGACCGCGGCGGCCGCGCGGCGTACAGTTCCGCGCACCCTTCGGACTCTCCTCCAGGTACACACTTACACCCACACCCACACCGACACCGACACCGACACCGACACCGACACCGACATCTATACTTACACCGACACCGACACCCACAGCCGATACCGACACCGACATCCAAAGCCGACAACGACAACGACTACGACAACGACACCGACACCGACACTCAGCACCGCTATCAACTTCGACACGGATACCAGACTCTCGATTCTCAACTATCGACTCTCGACTCTCCACTCTCCACTCCCCACTCTCCACTCTCCACTCTCCACTCTCCACTCTCCACTCTCCACTCTCCACTCTCCACTCTCCACTCTCCACTCTCCACTCTCCACTCTCCACTCTCCACTCTCCACTCTCCACTCTCCACTCTCCACTCTCCACTCTCCACTCTCCACTCTCCACTCTCCACTCTCCACTCCACTCTCCACTCTCGACTCTCGACTCTCGACTCTCCACTTTCCACTCTCCACTCTCGACTCTCGACTCTCGACTCTCGACTCTCGACTCTCGACTCTCGTCTCTCGACTCTCGAATCTCGACTATCGACTTTCTACTTCCGAGACCGAATCCTCCGCCACTACTGACACAGATAAGTACACGGAAACGCTCTGTTATACCGATACTGCATACTGCATACTGCATACTGCAAGCTATACGATGAATGTAATGTTGTTGTCGGCAGGAGCGCGCCGACGTCGCCGTCGCAGGTGGGCGTGTCCGGGCTCGTCACGCCGGAGGAGCTGTCTCGGGAACCAACCCCGGACCTGTTCACCGGCGAGGAGCAGGACCAACAGGTACTCTAGCCTCTAGCTACATCATACTTTACCATCATGACATTTTATTGTAGGGCCAAGTTGTAGCTGGTTTACAGCTATTTTAAATAAGCCATCTTAGTTTGACTATCCGGATAGATGCCAGAAATCAACCAATTAAACCGTCATTTTAATGTATAACCTTCACACTATATTCTGATCGAGTCATTTGTGCGATCTAAAAAGGAAAATTGAAAATTACCGTTAGTCAACAGTATGATTAAGTCGACTCTGCAAAGGTGGTACCATTGTAGTCGAAAACCATAATATAATTATTATTATAAGCAAGTGGTGGCTTGTATGTGTAGTGTATTAGTAGCTTAAGATTTACATACGCACTCACGCCTGTAATCCTCAAGGGGTAGGCGGAGGTGTAACTAGTACACCCATATTTCGCCGAGCGCATCTCCGTATCATGATATAATATCCGAAGAGCTATAGACGCGTTGCCGGTTGCCGGTTGCCGGTTGCTAGTATAGTAATGTGTTGTATATGTTGTGTATGTCGTGTGGTGCACAGGGCGGCCAGTCTCGGCTGTCGGGTGGCGCGGTGTCGGTGTCGGTGTCGTCGCAGTACTTGTTCCCGCGCGCCGCCGCCGGAGTCACGCAGAGTGCGCCCGGCTCGCCCGGTAACTACATACCATACATTATACACTACTCACTACTCACTACTCACTACTCACTACTCACTACTCACTACTCACTACTCACTACTCAGTATTCAGAACTCAGAACACAGAACTCAGTATTCAGTATTCAGTACTCAGTACTCAGTATTCAGAACTCAGTATTCAGAATTCAGTATTCAGTACTCAGTACTCAGTATTCAGAACTCAGTATTCAGTACTCTGTACTCAGTATTCAGAACTCAGAACTCAGTATTCAGTATTCAGAACTCAGAACTCAGAACTCAGAACTCAGTATTCAGTACTCAGTGCTCACTCAGTATTCAGAACTCAGTATTCAAAACTCAGTATTCAGTATTCAGAACTCAGTACTCAGTATTCAGTACCCAGTACTCACTACTCACCACTCACCACATACACCTTCACACCTTAACACCATAATGATACATACTCGTTATCACCATACATTTAATGTTAGTGGTAGAGCCACGCTGTAGACAGTTTTGTCACACCAATGGGCCGCCTCGACCGGGTCGTTACCACTGTCTCACAGAAAACCAACGAAAGTAGCGGCTTACTTGCTGCGTTTCGTACGGTGAGTGAGATATCCGGAAGCCCAAATCCCCCCCATCCTTTCCAAATCCTTAATTATCCCTTTTAAGGTCTGCAACGCACCTAAGATTTTGTATTTATATTCTGTTCATAAAGCCTGAAACTTATTTAATAATGTGAGTTAATTACGTGTATTCTAAGTAACAACATTACGATGTATTGTAACAGTAACATAATATTCGTGTATGTGATGTGTCGCAGGTCACGGCTTGGCGTACAACACCGGCAGCGGCGCGCTCGTCATGTCCGGACATCAGATCACTGTCGTCACTAACGGAGCCGGGGGAGAACGAGAAGGTATACCACTATACATACATACATACTTACATACGCACTCACACCTGTAATCCCCGAAGGGGTAGGCAGACGTGTAACCAGTACACCGACATTTCGCCGAGCGTATCTCTGTCCCATGATGTAATAGGAGGCGAGCCTATCGCCTTACCGGGCACAAATTCCAGACTCCGGACTGGTACTGAGTTTTTCGGAATAGAAAAACCCAATATCACTTTTACCCGATCTGTGGATTGAACCCGAGACCTCAGCGCCAGCCTCAGTCGTAACGCGTACGCATTACAACTGCGCCACCGAGGCAGTGTATACCACTCTACACTACTCACTACTCACAGTCATTATACTAAATATCAGAAACAGGCATACACCCGGTTACTGAAAGGCTGATCAAATCAACATTCAACTAACAGAACTTTCATTTTGACACCGCTGTAAATTCAATCCGATTTGCTGAAACGTTGTTTAGTGAAAAAAATTATAATATTTGATGTCTCTTTAGTACCGTCTAGACATATGATTTTTCATATTAATTTGAAAGTTATGTTAGCTAACATGTGTGTCAAATCAATGGTGTTGATCAAGCTTCTAGCAACTCATTTTCGACTTGACATGAGATGTGACATTTTATTAGTTAATTTTACTATGATCAGCCTTTCAAGAACCGGGCGTTAACTTAATAACTTAACTTTCTTATTGATCTAACCATGTATTGTTTGTATAGAGAAGTACGTGGTGGGCACCACGTCAGGCGGTAACCTGGTGTCCATACAGGAGGAGGAGGTGCTCATACACCAGCACTCGCCGTACTACTCGTGAGTACATACCTATATTACAAATACATGGTGGGCACCTCGCCAGGCGGTAACCTGGTGTCCATACAGGAGGAGGAGGTGCTCATACACCAGCACTCGCCGTACTACTCGTGAGTACATACCTATATTACAAATACATGGTGGGCACCTCGCCAGGCGGTAACCTGGTGTCCATACAGGAGGAGGAGGTGCTCATACACCAGCACTCGCCGTACTACTCGTGAGTACATACCTATATTACAAATACATGGTGGGCACCTCGCCAGGCGGTAACCTGGTGTCCATACAGGAGGAGGAGGTGCTCATACACCAGCACTCGCCGTACTACTCGTGAGTACATACCTATATTACAAATACATGGTGGGCACCTCGCCAGGCGGTAACCTGGTGTCCATACAGGAGGAGGAGGTGCTCATACACCAGCACTCGCCGTACTACTCGTGAGTACATACCTATATTACAAATACATGGTGGGCACCTCGCCAGGCGGTAACCTGGTGTCCATACAGGAGGAGGAGGTGCTCATACACCAGCACTCGCCGTACTACTCGTGAGTACATACCTATATTACAAATACATGGTGGGCACCACGTCAGGCGGTAACCTGGTGTCCATACAGGAGGAGGAGGTGCTCATACACCAGCACTCGCCGTACTACTCGTGAGTACATACCTATATTACAAATACATGGTGGGCACCACGTCAGGCGGTAACCTGGTGTCCATACAGGAGGAGGAGGTGCTCATACACCAGCACTCGCCGTACTACTCGTGAGTACATACCTATATTACAAATACATGGTGGGCACCACGTCAGGCGGTAACCTGGTGTCCATACAGGAGGAGGAGGTGCTCATACACCAGCACTCGCCGTACTACTCGTGAGTACACGCCTATATTACAAATACATGGTGGGCACCACGTCAGGCGGTAACCTGGTGTCCATACAGGAGGAGGAGGTGCTCATACACCAGCACTCGCCGTACTACTCGTGAGTACACGCCTATATTACAAATACATGGTGGGCACCACGTCAGGCGGTAACCTGGTGTCCATACAGGAGGAGGAGGTGCTCATACACCAGCACTCGCCGTACTACTCGTGAGTACACGCCTATATTACAAATACATGGTGGGCACCTCGCCAAGCGGTAACCTGGTGTCCATACAGGAGCAGGTGCTCATACACCAGCACTCGCCGTACTACTCGTGAGTACACGCCTATATTACAAATACATGGTGGGCACCTCGTCCGGCGGCAACCTGGTGTCCATACAGGAGGAGGAGGTGCTCACACACCAACACTCGCCGTACTACTCGTGAATACACGCCTATATTACAAATACATGGTGGGCACCTCGTCAGGCGATAACCTGGTGTCCATACAGGAGGAGGAGGTGCTCATACACCAGCACTCGCCTTACTACTCGTGAGTACACGCCTATATTACAACGCCCGTATCACGTATATAATGTTTTATTGATATAATTGTAATGTATGTTTGTTGTTGTACAGCGGTGGTTACGGGGGCGGCGAGGAGGGTGTGAGCGGTGAGCTCGTGATCGAGGAAGCGCCCGCCGACCCGCCGCACAAGCGACGGCGTCTGCATGACGTGAGTACACACACTATACACTACATACACTATACACACAATACACTACACACTATACACACTATACACACTATACACACTATACACACTATACACACTATACACACTATACACACTATACACTATACACACTACACACACTACACACACTACACAAACTACACACACTACACACTACACACTATACTCACTATACACACTATACACACTATATACACTATACACACTATACACACTATACACTACACACACTACACACTACACACTATACTCACTATACACACTATACACTACACACACTACACACTACACACTATACTCACTATACACACTATACACACTATACACACTATATACACACTATACACACAACACACTATACACACTATACACACTACACACACTACACACTATACCCACTATAACACACACTATACACACTATACCCACTATACACACTATACACACTATACACACTATACACACTATACACACTATACACTACACACACTATACACTATACACTATACAATTCACACACTATACACTACGCACACTATACACACTATACACACTATACACACTATACACACTACACACACTACACACTATACACAGTATACCCTACACACACTATACACACTATACACACTATACACACTATACACACTATACACACTATACACACTATACACACTATACACACTATACACACTACACACACTATAACACACACTATACCCACTACACACACTACACACACTACACACTATACACACTATACTCACTATACACTACACACACTACACACTACACACTATACACACTATACTCACTATACACTACACACACTATACATTATACAATTCACACACTATACACAGTATACCCACTATACACTACACACATTATACACTATACAATACACACACTATACAAACGATACACTACACGCACTATACACTATACAATACACACACTATACACACTATACAAACGATACACTACACGCAAGATAAGAAAAAAATTGTTTTCCTATTATTTTAAGGCCAGTTAACTCCAAATTATTTTTTTTGTTATTGTAGTTTAGTTGGATTTGTTTTTTTTTTTGGTTGTTTTAAAGTTGTCTATTGTTAATCCGTAGTTATAAATAATAGATTCAGTGTTATACCTTTAATAAATGGCTGTCATTTTATTTTTTTGGTTTAAGTAATTAATATTTTGAAATAAAAAACAGTGTTAGCTCAGCGGTATGGACTGTTGAGACGAAAGTTGCAGGTTCTAAACCAGCTCCAAGAGTATACACCTCTGACCGAATCGTTACGTGTGTATAAATTGTTAATTATCGCTTGTTTTAACGGTGAAGGAAACATCATGAGGAAACCTACATACTTGTGAAGTTCTTTATAAGAACTTCAAAGGTATGTGAATCATGCATAGTTGTTTTATATTTTTTGTATCAGTATTTTCTTTACGAATACCTCGGTGGTGCAGTTGTAATGCGTACGCGTTACGATTGAGGCTGACGCTGAGATCTCGGGTTCGATCCCCGAGTCGGGTAAAAGTGATATTGTGTTTCTATTCTGAAATGCCAGTATCAGTCTCGAGTCTGGATTTGTGTCCGGTATCCCTAACACATTGTGGGACGGAGATATGCTCGGTGAAATGTGGGTGTACTGGCTACACTTGTGGCCTACTCTTTCAAGGATTACAGGCGTGAGTGCGTATGTATACTTTTATTAGAATATAATATGTCCGTCTGTGTCCTGTGTCCAGGTATCCGAGATAGAGGAGCGACGCGCGTATTGAGTTACTGACGCGGACACGTGACGCGTCACGCCAGTACTGCAGGGTCGCGACCGACTGACGGACCTGATGCAGCTGACGGACCTGATGCATCAGGTGCGTGAACAACATCCACGCGACACTATACAGAGCATCTACACTGAGCACTGAACACTGAACACTGAGCACTGAGCACCGACACTGTGTCACTGTGTCACGTCGCACGCCGCATACGTCATCACATTGTACTTGGATCGTGACCACGGACTCAACGTCATCTCGCGACAATACGGAATATGAGGACAATCGCCCGTGTATTTGTATTTGGACTTTCCCGAATCAGTTACGATGACTGTCATTACTGAATTCAGAAGTGCATAATTTCCGTCTGCGTACGCGTTGAAAACGTGTACGTACGTGACGTAAAAAAAGTGTGCGAGTTACGGACGTGGTTTTCCGTCGCGAGTGATTATAGCAATAATATAGGACTATGGCATTGTTTATAGACACAGACTACCGTTCACTATGAACGTCGAGTTAAGGTTCAGTTTAGCATGGATTTTATTTAAGTTGTCCACTGGCTTCTGCTTTGGATTTCACGTTACGCCGCAAGAACGTTGAACGTTATCCTCATTCTGAATGTATTTAAACTAGTGTATACAAGTGTGTGGGCTCGCTTCAACAATAACAATATACTAATATTTTGTTTTATTTTGGAATCTCTTGTAGCACAATATTATTTGTCGAATACACATGCTATTTGGAAAAAAATCTCCCCCTTTAGAATCGATTTCCAAGCACACTGCTTTCGACTTGTGGTCGATTAGCGTGATCAATTGGGGCGTTGGTAACTAACAGCGATGACCGATGCCCATTTTCACCGATCTTTTCTTAACCTTAGTTGATCCTTAACGTCTAACACATATGTAGCGTCGCGGCGTCGCGTCGTTTAGTTTTGTGGTAGGCATTAGAGGTCAACTAAAGTTAAACATGGGTAGGTGAAAACAGCTATTAGTATTTGCTTAACGCGAACTACAGTTAGCGAGGGTGCTATTTAGTAGCATGTGTATTATAATTGTGAACAGTTAGAATATACAACGTGTTACAGAAAAGTGTGGTCATATTTATGGGTCGTTATATTCATCTGGCAGTAAATATTTATACGTACCTTATCTTAGCAAAATCTAGGCATCCTAAAATTTAATCACTCTTTTATTAAGATCAATAAGGTCGATCACATGACTATTAATTAAGTGAAGTGCGTGAGCTAGAATAACAATGCTGGAGTGAGACAAAAGATCAGTTGTTTATCATTTAGTGTTGTCCAAAGTTGCAAGTCGATTATCGACATATTATTTATTCGATAAAAAGGAAAATGCTTTATTTATTTCCTAGCAATGTAATTGGATCTAGTACTACGGGGATTTACCTTTTAATTACGGTGATTTACCTATATCGTGCACTATACGTTGCTTAAATTTGACCACACCTTTCTGTAACACGTTGTATAAACTGCTGTAAATTTTGAAAAAAAATGGTATCAATAAAAACTGCACTTACAGGGCGAGTAACTAATAAGTAACTCAACCGTACAAATATAAATCAAACAAATGGCATAGTTTCTGGATAATTTGAATTTAAAATTTATATCGATAAAGTCGATGTAAGGTCCAAGGACTAGCTGCTGCGTATTAACGGACTACCTATGCAGTAACTAAGCATGTATACATATCCAGTTGAATTACTTTTTAGTAGATGGTATTCAGAGTTCGCAATAGGATTTTGAGAACCCAAAACTAAAATAAGCAGCGATAGCTCAGTGGGGGATTGGTACGGACTGTCGAGACGAAAGTCGTAGGTTCGAAACCAGTCCCAAGAGCACACACCTCTGGCTTTTCTAAAATATGTGTGTATTAATTGTTAATATCACTTGCGTTAACGGTGAAGGAAACATGGTGAGGAAACCTGCATACCTGAGAAGTTCTTCTTAAGAATTTCGAAGGTATGTAAAGTCTGCCGAGCCGCATTAGTCCAGCGTGGTGGACGTGCGGTCTAACCCCTCTCATTCAGTAGAGGAGGCCCGTGCCCAGCAGTGGGACATGTATTTACAGGGCTAGTAAAAAAAAAAACTAAAATATTGACAAAAAATTAAGTTCAATTTTTGATTTTTTCCAGTTTTATATCGTTCTCCCTGTATGTGTAACTATTGCCTATTGATACCACCTTTCAGCAACATCCAGTATATAATATTATGTAATACCTACGTAGTGAATTTATTTACAACAATTATTTTTCTTACATTATCTATGGAATATATTATTGAAGGAACCCACACGTTCACAATAAAGGAATAAGTGCAATGTTAAAACATATTCAATTGTATTATAATTAGTTGAGAAATAAACGGAAATTACATTTGATAAAGTACATTGTTGTACGCGGGGTACAAACTATGCCCCTGTGACGTCATTTATAGTCGAGGTCCTGGGTTTAAATCCTAGGTTGAGCAATAACAATAAACTTAAAATAGTAAATTACTAAATATACCCAACAGTCACATCGTACTGATTCCTAAGAAATACGACTTTTATTGTGGATAATGTATATCAACTAAGAGGCACTTACGGCCCCATATCGACCAGGTACATGGCCTTACATTTTGTATAATTAGGTCAAAGGAACAACCTCACAGAAAACCTGGTAGTTTGTTTGTTCCCTTTCGTGCAGTAAGCATACACTTTGTGTAATGTAGGTGCTCTCGTTTCACTTTTAACTAACTATTGTATTGTTTTTGAGTCACAATTAATTAAATCTAAGATTATCTAATATTTTTGGTTAGAAATTAGATTCCAAATAAAAGAGAGGCGTGACCTAGATTATTGCTTACGATTAAATTATTATATTATGCTCATTAGCTGACGCCTGTATACATTAAGGAGAAGGCAGAGATGCAACTAGTACATCCAAGGTTCGCCGAGCTTAGTTTCGTCCCATAATGTGATAGGGGGCGAGTCCATCGCCATGCTAGAGGTTCGAGGCACAAATTCCAACCCCGAGCAATTCATGTGTGATATTTCCAATTGAAAAACTTAAACACAAATTTTGATTTGCCTAACCTGGGATTTAAACATAGGATTTATTTACTATCTAATATATATAAATGGCTAATTTTCACTAAACATGTTTAGCTAGCTTTGTTATATGTTGGCGGAATTGAACTGGCTGTAGTAACAATTATTTTGTTTCAGTTATTTAAGATAATTTAATGTAAATTAAATTATTCGTGTTTGATATGTATTTTTCGTTACAATAAACGCTATCACAAATATAAACATAAATACTAATTATATATTTTCCACATGACAGCGAAATGTATACTAAACATTATAAAGTTTATTGTTTTTATGTAAATGTATTTATGATTTATTAAATGAAAGTAGGTACAAGCCATATCGTATTTTTGTTTGTCTCTTGTGATCTAAATAAATTGATCAAATTGAAGGATTCCATGAATGGTTATGTCACATTTAAAATCTTGAATTAAAAAATCTAATAAGTAATTCCCTCGAATTTTGATCAATATAAGAATAGAATTGGGCAAAGATATAAAGATATATAAAGATGAATATATGATATTAATATGTGGCATATACACAATTCCTTTGATCCGTTTAAAACATTTAACTAATTATAACTTACTATGGAACATCCTTTTTACTATAATTATCCGATATGACTTATGACCAATTTATTTGAAAATATTCATGACTATTTTGTAATTTATTGTATCCAATTATCTTATTCCACTTGGCGATTTACGTTACGATAGCAAATTGAGAATAACTATCGAAGAAGATATAAAAAACAGTAGTAAAATACAAAAAAATATATTCTGATATACATAATAGACAATTGTATAAAATTATCTAAATTGTACGTTGCTTTAATAGTGAACTAAAGTCTACAATGACTCTCACGTACAGTACGTGTAAGTTAACTTGGCCCCTCTGAAGTTAGTCACGATCGTCGCAGTTATTGTTTTCAGAGAGTGAATGATAAAGAGGGTAGATCATATAATAGGGTAGTTGACTAGATTTGTTTTTATTATTTAAATCAATAAATTACGTTACTCACAATCTATTGCAGAAATAATTTTATAAATCGGACCAAAAATAAATAAGTTAGAAGTCATTCAAAGCCTGTAGAATTGTCAAATGACAGACGACGCAAACTTTGACGTCACTGTGTAAAATGTTCATTATGGTGCAAGCGAGATAGTGCGATATCCCTACTACGCACCCACTTTTCCTCATACCAACATTTAAAGTCTGAACCAATTTTGATTGTGTTTTAATAAAAGGGTTTCTTTTGCGTATCATTTTCTGTTGCTTATAAAATTGAATATAGGAAACTACCCTATTAGAGGGCGGGTGTGAAGTGACTAACTTCAGGTTGAGCAATTTAAACTCGTATTGTGATTAATATAAGTGATATAATAATATGATCGTGGTTGGACAGACACAGTAAGGACAGCGCGAGTTCGCCTGCAGTACCTACTTCAAGTTCTTGTGATTTAGAATAGAAACTACCCGACATTCTACTCGGCTATCACTCGGTGTAAATGTATAGAAATATATAATACATAAATATTAATGTGAATTATATAATGTAAACTAATATTTACTTGTAGACTATCGTAATTGAAATAACGTGTCGAAGTTTGGTCGTCCCGCACATTAAGGAAGGTTGCTTATTGATAAGTTGACGAGGAGACGATACGTGACGAGTGACTAGTCCGCACTCAAATAACTCAAAATTGTTTTTCCTGTAATAGCGCGCCTTCGTCTGACCTGGGGCTGTACCGGCTAAATCGCAGAACTTCGGATTTATGCAAATCGATGTTCGATTAAAGAACCAATGATTCTGTCGTACCGCCGAACGACCGTCTAATGGCCAAAACGATTAACATCGATTTATGACGTCACATGAACTTCATTAAAACCGATTGATTTGAATGTACTTGAACGCCGGCAGAGTTGATGAAGTTCGGCGAATTAGCCGGTACCTACCGCTCCTGGTCGTAATCCCTTATATTTTATTTTTAAAAGGTCGGCAGTGCGTCTATAACTCTTCTGGTATTGTGTGTATTCATGGGCGGTGGATATCACCTATCATCAGATGGCTCAATTGGTCGTTTGCCGGCTTATGCTATAACAAAAACTACGGGACAGTTGTCCGCTCTTTTATCGACTCTGGCATCGACTTGTTATTATCGAACCTGACTAGTTCGTATTACCGGGACCGTACACTCGACGCGTTATACTGTAAAGACCATTAAGCTATGCACGTAGAGTTTAATATAGCATTTAAATGTTAATAATATATAATAAATTGTGAATTTATGTTTAGTGAGAGGCTTTCTTTTGTGAACAATGTGTGATTGCTTGCGAGTTGCGAGGCCCCTGTATGAATCAGTTAACACTGTACTTGTCTGTGGAGTCACTTATATCCCTGGTTGATGAGGATTGTTTCTATCAAAACTTGATCATTTTTGGGTAAATCCAGGCCGGCATAAGTCTGCCGACCGTCGAGAGCGGCAATGTCTCTTCATATTAATGTAAAACTATTTACTAAATGTTTAAGTGATTTGACAGCATTTTAAATAGAAATTCTTTAGGAATTTTCAGCTTTAATTCAAATCAAAAGACACTTATTGATGAGAATTTAATTTGGAATAATTGATACCAGGGAACAAGTAACTCCATTGATGTAAATACAATAAATGTCAGAGAACACAATAGAACAATATCATAGAGTTAAGTTACATATACGAGTAGAATATAATCGCTTGCTGTCGGTTATATGACGCGATGTCATTACAGTTATGATATCCATAGTGTAATATTGGTGATGTTATATGAAAATTACGCTTAAATACACCATAAAATACTCGAATCTTCGTGAAGGTTGCATATTATATACATATATCTGCAATTGTTATGTAAGCGTGGTGTAAAACTATTTATTGTCATAATATGGGAAATTAATATTTATTCGTACACAATGGTCCACCTATATTATTATAAAGCCGGGGTGCTTGTGAGGGATGTCAGAAACTATAAGTTAGTTTTAGTTAATCGTCGATCCGTAACGCTTGCAATGTTGTGTTCCGACTTCAAACTTTAATATTATTAAGAGTTCAGCCTCACTGCGCTTATCGTGACAGATGACAGCTTTATTTCGACACAAATGGGTTTATTACATTTATATAAGTTCGTTTTATTTCTGATTTGAATTATAACGTTCGTTGTACGCGTTAAAGAACTTAGATAATGAAAGTATGAGCTCTCGACGCAGTAGATAATATAATTACAAATTCATATAAACCCGTTGAATGTATGCTATATGGAGGCATTTTAAATGCTGGTTAGTTAGCTCGTGTTTAAACATGTATTTAGTTAAGTACACCATGTAAAGGTAAGTCATTATGCTAGTGAAGCATATGGCACGGGCGGGAAATGTTCCCGCGCTGGGGACAAGCGTGAAGGTTGTAATCACGACGGCAACAAATTTTAACAAATAAACGTATTTTATCTCCTCTGACGTTTGGTTTCATTTGTGTACTTTATATTTATATACCTGCTTAAGCTTGCATACATGAGAATAGAGTATTTGACTATCGATAATTTTACACATTATTTTATATACAACCAACAATAATACGAAAAAAAACAGTATTGCGAAAACAGAATTAAAATTGGGTAAAAAATGAAACCGCAGTTCATGTTTTAAATATTGGTACAAGCAAAGGTGGGTGCGTAGTGGGAAAATCTCACTATCTCCCTCGCACGCGTGCACCGTAATGGCGTGGCCTGCCTTGTGACGTAACTTGCTATGTTGTGCATCCTCTTTCCGTTATTTCACAACTAACCCCTCCAGTAGATTTGAATGGTATCTAACTTGTTTATTTTTGACGTGATCTATATAATTCTTTCGGCAATAGATTTTAGGGGTGTAACTACTAACTTATTAAGATATCTAAAATAGAGTCAAATACCCTATTCAGCATAAGAGATCCGCGGGTACTTACTTGCATTATGCTAGCGAGCGTGGTGGAAACTTAAGGAATATAGAAGGTCCATGCTTAGACTTATTTCTATCTGCCGGGGCCACTTCAGCTAAGTTGAGCATACATACGCACTCACGCCTGTTATCCCCGAAGGAGTAGGCAGAGGTGTAACCTGTACACCCACATTTCGCCGCGCTTCGTCCCGTCATGTGATAGGGGTCGAGCCTATCACCATACCGGGCACAAATTCAAGACTCCGGGCTGATACTGAGCATTTCGTAATAGAAAAACCCAATATCAGTTTTACCCGACTCGAGGATCGAATCCGAGACCTCAGCGTCAGTTAAAGCTAGCTAGTGCAGTTTCTAAGTAGAGCAAGAGCGACGAAACTGGTGTAGAAAGAATAAACTTTTCGAATTAAACAATATAATTCAATGTACCTGTTTCATAAAGACGGATCGAACATCTAACATTAATTTCCACCCCGCGGGGCTCCGCAATAATACCCCGATGGAGTATTTCAAATATTATTATTTGTCTGCAATAGAATAAGAGATGGCCCCCTGGTTGGAACCTAATTTTAGATGTTCTTTCAGTGTTTATGAAGGAGGTACATTGAATAATCCATACATATATATATATAATAAATAAATAATAAACCAAACGAGATTTCGTTTGGTTCGAAAGGCACATTCATTGCTACCGGTGTACACGAGTTTCATCAGCTCTGGCTCATCTCTAGGCTCCGATAAATAGAAACAACTCGTGCCCAAAAGTGGGAGAGTACAATACGCGCAATATATCTTACATTAAGAGTTCGAAATATAATAATCTAAATCCATAAAATTTATCTGAGTCTGCCTCGGTGGCGACTGAGGCAAACGCTGAGTTCGCAGGTTCGACCCCGGGTTGGGTAAAAGTGATATTGGGTTTTTCTATCCGAAATGCCCGGAAATATATGGAATTTGTGCCCGGTATGGCGATAGGGTCGCCCCCTATCACATCATGGGACGGAGATACCCTCAGCGAAAATGTGGGTGCACTGATTACACCTCTGCCTTCCCCTTCGGAGATTACAGGCTTGAGTGCGTATGTATGTATTAAAATTAATGGCTCGTATACGTACGTGGCGGTACGATCGGTGGCTTAATAATATATATTTTATAATTTCTGATTTTCTAGGTGAAGTGTTCCGTGTTTGTACCTGGGCTCCGTCCGTCCTCTACTCCAGTCCTGTTGCTCGCCACACATGTGAAATCTGATAACACTCAGTTTTTCAGTATATAACAAAGTACTCTGTGGTTATAGGTACCTCGCCAGTCGGGAGAGAACTCCCGTAGTGTCGAGCGTATTTATAAGGTGTCATCTGACGTAGATGTCACTGTTATTCTTATCTACCCACACTATCAAGTCTAACATACTTGACAGTGGCGGGACCCTCAAAAGTCATAGGTGCCTACACTACAATACGCTTTTTTTTAGACTGAGATGAGACTATAATCATTTTCCCGGGAACCGAAACCTGGGAATAACTTCGTAGTTACTAGGTACATACGCAGATGTTATTGTAAACGTAGGTAAGTACTTACTTAGTTTATTTTATCGTCGAAAAACCTTTTACTAATAAAAAACTGAATAGGCAAACTAACATTTTAAGAATAGACACGTCCTTGAATAGAAGATGAAATAACAACACATTATAAAGATATTAAATGTACATCTACAGCGTCTACGCTTCTTGAATATCAAAATTATTCTCAGTTATGTATACTTAATATGAATTCAAGTAGTTAGTAATATTTACCTACTACTTACAATAAATAAATTGCTATCAGAGCGATGACCGTTGAAAAATAGTAGGCAGATAATGATTATCTATGATTATGATAAAAAATCAAATTTTAATACTAAATAATACCATTAAAGTCTAGTATTAATACGAATACATAATACTATATCGATAGAGAGCGAGCCTATCGCCATATCAGGCACAATTCCAAACTCCGGGCTAATACTGAGTATTTTGTAATAAAAAAACTTAATATCACGTTTACCTGACCCGGGGATCCCGAGACCTCAGCGTCCGCTTCAGTCGTAACGCGTACGCATTACAACTGCGCCACCGAAGCAGTGATCACTTAATATTCAAATATAACCTAAAAAACGTTTATTCTTTCGGAAAGGACAGTGTACACAGGTGCCCCTGCCTAGTCTAAGAACGTCCTGCTGGTTCTTATGCGTTTCAATTGTACAGCTGAATTTGCTTAATGGCAACATTTTGCTCCTCCGAATAGAGATTTTTACGCATTTTATTTCGATTGTAGCTGAGATTTGAGAAAATTACTTTGACATTCGAAATTTTACAGTAGAGAATCGCTGATTCAAATCCGAGATTATTTCGAGGGAAGTGAGAATTGCCTCACAGATGAGCCATTTATGGCCGATTTCAATAAACTATGTTATATTGATTATCCGGATCTAGAACCCGGAAATCAACCAAACTAAGTATTTTGTATCCAGAAGTCTAAATCCCCTTTATTTTATTTTATTTTATTGACAGCCTCCGTGGCGCAGCGGGCGAGTAGCCGGTTGCGAAGCGTGAGGTCGTGGGTTCGATTCCCGCACCTAGACAAATGTTTGTCTCTGGTCTGGGGTGTTGTGGGACCGCAAGTCCCTCGTAGTTCCTGATACCCACGATACAGGTTTACCTAGTGTGGGGTAGTAAACGCCTCGATTGTAGAGTTTGAATATTGAATTTGTTCAATAGATCATATGAATCATTTGAATGATAACATTTAAAATTCACATTACGCAAGAATTTTTTCTGAACTAATTCTAATCTGTCATTGTATTTGGTGTAGAAAGGATTCCAGATCGGAATGACATATCCCAGTTGGGATCTAATTAGTGTTTTATATAATAGTATAAAGGTAGAGGGTCGCACAAAGTCACGAGATGATCGCATAATGAAACCATACATCTGAAAGGCTTTGTTGACAATATTATCAATATGTTTGTCGAAGTGCAGACACGAGTCCAGCGTTACTCCCAGGTCACGAACTAAGTCCACTTTATTTAAAGTTACATCGTTTAGAGAATAGTCGAAACGTACCTTCTTTTTATTTTTTGTGAAAGATATGGCACAACATTTAGGGAGACTGAGATAAAGTTTGTTGTCACGACAATACGTGTCAAGTAGATTGAGGTCGTCTTGAAGAAATGAACAGTCTTGTATAGCAAGATTTAAGCTTTATTTACAAAGCTTCAAGTATTTGAAAGCTTTGTATTTTTATATCGTCTGCATACATTAAGAATTTCGAATTATTAAAGCATTTCTTTCATTTATATATATGTTGAAGAGAAATGACCCTGAAATAGATTTGAGGGACCTCAGACTTAACAATTGTAGTATCTGATTCAAGACCGTTAAGAACTACTTTTTGAGTCCTATTAAAAATATACGATACAAACCAACGCAGCAAGTTACCACGAATCCCATTAAAAGCAATCTTTTCCAAAAGCAATGCGTGGTCCACCTTGTCAAACGCCTTCTGAAAATCCGTATATACAGCGTCTACTTGAACTCGTTGATCCATATTTTCAAAGAGGTAATTCGTAAATATCATTAGGATTGTTACTGTAGAACGTCTTTTAACAAAACCGTGTTGTTCGGGTATGATCAAGTGGTGAAAATAAGGATACAGAACGTCGTGAACGAGTCTCTCAAAAAGCTTCGACAAGGTGTCAAAAAGCTTCGACAAGGTGAATCCAATGGTGTTTCCAATCTCTATAAGGTCTGCAATACATCAATCATTCTTTTGGTATTGTGGACATTCGTGGGCGATGGGGATCACTTAACATCAGGTTTGACCTCCTCGTTTGACGGTCTATGCTAAAAAAAATATTAAAAATATTGTCCTACCTACAATATCACCTATCCGAAGAATTGTTTACTATAGGTAAGACCGTGTAGGTAAAAGCGGTCGCTGCTTATTGTCTGTCATACTGTTATATAATACATTGCTTATATTCATTCATATTTCATTACGCATTTTTCAGGTCAAGGTTTGTTGTTTAGGTTTATCAAGGTTCAGCCAAAAAATATTATGCCGATGAGCTTATCTCATAGGTCAAGACTGTAGTCTGTAGAGTAATAAAATTCAAACAATTATAGTATTAATGTAATTTGGATTTGAATATATTTAAAATTTTCTGGTACAAGGGAATAACTTATTCTCGTGTTCTGTGGCGATAACAAAATCAATTCTGTGTTCTTAGAATCTAAATTCTATAGCCTCCATGGCTACTCATGTGGGTTAGGACCGAGACAAAATTAAATGTATGTGTGATCCACACTGAATGAGTGGTAGAGCCATGCTGTACACAGTTTTGTCTACAGCATGAATAGGCCGGCTCGTTACCACTGGCTCACAGAAAACCGGCGTAAAGTAGCAACTTCCTGATACGTTTCGTACGGTCAGTGATATATCCGGAGACCTAAATCCCCCTCCCCTTCCCCTCCCCCAATCCCTTAATTATCCCTTTCCTTTAAGGTCGGCAACGTGCCCATAATTCTTTTGTTATTGTGGGCGTACATGGGCGGCGGTGATCACTTATCATCAGGTGACCCACTAGCACATTTGCCGCCCTATGCTATAAAAAAATTCACAAATACACAGGTTTTTGTCTTGGATATGGGTACCCCTCTTAGTTCCTGATACATACAATACAATATGTCGTATTTTAGTGTAGGATTAGTGATATGTCACTGTTGGGTTTACTTAATAAATAACATCTCTTCCAAATAGTTCTGATCTTACAGTAAAGTACCTATTGTGCCGTTTGTATAAGGTACCACCAAAGACTGTCGGTCTCAGAACACCCAGACACGAAATAGTTATTTTCGGATGACACAAATATTTGTCTCAGTGCGGGAATCCAATCCACGACTTCTTTTTTCACAACCGGCCACTCGTCCACTGCGCCACGAAAGCTATAAATATTGTCAGTTCATATTTTTTTTGTACTCGGGTAAATAGGTATGTTAATTTGTTGGTAAGGTAGTCTTGGTTGGCCATGGGAAATACCATTTTATTGCATAGTTTTAGTTAAATATTGCGTATTTACAATACAATATCCTTGTGGGCTTTTTTTGATACAAGGAAAAATGCTTACTAAGCTTGCTTGCGTCATACAATATATTAGGTAAGTATACCTTATGGTTAGTGGTCTGTCATTCACCTGTCCCTAGTTTTGGGGATTTTTAAAGTGAAACTTTTATTAGATCGACTCAAAATTTTTGGCCTGTGTGTTGCATGTCGCGTGACGGTCGGCCGGGATAAAGTGAAAGGCGCTCGCCAGAGCAGCCAAGGCCAATATGGCGGCGTCTATAGTTCGCACGCTATTTTGTTTGTTTGTTTTTGTTAGTGTTTAATGTAATATTATTTCAAAAAAATTTAGTTAAATGTCTATAATGTGAAAAAAGTTTCACTTTTACCGTGGTTTCATAAAACCACACAATCTTTTTAAAGTGAAACTTTTATTAGATCGTCTCAAATTTTTTGGCCTGTGTGTTGCATGTCGCGTGACGGTCGGCCGCGGAGTAGGGATAAAGTGAAAGGCGCTCGCCAGAGCAGCCAAGGCCAATATGGCGCGACTATAGTTCGCACGCTATTTTGTTTGTTTGTTTTTGTTAGTGTTTAATGTAATATTATTTCAAAAAAAATTAGTTATATGTCTATAATGTGAAAAAAAGTTTCACTTTTACCGTGGTTTCATAAAACCACACAAGGATATTTTTTTAAATTACATTTTAATCTACACTAATATTGTAAAGAGGAAAGATTTGTATTTTTTTTGTATGTAACGAATAAAGTTAAGAACTACTGGACCGATTTCAAAAGTTCTTTTGCCGTTAGTGAGCTACATTATCACTGAGTAACATAGACTACTTTTTATCCCGGAAAAAGCCGTTCACGCGGGCGGAGCCTCGAGCAAACGCTAGTACCTACTTATTATAATTATAATGCTTATCTCCTTTATCTTTAAATATACAAGGTTATTTTTTGTTTACCATCAAACTGTCACCCCAAATAGGTTGTATCTTAAAAAGTACAAGAAAAAAATAATGTAATAATGAAGATTACGTCAGTTACAGGCTAGATAAGTTGGGTAATTGAAAAGGGTTCTTGCTTGGTCCCGTACCACGAGTGCACAGTGTAAGGAGGATTTATAACAAACAAAGGCGGAAGGACTAGTAGTAGCAGTAGTTGGTGTTCTGTTCGCTGCTGTCAATAATATCATCAGCTGCGTCGAAGCTGCAGCTGATTTTACTTAAAAATATCATGTTTTATGGCCAGCAAACGAGTTCACCTGATGGTAAGTGATCTCCACCACCTACGAACATCCAGAATACCTGAAGAGTCATGATTGAGATCGGTTGAAAGGGTGATTCAAGGATTGGGCATGGAAAGGGGGTTTGGGCAGATCCGGATATCTCACCGTACGAAACGCAACATCAAGTTACTACTCCACGCCGGTTTTTTGTGGGACAGTGGTAACAACCCGGTCGAGCCGGCCCATTCATGCCGTAGACAAAACTATTTACTGCGTGTCTCGAACACATAAATAAATTGGTGCCGAATTACGACATGGTATTGTATATGTAAAGAATTTTAATAGACTACTTTCGTATTTCTGGGATCTTTGTATAATATAAGCCATGTATATTCTAGACATCCTAAATTTTCACTATAATGTTAATCACTCGTTTATTACGATCGATAAAATCGGTCACATCCCTATGCATTAAGTAAAGTGAGAGAGTGAGAATAGCGATACTGGAGTGAGATAAAAGCTGTTTATCATTTAGTGTTGTCAAGGTTGCAAGTCGAATATCGATATGATATCGTTGTTGTCGTTAATCGGATCATTCTACATCATTCTAGACAATTATTTACTATTCTCTATTTACTGGGGGAATGTAATATCGTATCTACACTATACAATGCTTAAATTTGCCACACTTTCATGTAATACGTTGTATAAGGCATTAATAGATAAAAAAAATGCAGAAAGAATCATAGTGGTTTTAAATAAATAAAATTAAATACAGTTTGCCATTATATAACATAAATCAATAAATACATTTTAAGCTATTATTAGGCTACCTTTCTAAGCTGGGACACTCCGTCTAAGCTTGTACGCTTCCACGTCGACGCTCTGGTCGCTGAGGTTGGTCACTTTCAAATCGCCCTCGGGGTAGATGCGGGTGCTGAATACCACCTCACCCTCACCGCAGAATAACTCCAAAGAGCTCGCGTCTAGGAAGAGCCTCCATGAATGTGATCCTATTGGATTCCACTCGACTTGTCTGACGTCACCGTTTCTATCCACGGCCACCTTCGCGACCTCTGGGTCCCATCTGATCCAGGTCGTATTGCCTCCGTCAGTTCCGACGAGCTCGAGTTCAATTTTCTTCGTCAGGTCGCCATTGATAATGAGTTCTCCTGTCTTCTCGAATATTAGTGACTCGTGTTGGTTGAGGGGGCCGTTGTGTACAGATCCGTCTCTTAGTGAACGCATTTTGTCTAAGGGTTTTTGTAGGACACGGTCGCCGGATATCTTCAGCTCTCTCACAATGGTCATAGCTCCTGCCCAGCCGTCGACGTCCTCCGGGTGCGGCACTTCCCACATCGCGAACCAGGCAACAACAACCCTTTTCCCATCTGCGTCTACGGTCTGGGTAGCGTAAAAGTCATGCCCAAAGTCAAGCTCTTGGAAACTTACTTCAGGGACAAACTCGAATGTGTCGTAATTAAAGTTGCCGATGATGTATCCTGTCTGGTAGGTGTTTTTGTATCTATCGCCTTGAGGGGCTAATCCTTGAGGAGACATGAGTAGAACGAACTTTCCGTCCAGTTCAAAAAAGTCAGGACATTCCCACATGTAACCTAGGTCACCATGGGATTCTCCCAACACCCTCAGGAACTCCCAACTGTACAAGTTTGATGATCTGTACAATAGAACCCTGCCTCGTTTGTCAGTCGTCTTGCTGCCGAGAACCACGTACCAGTAATCTCCATGCTTCCACACTTTAGGATCCCTGAAGTCAGCAGTTCCGTTCGGTGATACTGAGAGAACAGGATTTCCTTCAAACTTGTTGAAGTTGACGCCGTCGTTGCTGAAAGCCAAATACTGTGTTTCGTTATAGAAAGGATCTGTGTCAGTGATCACGTGACCGGTGTACATCAGCACTAGAGTGTCTCCATCGACGACACCACTTCCAGAGAAGCACTGCTCCGTATCTGGCACTAGGGCTGTGGGTAGTTCCCTCCAGTCGATGAGATTGGGGCTGACGGAGTGGCCCCAGTGCATCGGGCCCCACACGCTGGCGTACGGGTAGTACTGGTAGAACAGATGGTACTCTCCTTTATAGTACGAGAAGCCGTTGGGGTCATTCATCCAGCCAACAGGCGGCATCACGTGATAATGTAGCCTCCATCGAGGGTTGATGCTCGCCTTATTGTTCTGGATGTATTCTGCGAGCTCCTTCTTGGCATTTTCATTCTCACTCAAGTGCTTGAGTTGCACTGAGATAAACGCGCACAGGAATACCAAGTAACCGATCCACGCGGCCATGACGGTAACATATTGCGAATCTTGTGTAGAGCCGCGCTTTTATACCAATCAGCTGAGCGATAAGATTACGTCTGAGTGTTTTGTTTGCTTAAGGAAATAAAAACTTAATCACGATCGAGTATGATCTTGACTATAGTTTGAACACTATTGTCAATTGTCTCAATACAGTGATGAGAATAGTGGAAACAGCGCGAGAAATAGATATGCTGATTTTCAGCCAAATAGCGGCAGCGATTATTAAGTCATTATAAATATTTCCGAGATTTTCGACGTTTGTCGCAATTATTACTTATTATTTAATTTTATCAATATTTTACAATTTTTTGTGAAAGAATCACCAAAAATTGGTGTCTGAAATTGTATAACGAGACGGGGAAGTCGCTCAAATAAACAACACATTTGTAAGTGGTATACGATGCAATTATGTTAGATTATGTAAACTAAACATAATTGTATGAATACTTTTTAGTTCTTTTTTTTTTTTTTTTTTTTTTTTTTTTTTTATCCTGGCTCGGCAAAGTGACTACGCTACACCTGATGGTAAGTATAGCGCAATCCATGAATACTGTCGACCAACGATAGACACTGAATCTATCGCAGATCGGCAGAATTATGCCGGCCTGCTTAGTTGCTTCTTCACACTCCGTTTAAAGGATCCCAAGTTATAGGAAGGAGGAAACACGTGCGCCGGCAAGCTATTCCACAGCTTAATGGTCCGACAGAAATACGATTTTGAGAACCTCTTGGTCCGAGCCGAGATGGAAGAGACCACGAAGCTATGGTTTCGCAAGCCAGCACGCGTGGTTCTGTTAAGGAAAGGTGAGGAAGGAATAAGGTCAAACAATTCTTCAGAGCATTCACCGTGATACAGACGATAAAAGACGGAAAGCGAGGCAATGTCCCTACGCAGCTGTAGCGGCTCTAAATTTTTTGTGACGTCTGCATCATTCACAATGCGGACAGCCCGTCGCTGCAATCCGTCCAAGGCATCGAGCAAGTACTTTGCGGAACCGTCCCATAGGTGCGAACAGTATTCTGCACCCGGCCGTGCCTGCGCTTTGTATAAGCGGTAAAGCTGGCCGGGTGCAAAAAACCTACGCACCTTGTTCAGGATTCCGACCCTGTGTGATGTGGCTGATATTATTATTGTTCGTTTTATTCTTTTCTTTTTTGTTGTCATTCAAGTGTCGTACTTGTATATAGAATATTATAAATCTCTGAAATATCAATCCAGTTTTTCTATTGCCTATAATTAAATTCCAATAGGTTATGGGCCCAGAAACGCAATTCTTACGTAATGATTAGTCTATAAAATATATTATATAAAAAAAATGGAAACCAAAAACGTACAGGCAACGAATTCTGGAATCTCCATTAATTTCGAGAAGCTCAATGGTATTTCTAATTATGGAAATTGGAAATTTTGCATGCGTATGTACTTAGTACACGAAGACTTATGGGACTGTATAGATGAGTCTGAACCTGGTGTCCCCAAAGTTGCTGATGAAAAGAAACAACAGAAAACGCTTGCGAAAATATGTTTGATGGTGCAACCGTCGTCATTTTGTTATCTACGAAACGCCAGTACGGGGTACAAAGCTTGGAACAACCTAAAAACTGCCTATGAAGACAAAGGACTTTGTAGACGTCTTGGACTTTTACGTACATTGTTTGGATTGAAATTGGAACAATTTATAGACATGGAAGCGTATCTCTTGAAGATCACGGATTTAGATCAACAACTACGAGACATAAACGCTCCATTGGATGATGATTTCCTGTCAGTTTTGATGTTAAGTGGATTATCGCCAGATTATGATCCACTAATAATGACATTAGAAAATTCGAACATTAAACTGTGCAGTGAAACAGTCAGAAGTAAATTGTTGCAAGAAAATTTACGCAGAGATTTTGACCGGAGTGAAGAGAATGCAATGTATACAAACAGATCTAAAGCAGGTGTAAATAGATATTCTACAAAGCTAAAGTGTTTCATATGTAAAAAACCTGGTCATTATGCGAATAACTGTCGGACGAAGACTAATGAATGTGAAAAGGCATGGAACGGGACGTTATTAACAGCATTAGCAGTAGACATTAACTCAAATGCTTGGTACATAGATTCCGGCGCAACATGTCACATGACAAACAACAAAAATGTACTACAAAACTATGTTGTTGAGACTCCGCGGTTGATAACAGTGGCCAACAATCAAAAAATGCATAGTGAAGGACGCGGTGATGTAGAGCTTTTGCTGAAAGGCCATAAACAAACTACGAAGATATGTGATGTTGTCTTTGTGCCGGGATTGTCAACAAACTTAATTTCTGTTGAAAAAATTACAGCTAAGGGGCTTGAAGTACGTTTTGACATACGAGAGTGCAATATTTACTGTGGTGAGACTGTTATTGCTCATGCTACAAAGGCTAATGGTGTATATCAACTAGACACAGTGAGTCAACATTTATTAAAGGAAAGCGAACTGGCAACGACATGTCAGTCAATAGTTGTGCATAATTCAACGGTGGAAGCACAATTTACTGAGGATCATCAAGCAGAAACTGCAAATCTATGTGATACAAAGTTATCTCAACAGTTATGGCATCGCAGACTCGGACATCTGAATAAACGAAGTATGGATTTACTCAAACAAGGTATGGCTAGTGGAATTAATTACACTGATAGTAAATATACCCCTTGTGTAGCTTGCATTGAGGGAAAACAAAGCAGATTACCATTCCCGAAACGGTCTTATACTAGAGCTACTAAGAAACTTGAGCTTATACACTCAGATCTGTGTGGACCTATGCCAGTTTCCTCATTTAGTGGTGCTAAATATCTATTAACATTTATTGATGATTTTACAAGAATGACGTTTGGTTACTTTATTAAAACCAAAGATGAAGTGTTATCAGTATTTAAAACTTTCAAAAGGATGGTAGAAAATCAAACTGATTTAAAAATTAAAGCATTAAGAACAGATAATGGTCGAGAATATGTAAACAAACAATTTCAGATGTTACTGAAAGAGCACGGTATCAAGCATCAGATGACTGTGCCATATTCCCCATCACAGAATGGTGTCGCAGAGAGAGCCAATCGCACGATCGTCGAAGCAGGGCGATGCATGCTGCAGGATGCTGGAATGGACCAGCGGTTTTGGGCGGAGGCACTAAACACGGCAATATTTATTAAGAACAAGTCACCAAGTAAGGCAGTAAGAAGCACCACACCGGAAGAATTGTGGACTGGTAATAAGGTTAATTTGTCTAATTTAAAAGTATTTGGCTGTATTGCATATGCGATGATCCCTAATGAGAAACGTAAAAAATTAGATGCAAAGAGTAAGATGCATGTCTTTGTAGGATATTCTACCGAATCAAAAGGATATCGGTTAATTGATCCAGAAAACCCTTCTAAATGTATTAAGTCAAGGGATGCACAATTCATAGAAGATAAAAAATATAAAGATTTAAAAGTAAATCAGCAAGGTTGCACTACTGGTAATTGCTCAAGAGATGTCAGTAGTATTAGAATGGATGATCTTATCACTTCTGAAAATAAACACGTAGATCCAGTTATAGAGGCATCAGATTCAACTGCTTCTGATTCTAGTCTTATGGATGACCCCAATGATTCAACATGGACTCCAGATACTACCCTGGATCCAGTTTCGAGTGATTATGAAGATCCTGTAGAAAATTCAAATGTTACGATTGCCATGTTAGCAACGAATCAGTCTGATGAACCACAAACGATACAAGAAGCACTTTATGTTGATGATATTTTGATTTTTAGCAAAGATACACTAGAGAAGAGAAAGATGAAGGAAGATTTGATGAGAATATTTGAAATGAAAGACCTTGGTCAAGCTACACATATATTGGGAATGCGATTGAAACAAGAACATAATAAAATTGTTCTAGATAAAAAAAAGGTACATACAGAAGGTTTGAGAACAATTTAATATGGCTGAATGTAAACCTGTGAGTACACCATTAGAAAATGGTATGAAATTTGAAAAGGGAGAACAAAATGATTCTGATTCAAAGTATAGAAGTCTTATTGGATGTATAATGTACATAGCAGTATGCACTCGACCTGACATTGCACATGCAGCAAGTTTATTGAGTCAGTTCAACAATTATCACTCAGAGGCACACTGGAAAGCGGCAAAACGTGTTCTACGATACTTGAAGGGTACAATAGACTATTACATAGTTTATGAAAAATCTATGTTTACTGTTACAGGATATGTAGATGCAGACTGGGCATCAAATCAGCTGATTCGGCGTTCTTATACAGGTTACGTGTTTAAAATAAGTAACTCAGCAGTGACATGGGAAAGCCGTAAACAAAGAACAGTGGCTCTTTCAAGCATGGAAGCTGAATACATGGCATTGTGTGAAGGAGCAAAGGAAGCTAAGTTTATTAGAAGGTTTTTAAATGAATGTTTAGGAACATATTTTTCAGTGAACCTGTATAATGATAGCCAATCAGCACAAAAATTATGTAATAGTCAAATTAATCACAGCAGAAGTAAACACATTGATATACGACATCATTATGTACGACAAATTGTAAAAGACAACATAGTTAAGTTAGAATACTTATCTAGTGAAAACATGCCTGCAGATGTTTTAACCAAATCCTTACCTAAAGATAAACATTTCAGTTGTGTTTCTAATCTTGGTTTAAAGATTGTTGAGTTCAGTAATGTACTAGAATAATTTTGTTTATTTTTTTAAGACTGTTTAGTTTAAAGGAAGGTGTTAGATTATGTAAACTAAACATAATTGTATGAATACTTTTTAGTTCGTTTTATTCTTTTCTTTTTTGTTGTCATTCAAGTGTCGTACTTGTATATAGAATATTATAAATCTCTGAAATATCAATCCAGTTTTTCTATTGCCTATAATTAAATTCCAATAGTTTTGCCTACAGTTATTACAGAATGAAGGTTCGACTGAGTCTTACACAAAACCCAGATTGCTGTTGCGTTTCGTACGGTGAGAGAGATCTGCAGGTCCAAATCAAGGGGGATTTTGCAATTCCTTAATTATTCCTTCTCTTTGAGGTCGGCACCGCGTTAATGATTCTGCTGATATTGTGGGCGTACATAGGCGGCGAACATCACTTATCATCAGGTGACCCAGTTACTCGTAGGCTGGGCTATGCAATAAAAAATACTGTTAAGAAAGAAGAAGGAAAATTATTTTATTATTAGAGCAGTACACAACAATAAATATACCAAATATAAATTTATACGCCCAACAGTCACACACATAGTCCTGACCCCACACTAGGTTAACCTGTATCGTGGGTATCGGGAACTACGAGGGACTTGCGGTCCCACAACACCCAGACCCAAAACAAATATTTGTGGATTAGACAAACATTTGTCTCGGTGTGGGAATCGAACCCACGCCCTCACGCTTCGCAGCCGGCTATTCGCCTACTGCGCCACGGAGGCTGTAAATTACATTTAGATTATATTATATACATATAATGTTTTAACAAAAGATGATGCTAATACTGCATCGCTGACAAAGCCTGTTATGTGTATTACTGATAGATATTATACAGTATAACCAATCACGTGTATATTTGTAAATGAATGTATTGTTTTCATAGCAAGAAGAGTATAGAGATAGGACAATTTTTCGATGATTTTAAGCTGTTTGTGTCAGAAACCTTTACCGACATGTCGAGGGTCAAGAGGCCCGCATTCTTGATAGTGGCGTTCCTCAAATTTTAGGTCTCCATAACAAATAAATATCGATATCTTAAATCTCGGAATGACGAGTGCAATGCGTTGATTTGTGACATGTAATACCTATCGTGTACCTAATTCAAAGCTATTATTTCGCCATGAGACAGATAATCGTAAATACAACTATACCCATTTCTTATTGGGAACAAAATTCGTCAGGACTCATACACTGTGCGCCAGTTTTCTGTGGGACAGTGGTAACGACACGGATGAGCCCGCCCGTGGTAAACAAAAGCGTTTACAGCGTGGCTCTACCACTCAAAGTGTAATAAAACCATTGTAATAATATTCTAGTACAGTTCTAGGTAATATTTAGTAGTACTTCTATACCTAGTAATATGTTCATGAGTCTGTCGGTTTGTACCTAGTGGGTGCAGAGCCTTCACAACAGTAAACTTCTCCAGAAACCAGTCGTCGAAGATAAAGATTTCTGTTCTTAAAACACTAAGGAAAAAAACCTGGGGCGATCCCCGGTTCGATAACCCGAGACCTCAGTGTCTGCCTCAGTCGTAACGCGTCCGCATTACAGCTGCGCCACCGAGCCAGTCAGTATTAACATTCATAAATACATAATTTTTCTATTTGTTTTTTGAACACTTAATATCTGCATCATTCGAGAGACATCATTGATAGATACTCCCATATTATATAATACTCTTTGTATTTGATTATCACCACATTGACCCTGAACATGAGGATAAGATTACAGAGAACAGTCTATAAGAAATCCGGCAAAGCGCGAGTCGTATCACGCACAGTGAAGGGTTCCGTAGTGTAAACGAAAATATCCAATATCTTACAAACTATACAACCTAGTTTATAAGAGCCAATTTTTGTTTGAAGTACCTTTTAAGTTATACTACCTCGATTTGTTTGACAGCCTCCGTGGCGCAGCGGGTGAGTAGCCGGCTACGAAGCGAGAGGCCGTGGGTTCGATTCCCACACTGAGACAAATGTTTGTGTGATCCACAAAAATTTGTTTCGGGTCTGGGTGTTGTGGGACCGCAAGTCCCTCGTAGTTCCTGATACCCACGATACAGGTTTTACCTAGTGTGGGGTCAGGACTATGTGTGTGACTGTTGGGTGTATTTGTTTAGATTTTTCCAACCCGTAGTTAAAATGTTAGAGTGATGTCCCCCCTTTAGCTTTATTGAAACTTATTTTCACAAACTAATGACTTGTATAAAAAGTCATTAAGTAACCTGTATATCATTTTATAAGGCCCTATCCAATGATATTATCATACATATACAATAAGTAACAAAACCCTGTTGGGCGTTATAACTGTGATATCAGAATTGATATTCAAACATAATGAAATAACTCGCATACGAAAATGAGACTATAAAAATAAACATATTTATTTTTTATAATTTAATTATTTTATTGTTTGTGAACCGTATTTCGATTGATTACCTCTGCAACACCGATGAATCAGAGCCAGAGCGAGATAACAAGTTGCGGTGTCTACATGCATCAAACGCACCGCGCCGCGTGCGCGCCTGGCTACGTCAGTACGACACACGAGTTAGCTGTTCATCACTTTCCAGATGAAAATAACATTTTTGTTAATTTTTCTAAGCTACCTGTGTAAGGATAATATCTCGCTACTAACTATTTTTATTAAGCTGTTTATACGTCTATCTTTACGATCCTAAAAGGGCCGACAGGGCTTTTGTTACATACTATATATGTGCAATGAAACAAAAAATCACCACTACCATGTACGGAGAGCCGTCTTAAAAACCTTATTTTCACTATTCCTTTGTATAGCAGTTCATATAATACATCTACCATCCAAATTTCATCCATATAGTGCTAATAGTCTCCGAGTATATAGGCTGTGATCATCGGACGGACAGGTGGACAGACATTTTATGAGTCGTAGAGCCACACTTTAGATACTTTTGTCTACAGCATGTATGGGTCAGCTCGTCCGGGTCATTACCACTGTCTCACAGAAAACCGGCGTAAAGTAGCAGATTGCTGCTGCGTTTCGTACGATAAGAGATATCCGGAGGCCCAAACCCCCTCCCCTTCCCAATCCCTTAATTATCCCTTTCCTTTAAGGTGGGCAACGCACCCATGATTCTTTTGGTACTATGGGCGTACATGGGCGGTGGAGATCACTTATCATCAGGTGACCCACTGGCTCGTTTGCCGGCCTATGCAATACAAAAAAACATGAAATTATAAGAGTTCCGTTCTTCTCATTTAGCCGCGGAGCCCTAAACGTATGGACGTCAACACGTATTGATAAGAGATTTAAAAGAGTTTTAGGTCATGATATTACTACTTATGGGGCGGCGTTCTTAAGAATGTACCCCACGTCAACGACCTAAATAATAATAATACTAGCCCTGTATTATATACGTCTCACTGCTGGGCACGGGCCTCCTCTATTGAATGAGAGGGGTTAGGGCTTAGTCCACCACGCCGGCCTAATGCGGGTTGGCAGACTTCACATACCTTCAAAATTCTTATGAAGAACTTCTCAGGTATGCATGTTCCTCACGATGTTTTAGAAATTACTAGAAATTATGCGTCATATATAAATAGAAATCTTATATATATAATTCTCGTGTCTCAATGTTAGTTACCATAGGTACTCCTCCGAAACGGCTAGACCGACTTGTATGAAATTTTGTGTGCATATCGGGTAGGCCTGAGAATCAGCCAACATCTATTTCTCACACCCCTAAATGATAAGGGTGACACACCCAATTTTTTTTTTAGTTTTTTTTACATTTTTTTTATGCTGTGGCATTAAAAAATACATACAATCCTAAACACCCTTCTACCATCAACCCCTATTCTTTAATAGTCATTTTAGTATTTTTGTCAAGTGCGTTTCTCACACCGATGACGGGACTCGCTTGATGCGATCACCCCCACGCCGCGCCCACCGCTGTCGCCCACTAGGTTATTTTAATCCTGTAAATAGGCACTCACGCGGGCGGAGCCGCGGGTAACAACTAGTAATATATAATAGTACCTAATTAAATATCTAAAATATATATAATATTACTTAATTAAAACGTTTTTTACATAAGTTCATCGCGCTATTTTTTGTGTAGCGATTAATTCAGCAGGTTTCGCAGAATTGTTTTGTCTCGGTGCGGGATTCCAACCCGCGGCCTCTCGCTTCACAGCACATTGCGCCACGGAGGCTGTCGGCTGACCACGAATATGGGGCTTATGTGGTACCTACTTTTAGTAAAATTAACCGCTATCGGGATTAAATAGGGGAACAAGGTGTTTATATGGGGCAGCGATAGGGGCGAGCTGATCCCCATACCGGGCGTAATTCCAGACTCCGGGCATAACTCCAGACGCCGGGCTAATACTAAGCATTTCGTGATAGAAAAAATCAATATCACTAATTTTAGCCGACCTCAGGATCGAACTCGAGACCTTAGAACGTACCGCGTACGCATTACAACTGCTCCACCACGGCAGTCATAAGATGTTGAGTCTCATAATGCCCAATCACTTTACTGGCTTCAAAATCGTTCAAATCGAAACACAACAGTGCTTAAACACTGCAGCTTGGCGGTAGAAATAGACAATGCGGTGATGCCTCTCGCATAAGAGGGACCTACCCAGTAAAATCTACAAGATAATTCTGTGTGGGCTTTTATTATTAGAAGTATTAATTAATGACTGCCTCGGTGGCGTAGATGTCATGCGTACGCGTTACGATTGAGGCCAACACTGAGGTCTCGGGTTCGATACCCGGGTCGGGTACAGTGGTATTGGGTTTTCTATTACGAAATGCTCAGTATCAGCCCGGAGCCTGGAATTTGTGCCGGTATGGCGATAGGCTCGCCCCCTATCATATAAGGGACGGAGATACGCTCGGCGAAATGTGGGTGTACTGTTTACACCTCTGCCTACCCCTTCGGGATTACAGGCGTGAGTGAGTAGGTATAAGAATTAATTAATGTTTATAATGGAGGGAAAACTGCAGAATCATACACATATTCATGAAATAACAATAGGGTAGTTTCTTAAATTAAAATTAAGACATTATTTTATAAGCAACAGAAAATGATACGCAAAAGAAACCCTTTTTTTAAAACACAATCAAAATTGGTTCACAAATGTGCCCGCAGTTCTGACTTTAAATTTTGGTATGAGGAAAAGTGGGTGCATAGTAGGGATATCTCACTATCTCGCTTGCACGCGTGCAGCATAATGAACATTTTACACAGTGACGTCAAAGGTTGCATCGTCTGTCATTTGACAATTACCCCTTCTACAGGATTTGAATGGCTTCTAACTTATTTATTTTTGGTCCGATTTATAAAATTCTTTCTGCAATAGATTTTGAGAAACGTAACTTATAGATTTTTTTTTTAGTTTTTTTTACATTTTTTTTATGCTGTGGCATTAAAAAATACATACAATCCTAAACACCCTTCTACCATCAACCCCTATTCTTTAATAGTCATTTTAGTATTTTTGTCAAGTGCGTTTCTCACACCGATGACGGGACTCGCTTGATGCGATCACCCCCACGCCGCGCCCACCGCTGTCGCCCACTAGGTTATTTTAATCCTGTAAATAGGCACTCACGCGGGCGGAGCCGCGGGTAACAACTAGTAATATATAATAGTACCTAATTAAATATCTAAAATATATATAATATTACTTAATTAAAACGTTTTTTACATAAGTTCATCGCGCTATTTTTTGTGTAGCGATTAATTCAGCAGGTTTCGCAGAATTGTTTTGTCTCGGTGCGGGATTCCAACCCGCGGCCTCTCGCTTCACAGCACATTGCGCCACGGAGGCTGTCGGCTGACCACGAATATGGGGCTTATGTGGTACCTACTTTTAGTAAAATTAACCGCTATCGGGATTAAATAGGGGAACAAGGTGTTTATATGGGGCAGCGATAGGGGCGAGCTGATCCCCATACCGG
The DNA here is from genome assembly GCA_905332985.1 of Mimas tiliae. Taxonomy (NCBI): domain Eukaryota; kingdom Metazoa; phylum Arthropoda; class Insecta; order Lepidoptera; family Sphingidae; genus Mimas; species Mimas tiliae. Next base: position 18,100,122 of record HG995247.1, on the reverse strand, counting down.
GCGTAATTCCAGACTCCGGGCATAACTCCAGACGCCGGGCTAATACTAAGCATTTCGTGATAGAAAAAATCAATATCACTAATTTTAGCCGACCTCAGGATCGAACTCGAGACCTTAGAACGTACCGCGTACGCATTACAACTGCTCCACCACGGCAGTCATAAGATGTTGAGTCTCATAATGCCCAATCACTTTACTGGCTTCAAAATCGTTCAAATCGAAACACAACAGTGCTTAAACACTGCAGCTTGGCGGTAGAAATAGACAATGCGGTGATGCCTCTCGCATAAGAGGGACCTACCCAGTAAAATCTACAAGATAATTCTGTGTGGGCTTTTATTATTAGAAGTATTAATTAATGACTGCCTCGGTGGCGTAGATGTCATGCGTACGCGTTACGATTGAGGCCAACACTGAGGTCTCGGGTTCGATACCCGGGTCGGGTACAGTGGTATTGGGTTTTCTATTACGAAATGCTCAGTATCAGCCCGGAGCCTGGAATTTGTGCCGGTATGGCGATAGGCTCGCCCCCTATCATATAAGGGACGGAGATACGCTCGGCGAAATGTGGGTGTACTGTTTACACCTCTGCCTACCCCTTCGGGATTACAGGCGTGAGTGAGTAGGTATAAGAATTAATTAATGTTTATAATGGAGGGAAAACTGCAGAATCATACACATATTCATGAAATAACAATAGGGTAGTTTCTTAAATTAAAATTAAGACATTATTTTATAAGCAACAGAAAATGATACGCAAAAGAAACCCTTTTTTTAAAACACAATCAAAATTGGTTCACAAATGTGCCCGCAGTTCTGACTTTAAATTTTGGTATGAGGAAAAGTGGGTGCATAGTAGGGATATCTCACTATCTCGCTTGCACGCGTGCAGCATAATGAACATTTTACACAGTGACGTCAAAGGTTGCATCGTCTGTCATTTGACAATTACCCCTTCTACAGGATTTGAATGGCTTCTAACTTATTTATTTTTGGTCCGATTTATAAAATTCTTTCTGCAATAGATTTTGAGAAACGTAACTTATAGATTTAAATAATAAAAAAAACTAGACAACTACCCTATTGTGACACTCTACCTGAAGATAACATTAGAATAACATATTAAATACTTTGTTTATAAAAAGTGCTTGGTAATTATAATAATGTATACTTTAGAAATTGATTAATTTAACGTGTGTTGGTAATTTTCCATATAGGTCCATCTTTTTGAGTGGTAGAGCCACGCTGTAGATACTTTTGTCAGCCGGCTCGTCCGGGTCGTTACCACTGCCTCACAGAAAACCGGCGTAAAGTAGCAGCTTGCTGCTGAGTTTCGTACGATCACTTCACTTCACTTCACTTCACTTCACTTCACTTCACTTCACTTCACTTCACTTCACTTCACTTCACTTCACTTCACTTCACTTCACTTCACTTCACTTCACTTCACTTCACTTCACTTCACTTCACTTCACTTCACTTCACTTCACTTCACTTCACTTCACTTCACTTCACTTCACTTCACTTCACTTCCTTCACTTCACTTCACTTCACTTCACTTCACTTCACTTCACTTCACTTCACTTCACTTCACTTCACTTCACTTCACTTCACTTCACTTCACTTCACTTCATTTCATTTCATTTCATTTCATTTCTAGAAACGTTATTGAGCAATATGAACAGCAACAGCTTGAAATCAGCGATGCCATCCTCACTGCAGTGAGGATAGATCTACATAGCATGTCCGCCGAGTGTTTTTTTTTATTGTCTTGAATGACGAGACGAGCAGGTCGCTCGCCTGATGGTAAGCGCCACGCCTGCTCATAAACAGAAGCAACGCAACACATAACTTTAAATAACAAAGCACTGCATGCCACTGCACTGCGCTTGTCGCCTCGAGGCATAAGGTGTTAAGTCTCATAATGCCCAGTAGTTTCACTGGCTTCAATGTCCTTCAAACCGGAACACAACAGTGCTTACACTGTTGCTTGGCGGCAGAAATAGACAAAGCGGTGTTCTCAATCTTCAAGATCAGCTCATTCACCAAAAAGTTAAATCATTACTCATGTTGACTAGGTCATTTGTTAATTTATATTATTTAAAACTCGAAAAATAATTTACATATGTTTATAAAATTATAAACATTAATAGTTCTACGTTCCACGTCAGGAGTTTTTCAAATTATGTTTTACCTATATAAAGACAAGGAACCGGATATTTGTATCATACTTACAGTTCTCATTGTGGGGCCAACATTCTGAAATATTTACAGTAATAAGCAGGTAATTGTTTTTTTATTAATTTTGTAAGCTTATGTTCTAAGCCATTATCTGTTCAGGCATTCTAATATTTAATACTCAATAGTCAATGCGTTTATTGTATACCACAATGTTACAAACTTGTTAAATGATGTAAAAATACAGTACATCATGGACCCTATCGGGTACGGCAAAACGTAAGGTTATAGGAAAGAGAAGGAAGCCATTTTTTATATTGTAATATTGTGGCAATTCTATAATATTTTCTTTTAATATTTATTTCTGTATTACTAGCTTTTGCTCGCGGCTCCGCCTGCGTGAATAGCCTTTTCCGAAATAATCTATCTCTACATCAAAATCGGTTCAGTGATTTAGGCGTGAAAGCGTAACAAATTATTATTTATTATTTATTAATTATTTATTATTTATAAAGAATATGTGTGCAAAGTTTCATGATGATCTGTTAAGTAGTTTCGCGTGAAAATGTAACAAACAAACTTACATTCACATTAATAAATTAAAATGATTATACTTGTTTTTCCTTTAGATATTCATTTATGGTATAATGAAATTACTGGGCATTATGACACTTAACAACTTATGTCTCGGGGTGACGAGTGCAGTCAAGTACAATGCATTGCTTTGTAATTCAAATTCAAATTCAATTCAAATTCAAATTCAAATCATTTATTCAGTAATTAGGCCGCCAAGGGCACTTTTACACATTGAGTTTGGAATCTACCGGTGCTTCGCAAATGCCCACTGGTCTGAGAAGAAGCACCAAGAAACTCAGCCGTAGGTCTTTTGAATATTTGTCATTTTTTATAAATTTATATTTCCTATTATAAAACTTAAGTAATTTACGTTATAACTAATACGTTCATAGGAAACAGTGTCAATTTGGGATTGATACAGGTGCCCATTCAGGGGATCTAACAGTAGTCCGAATCTAAGCAGGCCAATTAATTGTTACAATACAATTATTATTAATAATAAGCAATCTGAGTAGATCAGTCCACACAGACAGCACCCGTTCACGAGTATGACGCATGTGCCAGCCATCGACCTCCTCAACCATGTTACAGGGAAGTGACCGACCCGGCACACGACGCCGCCGCAAGCACAGACATTTAAGCGAGCATGACAAACTCAAATTGCGTACAAAATGAAAAATAATAAATTAAATAAACCTACACAAAAGCAATTATCTGTATCAGAACTAAAATCATATGACAACCACTGAAAACGCACGCACATCAATCCGTTAACATTCAGCAAATAATTAAATTTAAAATTAGGTATGCAAAGTATGTGTTAAGCTAAGCGACCAAGCATCTTTATCATTTAAATATTCGGTTACGTTGTAGTATGCCTTTTTTATTAAAATCGTTTTAATTTCTAGTTTAAATTTATCTATAGGCAATTGTTGAATGCGCACTGGTATTTTATTATAAAAGCGAATACCGAGCCCCACGAAAGAAGCATGCACTTTATGCAAGCGATAATTTTTAGTACACAGTTTATGCTTATTTCTAGTATTCAAGGCGTGTATATCACTTTTCTTTTGAAAAAGACCTATATTGTTCCCGACGTGCATTACATTTGAGTAAATATAATAGATATTTTAATTGTATATATGCAACAGTTAAAATATCTTTATCTTTGAAGAATTCTCTTAAGGAGTCTCTTGTGCCTAGTCTATAAATTAAACGAACTGCTCGTTTTTGTAAAATGAAAATGCTCTCAATATCAGCAGCTTTGCCCCATAGCAAAATACCATAGGACATAAGACTGTGAAAGTAACTAAAGTAGACTAAACGAGCAGTTTCTACAATAGTCAGTAGTCTAACCTTTCTAATGGCGTACGCTGCAGAGCTGAGTTTTCCAGCAAGACAAGAAATATGTGTGCGCCACTGGAGATTTTTATCTAATGTAAGACCTAAAAATACTGTGGAATTAACGGTCTCTAAAACCTCATTGTTCATTAAAATATTTGGTCCTACGTTTGTTACATTAGGTGTGGTAAATTTAACACATTTAGTTTTCTCAGCATTTAGAACAAGATTATTTGCCGTAAACCACTGTGTTACCTGTAAAAGTGTATTATTAATTTCGTCAAAATTATCTTTATTCCTATCCACTCTAAATACGAGTGAAGTGTCATCAGCAAATAGTACAACATCGCACATGTCTTTTATATAAAAAGGTAAATCATTAATATACACTAAGAATAAAAACGGACCTAAGATAGAGCCTTGAGGCACACCAAGTTGAACAGGAAGATCCCTGGACTTCACTCCACCCACATCCACGCACTGAACTCTTAGATGGAGATAGGAAGATATAACGTCAAGAGCAGTGTTATGTACACCGTAATGACGCAGTTTCCGTAAGAGCATGTTGTACACAATCAAATGCCTTTGAGAGGTCACAAAACACACCGATAGCGTTCTGCGACCCCTCCCATTCATCAAATATGTGTTTAATGAGTGCAACTCCCGCGTCCGTTGTCGAACGTCCTTTCCTAAAACCAAACTGATTATTGTGCAGGAGGCTGTTTAAATTAAAATGGTTAGTCTAATGCTTCAATATCAGCTTCTCAAAGATCTTGCTAAAGGCTGGTAGAATTGAAATTGGTCGGAAGTTACCAGGGTCATTTATGCCACCTGATTTAAATAAAGGTATAATTTTACTAAATTTCATTATATGTGGAAAAATACCAGTATCTATACATTTGTTAAAAATAACCACAAGGTAAGGGGCTACAATATATATTATGTTTTTTATTATACTCACAGAAATGCCCCACAAATCACCTGTGTTTTTGGAATTTAAAGTTTTTACAATACTAATTACTTCCGCCGAAGTAACATGCTCAAATTTAAATAGGAATTTACACTCAGACACGCTCTCACGTAGGAAAGATTCAGCACGTCTAGGCGAGGAATTCAAGGAGCTGGTAGTAGCTACTGGTATGTTCACGAAGAATTCATTAAATGCCTGAGCTACTTCAGCTTCTTCACGTATAATTTGATTATTAATATTGAATTCAAACTGGTTGTCACGTTTTTGGACCTTCCCAGTTTCTTTATTAATGACATAATGACATGTAGTCTTAATTTTGTTGGATGATCTTTTAATTTTCTCACTAATATAATTAGCTTTTGCTAGATTACAAGTTTTTTGAATATTTTAGGGTAATCTCTAACATATTGTAGGAATTCATTATCAAACCTATATTTTTTCATACCATACAGCTCATACAATGTAGCTCGAATTTTATAAATTCCTGGAGTTGCCCATTCATTTAACTTAATACTACCTCTGTCATTCATTTTTTCGTTTTAAATACATTCTGAAATTCATTTTTAATGACACTGAATACATCCTTAAAGTTTTGGTTAGGATCTTTGGCTTTTAATAATGATGGATTTAATCTATTAATAATGCTAGTTTTAAAATAATAAATCCTCTTCTCTGTAACAGGCCTACAAATTATTTTCGCTGGCACCTCTTTTTCACTACTTTCAAACACTGCTAATTTCCCACAGTGTTCAGAGGTTAGATTACTAAGAATCTTGTGACCAGTTGACTTAAAATTAGAAAAAATATTTAAAAGACAGGTAGATGAATGTGATGTTATCCTAGTAGGTGCATTAAATATATGCGTTAAATTGAATGAATTAAATAAGTAGTCTATTACTAATTGGGGAAACCTCTAAAATATTAACATTAAAATCACCACACACAACTATTCCCTTTTTAGTATTACAAATTTTAATAAGTGCACCTTCTACAACTGATTCAAATAAATTAAAATCACTAAGTGGGGGTCGATAGACACAAATTATAATGTATTGCTCAAGCTCGACACAAGACAACTCAACAGTGCGTTCGATAGAGAGATTTACTATGTCTTGTCTAGATCTCGATTATAAAAAGGATGAAACCATAATTAAAGAACCGCCACGAATAGCATTATCTCTTACAAACGCACTTTTTCATTATTAACAGATGTCAATTGATATTTTTTAAGCCAATGTTCAGTTACACAAAATACATGAACATGGTAATTTTCCAAAAATAAACTTATTTCTAAATCTTTGCCAGGCAGGCTTTGTATATTTTGATGTACTACATTCAAACAATGGTGCCTGCCTTTTGTTGCACCCTTTAGTTTAAACTATTAGGTGTCATAATATTACTGTTAGTACATATACTAACGTTTGTGTTAAAATTAGAGATACTACAAGTACCTGTGTCATGACTAGAACAATAATTGTTATCATTAGTAAGACTAATGTTGGGTGAATGCTTAGATAATCTACTATTACCCGTGTCTGTACTTACTATATAAAAGGCTAATAATTTTGCAAGTTCTTTCCTATAAAAACGTGGTAGATACATAGTATGTTTAGTTAATCTGAACTTCTTAATAAATAAATTTGTGTCAAAGTAGGACACGGCCTGATTAAAATAACTAACATTATATATAAACATATTCAAGTCAAATATGTGCCTATTTTGTTCATTTGTCAAATCACTGGAATAGGGCAAGGCACATAAAATAAATTTAATTTTTGAAATTGAGCTATATTTAATCATGGATTCAACCATATTAATAATATCTTTCTTTTTTACAGAGAGGCTGTCTCCGAATAATATTATAATTGTATCTATGCTGTTATGATGATGCTCTTGACAAATAGATGCAATCTTATTATTTATATGAGCAAAGCTAGATCCGGGTAAACATATATTTAAAACAGGCTGGTTTGAGACCTGACTTAGTAAACTACCAAGACCTAATCCTAGTTTATCTGAGATCACACAGAATTTGTTTATGTGTATTTCTATTCGAAGGTCTGTGTGGCGTTGCTTCTTTTTATGGGCAGGCGTGGCGCTTACGGCCAGGCGAGCGAGCTGCTCGTCTAGTCATTCAAGCAAATAAAAAATAATAAAATGTGTGATTTTCGGGTGTAAAAAAATCAGGAGAGACTGTTGGGTATTCAGCAATATACTAACCATGTGATTTATGAAGCACAATAGAAATGCTATCATTTCAACAATTGTTTTGAGCGACTGTGGCATCACCTTGCTCGAGCCAGCTTATCTACACTAATATTAAAAAGAGGAAAGATTTGTATGTAACGAATAAACTTAAAAACTACTGGACCGATTTCAAAAATTCTTTTGCCGTTAGAAAGCTACATTATCACTGAGTAACATAGGCTACTTCTTATCCCGGAAAAAGTCATTCACGCGGGCGGTGTCGCGAGCAAAGTCTAGTCTACCACATAGACAAAACTGCGGTAAAACAATTTTTAAGCCATACAACTTGTAATAATCATTATTGCCTTGGTGGCGCACTTGTAATGCGTACGCTTTACGATTAAGCTAACGCTGAGGACTCGGGTTCGATCCGCGGGTCGGGAAAGTGGTATTGGGTTTTTCTATTACGAAATGCTCAGTATCAGCCCGAGGTCTGGAATTTGTGCCCGGTATGGCGATGGGCTCGCCCCCTATCACATCGTGGGACAGAGATACACTCCGCGAAATGTGGGTGTACTGGATACACCTCTGCCTACCCCTTCGTGGATTACAGGCGTGAGTGCATATGTATATGTATGTAATAAACATTATTCTGATTGTATCGTCTATAGGCGCTGCATTGAGATGGATTCCCAGACAGCCTTTACTGTGATCAGATCCGTGCAGCAGGCATTGAGAGTGGTGGTATTTCTGCAGCTGACAGCATATTTGTGGCCTCCACACATTGATGTACCAGGTAAAGTATATTATATATACTTATACTTGGCAAGTAAAACTAAAAGTGTTAAAGAATGAAAGCACTTTATTTAGCCAACACTTGAGACCAGCTGCAGAAAACATAATGGTAAAATTACCCAAACAAAATAGAGTAGAATTATTAGTAGATTGCCCAGTACAGTAAAAGCTCTGTATTCACGGGGTATACGATCCGTAAATATGCCGCGAATACAGAAACCGTGAATATGGAATGGTAATTTATATGGGATTATAGGGGATACGTTCCTAGGTGACAAAATAAAAAACAATTACAAATATAAAAAAAAATGAAGTTTTTGACTATATTGATTAATTATTATCTTCAAGCTTAGGCAATGGTTTAAAGAATTTTGTAATTTTTACAAATATAAAAATACTTTGAATTTTGTAATTTTTACAAATATAAAAATACTTTATGCATTGATTAATAAGATTGATTTCATTCTGTTTGTTTACATTCTCAAAAACGCCGACCGCGGCGAAGGCGGCTTGTGTCAAAGGCGGAACCAATACAGCGGCGATATCATTTAACAACATACTTTAGGCATAGTTGTAATAGACCTCTATTTTACTTTTTTATTAGTCCATTTGACGACGCGTTTACAAAGGATATTCGGTTGGATACCTACATATTGGAATCCTTTTTATCAATGCGTAGGTATGTACCGATGTACCGACTAGATCCGCGAATAAAGAAATCTTTAGCCGCAAATTGGGTCGCAATTTTTTAACCGCGAATGAAGGAAACGCGAATAAGGAGCTTTTACTGTATGTAGGCAACATAAAGCAAGATACAATAAGACAAAAACAAAAAATAAAATAAAAACATTAGAGCCAATAATCTTAGTTGCATATAAGCATACCTACCCGTCACTCCTCCACAACTGTCTGTGTCTCAAGTTTGACCAAAAAGGCCACAGGCTCAGCATTTGCCAGGTGGAAGAATCTACTTGGCACTGATATTCTGCGAGGGGATAAAGTGTTACACTGTCTGGATATAAATCCATGGCTAAAGTAAGGATACAGGATAAGTGGCTTTATAGGCATATAAATGGCTATGAAGCCACTTATCCTTTTTTTAAAGCTATATTGTCCCACTGCTGGGCAATGTTCATTTTTTTTTGTCGCGGGGAATGCGAATTATTGCTACCGCCCCACCCCGGGGAAGGCGAAACGGTTATTTTGGGTTCACCGGTCTTACGGCCCAACGTTAAGCCGCCCGGGAGAGATGGTAAATCCGGGCGACCGCTGAGCCTAGTCCCTAACACATATATACAACCTACACCGGCATACCAACCAAAACCCCGCGGTGGCCTTCTTCGGCGCATGTGGAGCGGCCCCGGGGTATCCTTAGCTATATCTAAGGATTGCTACCGGAACCGCCCCTGCGCGGTGCCGCCTTGCGGCCCGTCTCCTTATGGGGGGCTCAGAAGCCCCCGCACACCGAAGGACGCCCTCGGCGTCAACGGCAGACACGAGGCCGACCACCCGTGCTGCCGTCCATCCCGGGGTCGCATGTACGACAGTACAATAATGGCGCTACGACAGCCCCCGGCTGCGCGCCTACGACCCCCGATGGCCCCAATTAGTCGCCTCTTACGACAGGCAGGGGATACCGTGGTGGAATTCTCCAAACGCCCCCATTCCACAGGGCGGGAGACGCCGGTCAGTCGTCCACCCGACGCCTCCTCCGTCTCCTTTGGCGGCGTGCGGGATCATTCTGCTCACGATCCCGCTCGGCGCTCTCCTTCTGCGAGATGACGCACTCGCAAAAGGAGGCTACCGCCCGCCAAGACCTCCGGCTGCCGACCATGGCAGACACCACGGCCGGCAGCGACAGGTCTCCTCCGACGACTGCTCTGAGAGCGCTGCGCTCGTCACTCCAGGCTGGACACTCCTCCAAAGTGTGCTGTGCCGTATCCTCGCGGCAGTTGCCACAATGGTGGCACACGGCGGAATCCTCTTTTCCGGCTATGCGACACAGGTACGAGCCGAAACACCCGTGGCCCGTCAGTACCTGTGTCAGCCGGAATGTAGGCGCACCGTGGCGCCTGTCGACCCACTCGACAAGGACAGGACGCACTGCCGCGACAGTCCTCACACCGGCACTTGGGCTCTCCAGCCTGGCATGCCACTCCTCCACGGCGGCTCTGCGAAATCGGGCCGCAATCTCCCTCGGAGCCAATCTCTGCGTACGTTGGGACGCCCCCTCTCGCCAAAAGAACGCAGACGAGAGGTGCTGGGCGTCCAACTCCCAAGGGAGAGTACCCGCCAACAGGCAGGCCGCCTCATGGGAGACCGTGCGGTAGCCCCTGATGATCCGCTGTGCCACTAAGCGCTGCGGTTTACGCAGTAGAGTGACACAGCGAGCGTTCAGGGACCCGGCCCAAACGGGACAACCGTATAGGGCCATGGAGCGCACGACTCCCGCATACAAACTTCGGCAGGGGTTGCCGGGACCTTCCAGGTTCGGCAGCAGGCTTCCAAGCGCACCTGCTGCCCGCACCAGTTTCGGCGACAACTTCTCGAAATGGGCACGGAAATTCCACCGGCTATCTAGCACCAATCCTAGATACTTCATGGTGGAGCCGATGGAAATCCGCACCCCCTCCACTGTGATGTGGGCCCCTACAGGTGGCCCCCGCCGAGGCCCATGAAAACAAAGGGCCTCGGTTTTGTTCAGGGCCACAGTGAGGCCCAGTCGCCGAATCCTGCCCACCACCCGCTCTGTACCCACAGAGGCGAGCAGGGCGGCATCCTGGAAGGATCTCGCCGTCGCTGTCACTAAAGTGTCGTCCGCGTAGCAGACGACAGCGACGCCCCGAGGATTGGCACCACGGAGCACCCAATCGTAGCCGATGTTCCACAGAAGCGGGCCCAGAACTGAGCCCTGTGGAACACCGCAGGCCATTGCTCTTCGGTGCCACCCGTCGGCGCCCGGATACAACACGTCCCTATCAGATAGGTACGAGTGCACCAGACGCCGTAAATACGGTGGCACCACGTGGTACCGCAGTGCTTCGTTTATGCAGGCCCAGGGCAGCGTATTAAACGCATTGGCGATATCGAGAGACACCGCCACGACCACCTTGCCCCGGGCTACTGCATCCTCCGCCTGTGCCTTGACCCGCAAAATCGCATGCACGGTCGATCGGCCATGCCGGAACCCGTACTGGCAATCCGCCAGGTCCGGCCCGACCCCTTCAAGGTGCTCGACGAGGCGAGCGTGAACTACCCTCTCAAACAATTTGCAGACCTCGTCGAGCAACACGATGGGCCGGTAGGCCGATGGCGACTCTGCAGGTCGGCCCTCCTTCTTGAGCAGGACGAGCTTCCCGGTTTTCCAGCGCGACGGGAAGACGCCCTGCTCCATACAGGCGGAGAAAAGGCCGCGGAGCCTCGCACCCAGGAACTCGAGGGCTAGCACCCAGGCTTTGCCGGGGATACCATCGAGCCCTGGGGCGGTGTTCTTGCCCCGCAGCCGAACCACTGCCGCCCGCAACTCTGCGGGCGAAACCTCGGAAACAACCCCTGCCGAACTCAACGACGATGGCGCCGCTGGACCTGGCGCCATCGGTGGAGGAGTGACATCCTCGGTGGCCGGGAACAAAGCCGCGACGACCTCCTTGACTAGGTCGCCCCGGAGACTCTGCGTCAGCGGGGGCGCCCACGGGCGACACTTTTTCATCGCCACGCGGTACGGACGCCCCCACGGATCGTTATCGAGAGTGCTCCGGAACTCCCTTCGAGCCGCAGACTTTGCTCCCGCTATCGCCACATGCAGCGCTCTCTTGGCCTCTTTGTAGAGGCCGTGAAGCAGCCGCTCCTGGTCCTCGTCGCCGGGCAGACGAATCCGGCGACGACGGTGCCTGGCGAGACAACGGCGCGCGGCCACGCATGAAACACGCAGCCGCGTGAGCTCCGCCGTCCACCAGAACACCTGGCGCTTCTCAGGCCGGCGTCGGACACGGGGCATGGCTGCGTCGCAGACGTGCGACATCGCCGCCCCGAACCACGCCGCCTCCTCCTCGACCCGTACCGGCCTCTCCGGTACGGGGAGCCACGCCTGAGCCAGAGCGGCCTCCTTCAGGGCCTCGACGTCGAGGCGCTTCACACCCCAACGCGGGCCGTCCGATCGCGGAGCGGTCGGTCCACCACCAGACTGGGCAGTAGGGGACGAGGCGACGTCGAACCGAATGTATCGGTGATCCGACAACGTCTCCTCGTCCACCAGGACCCTCCAATCCCGGACACGGCGGGCTAGTGCTGGGGTGGCGAACGTGATGTCCACCACCGAACCGCCATTGTGCCGCACGCACGTGTCCACCGATCCGCGATTCACGACGGCCAGGCTGGACGAGATCGCCCACTCCTCCAGGGCCTCGCCGCGCACGTCAGTCGCCGACGAACCCCAAGCCAGAGACTTGGCGTTGAAGTCGCCGGCGACGAGGACGGGGCGAGGCTGACTGCCTTGCACCACCAGGGCCCCCAACCGAGTGAGAAAGAGCTCGAACTCGGCCAGGGATCTGTTGGGGGAGAAATACACTCCCACAATCCAGACCCCCCCCCAACAGAACCGCCACGCATCCCGAACCCTTCGCTACCTTTTCGAAGGGTGGGGAGCCGGCAGCGCCCCGAGTGATGACGGCCACCGAACCGTCCAGGTCCCCTGCCCAATCATCCCTGACAGGAACAAAGTACGGCTCGGCGACCACAGCCACTTGTATCGACCACTGCGCCAGGCTCTGAACGAGCAAATCCTGAGCTCTGGCGCAGTGGTTAATATTCGCCTGGAGGAATCTCTGCGCCATATTAATGGGCGATCTCCATCGGTGCGACGCTGTGGGTCGGGTCCGGCTGGGTCACAACCCCACCGCGCCCGCCGCGTTTAGAACGGCGGGGACGGGAGGAGGCGACACACGCCTTGGCGCCCACTTGGTGCCCCGCGGGTTTTCCCGCAGCTGCGCAGACTGCGCAGTGCGCCTCCGCGGAGCACCCCTTGGCCTTGTGGCCCACTTGACCGCAGCGGTAGCAGATTCCGCTACGGTCACACTCATCGGTGCAGCGGTTCCGAACGTGCCCATTATATAGGCACCGGAAGCACCGCATGGGCCTAGGCTCAAGGAGGCGGATCTGTGCCGCCACCCAGCCAATCAGGACCCTCTTTGCCCCGATGATTTTACTAGCGGCCTTGGCGGGGCACCGCACCCATGCCGCGCCAAGACCTGAACGGTCAGGGCGGATCTCCCCGACCTTCACCATATCCACAGCACATTCCCCAGCCCTTGCGAGGGCCGTAGCGACAGTTTCCGGGTCGGCCGACGCATCCAGCCCGGAAACCCGCAGTTCCGCGGTCTTGAAGGGGCGGGAGACGCGAACATCTCCCTCCAATTCCGTTCCGCGGAACACCTCCCTCACTTTTTCGGCAAGGGAGTCGGCCTTTGCCTCCGATTCCGGCCCGGGTACCTCGTAGAGATACCCGCCGGTGGCCATCAGACGAGCCCGAGTATCGGCGATACCGAGGTCGGCGAGGCGTACACATCTTTGCACCTCCCGGAGGATTTGGGCATAAGTCACGCCCCGTGATATACCCTCCGGCGTCACCGTTAAGGTGACGGCCGCCTTGCTGTGGAGCCGTATTTTAGGCTCGGGCCTGCGCTGACTCGGCTGAGGCCGTTGCTGCGGCTGTGCGTCAGCCGCTGCTCTCGGAGCGGACTGGGGATTGTTCTCCCTCAACTCCTTCCAACGTTAAAACTCCCTTTCCAAGGCTGTTATCGGCCAGTCTTTGTCGAAGTGGTCAAGATCGTCACGCCACCTCTTTTAGGGTCTGTCCCGTCGCCGTCTACCATCTTTGGGCACCCATTGTGTCACACCCTGTCCTGGCCCACCTTTCCGGATGCATCCGGCTCACGTGCCCTGCCCAATCCCATTTTAACATTGCTGATTTATGACTTGATTTTGAAAAGAGCTAGTACATAAGTACTCACTGTAAGGTGTAGTAGGTATGTAAAAAAACTTATTGGCCCTTTCTAGGTCGTAAAGATAGACATATAGACAGCTTAATAAAAATAGTTAAATTAAAATAATAATAAACAGAAACGAGATATTATCCTGACACAGGTGGCTTAGAAAAATGAATATATTTAAAAAAAAATAACATCTGATAATGATGACCAGCCGCATCAGTCAGATGCCGGGTACGCACGCGGCGTGGCGCGTTTGATGTACGTAGATGCCGCAACTTGCTATCTCACTCTGGCTCCGAGTCATCGCTCTTGCAGAGGTAATCAATCGAAATACGGTTTACAAACAATAAAATAATTAAATATATAAATAAATATGATTATTTTTATAGTCTCATTTTCGTAAGTAAGTTATTTCATTACGTTGAATATCGATTCTGATATCCCAGTTAAAACGCCCAACAGGGTGTTGGTTACATATTGTATAATGATCCTAAAAAAACAAATCCAAACAAAATTATTAAAATTGCAAAAATTGCTCCAATAGTGTTAGTCCTATGCAAGTCTTTCTCATAGTTGAACTTACCCAATATTCATAGATTGCACTGTCATTTTGTTGGTACGATTATTATTATTATTATTGCTATTGCTATTACTAGTCCCTCGTAGATCCTGATACCCACGACACAGGTTTACCTAGTGTGGGGTCAGGACTATGTGTGTGACTGTTGGGTGTATTTATTTATTTACTGCTTTATTATTGGTCCATATTTTATTAATTTCATATTTTAATTATATTTTTACTGCTTTATTATTGGTTGATTTAGGTACTATAATTTTGTCTTATTCCTTTAGCTTTGTTTTTGGTGTTCATTACAATATTGTAAATTTCATAACATTTCCTTATTTTTTTTGTTTCAAACTATCGCGCATGAATGATATGTTTTTGTACTAAGTTGGGAGGAACCAGCTGAAAATCAGTGTATACACTGAGCTGGTCCCTCGCCACATGCATACAATATTGTGTTAGCTACTGTATTAGTTACTGTATTATGTAAAATGTTTTTATGTATTGTGGCAAATAAATGGTTTAAATGGTTTAAATGGTTTAAAATATGACCACAGCTTTCTGTAACACTTTGTATATTTTTATACTAAACTAGCTGTCCCGCGCGGTTTCACCCGCAGCATACAATTGCAGCGGCATCTGACGGGCTTATTTGTGAATCTAAACCATCCAGGGTGCCACCAAACGCATACAAAAAAACATTCAAATCGGTCCAGCCGTATAGGAGGAGTTCAGTCACATACACACGTACAGTAGAATTATATATATAAAGATAAGCAAGTAGCGATCTATTTGCTTGTCAGGATACCATCTGGTCATCCTGATGGTAAGTAATTATCGCCATCCATTAACACTCATAATTTTAGAGGAATCGTTAATGCGCTGTAGACCATGCCGCCCGCGCTTGATATGTAATATCGTATTAATTGACATCTTATGAATATGTAGTACATTCATCACGTGAGAAAGAGTTAGTCGTGCGTACTATTTTACACCACAAGTTATTACGTACGGCACAAATTAGTACGTAATGACATCCAAAGTTCGATCGGCATTGAATTATTTTTTTATAGAATCTCAAACTGACTACGTGATGGTAAGTACAATGTAGTCAATATCCTATTTCTTACATACATACATTCATACGCACTCACGCCTGTAATCCCCGAAGGGGTAGGCAGAGGTGTGTAGGTGTAGGTGTGTGTAAGTTTGGATGTTTGTGAGTTTGTGAATTTGGATGTTAGTCAATTACGCCTTAACAGGTGAACAGGTTTTGGGTGAAATTTGGCACACAGGTAGACCATGACCTGGATTAGCGCCGTTCACGCGGGCAAAAGCTAGTAGTATTGTATATTGTCAATCGTCGAAAGATGTTGCCAACATCTTACCACGGTCGCTAGAATCATGATACTCTGTTAATCTTTTTTATTATTATTAGTTTGAATGAGGAATCGAGCAAGCAGGTCGCCTGATGGTTAGCACCAGGCCTGTCTTCGGTCCGGCGGGGACCCTCGGCCTTAGGGACCCCCAAATCACATATTATGTCAAGTCTGTGTCAAAAAACACATCGAGAGCCCCAAATAGATTTGTAGCGCCGGGCCCAAGACGGGCTTAGTCCACTACTGATTTGAATTACCAAGCAATGGATGCCACTGAATCGCGTTCGCCACCCCGAGATATAAGTTGTTAAGCCTCATAATGCCCGGTAATTTCACCAACTTCAATAGCCTATAAACCAAAACACAACAGCGATTAGGTGGCAGAAATAGATAACGCGGTGGTACCAACTCAGCAAGTATTGATTTTTTCCTCGTCAAAAAGTTATTCAAATGATGGAAACCGAGAGGCAGTACAAATGCCTTTGAAGAGTTTGTAGCCTCCCGTCAAGCCGAATTCTTCCAAGACGGGTCTAGCTATATTGCCACTACGCTGACAAAGATGCATCAATGACATGGGTGGTTACTTTGATTACTAAAAATAAAAAAGATAAACTAATTTATAAAGACTTTAAATTTTTCGTTCAAAACGGCAATTTCATAGATAAAACCCATTATTTAAAATCTAAGTCTTATTTGTTAATAAAACTAAAATGATTATCATCAAGAGGTGTAAGTGGATCCAATCAACGTGTTTCGGACCCCAAACCAACCTCCCCGTGCCGTGGTGCACTCTGCCGACCAATAATTATAGACGAGACACTGGCAATCTACCAATCCGCAATGGACCAGCGTGATGGGATCATGGTCAAAATTCCCAATTAAAATAGGCGGAAGTCTTTGCGACAGCGAAGATGATGACTTATTCAATATACTTTCAGATGGAGCTAGTTTCGACTTCATCGTGGTGGGAGCAGGTACGGCTGGAAGCGTACTAGCCAACAGGCTGACAGAAGACTCTAATGTCAATGTTTTACTTATAGAGGCAGGAGGAGATCCCCCCATTGAATCTGAGGTAACTGCAGCTGAAATCTGCTTTGTTGGATTCGTTTGATAGTTTAATTTGATTGGTTTTCTGTTAGAATTAATCCAAATAACATAAAATTATGAATGCATAATATTAGGCGTAATATCTTAGTACGCATAATACCTTATTAGGCGCGACCAGGATAGAGGCATATACTTGTCTTATCTTTGTTTATGTGATAGAGGATACTGACGAGTGGCTGAGATTCGATAGAGAGAGATCGAGATAAATAATAATGTGATTCCAATTTCTTTTGGGACTAGGTGTTGTGACGTAAGACTCGTAGTTGCTGATACCTAAGACAGCAAGCTATGGTATCTTACTGTAGGTTCGGGACTAAGTATGTCAATGATGGATGCATTAAAAAAAGTATGTATTATGTTACTCGAAATTATTATGCTCTCAAATAATGTAAATTTAAAGCACAATATCCTTTTTGACTAGAAAAGCCCCCTTTAACTACAATCTATATGCTCATTTTTGTTTCGACTAGATTCCTGGTACACTGCTGTTCATGATGAGAGAGACACAGTACGATTGGAATATCACCTTGGAACCTGACAAACTTATTGACACCTGCCACCAGCAACCATACTCTTACACTTCCTTAGGAAAGATGTTAGGAGGCACCAGCTCACTGACCTATCTGCTGTACTCCAGAGGAATCCCTCGGGACTTCAACTCGTGGGCGACTTTACTCAAAGACGATACGTGGAATTGGGAAAATGTTCTTCCTTACTTCAAAAAGGCTGAAAATGTTGAAGTCTCTAACATACTGACTTCAGCAATCGATAAACCTTTGTATGGTACACAGGGATATCTCAAAGTAGGTGTTGAAAACTACGAAGATGATAAAAAGTATTTTGAGACATGCAAGGAAATGGGATACGATGTTGTTCCAGACTTAAACCAGAACTATCCCCTAGGTTGTACTAGAATGAAAATCGCAATTGGTGACGGCGCAAGGCAGAGCACCGCACGTGCATACTTACAACCTATTAAAGATAGACCAAATTTGCGTGTCACTAAAAATACTCAAGTAACAAAAATACTATTTGATGACAGCAAAAATGCTGTTGGCGTAGAAACAATCACGAATCAAGGTAAAACAATGGCGTACAAAGCGACTAAAGAGGTTATTTTATCGGCTGGTGCGTTTAACTCACCAAAGCTTCTCATGCTATCGGGCATCGGCCCAAAAGAACACTTGCAGACTCACAACATCGAAATCTTATCAGATGTGCCTGTGGGGCAAAATTTACAAGACCACGTTTCGACTATCATACTCCATAAAACAAACAAGGAATCTGGACCGCTCCCACCAATGAACCCTCATGAATATCCGGCACCAACAATAATGAGCCATCTCGCGCTTGATAAATCCCAAGGTTATGCAGATTACCAAGTTACAAGTTATTTAGTACCTGAAAACATCGTTTTATACTACTGTTCATATAACTACCGATTTAAACATGAAATTTGCGATGACCTTTACAAATCAGTTAAGGGAAGAAAAACCGTCTTCCATTTGTTAAATATTCTAAATCCCAAAACCAGAGGCACAGTAACGCTGAAGAGTTCAAACCCTATGGAACATCCTATTATCGAATACAAATATTTATCCAATGACGAAGATTTTGAGAAAGCTATAGATTATCTTGTAGATTTTTCGCGCATTCTCAACACTACCCATTTGAAGAATGTTAATGCTGATTTAGCTGAATCGATGTCAGCTAACTGTAGCCACCTGCCTAAAGATAGCAAGGAGTTTTGGAAATGCTATTCGAGTTGTATTTTCACTGGTAACAATTACTTCACTGGCACTTGTGCGATGGGTTCGGTGGTGGACAGTAATTTGAAGGTGATTGGAGTGCAAAGGCTGAGAGTGGTCGACGCTAGCGTAATGCCAACTATCACCAGTACTGGTGTAATGGGACCTATTATTATGATCGGTGAAAAAGCTGCAGACATTATTAAAAAAGAGTATGGACTCCAATAAAATGTTACTAATAAAACAAATACGAAATGTAATAAGGATTTTAATTTTTTATGAATATTTTGTACTTTGATTAAACAAATTAATACAACAACTGTTTTATAGTTCTACAAATAATTAAGGAAAGAACTTTTGTTAGCTTGATGTCTAGACGAGTATAGGTAGTTATGTGTTAATTAATTTAATTTTTATAGCAGCTGGAATGGAACCTTAGACTGTCTTAGGGCCATAGCAAACACGATACTTTTAGCATCGGCAACCGACGATATCGCTACTACATCGAAGCTCCATCGCGTTTAGACGACTTTCTGCGTTCCATCGCTGCATCCAAGTCGCGTGTTTTAGCGATTGCTTTGATATTGTTTCGCGTTTTGGAAACTTGCTGCATGTGATCGCGCGTTTTAGCGACATATGGATCGTCGATCTCAGCTGTCGCACAACGAGACGAAAATCGAGTATCTGAATACACGCCACGCTAGCTTAATGCGGATTGGCAGACTTCACATACCTTCGAAATGTTTTATGAAGAATTTCTCAGGTATGCAGATTTCTTCATGATGTTTCCTTCACCATTAAAACATCGATAATTTACAATGAATACACACGTACGAGTAACTTAGAAAATTCAAAGGAGCATCATCTTGCAGCTGGTTTCCAACCTGGGACTTTCGTCTCGACAGTCCGTACCACACCCGCTGAGCTATCGCTGCTATGTAATTAAACTAAGTAGTAAATAAAATATGTAATGCCACCGAGCATTACATATCATAACGAGTTATTTAAATAATTATGATGTGCAGAAAAAGCGTGGAAACATAGTAAGAAAAATAAAACGACAATTTTCGGGTATAATAATTTAGATAGATTATAGACGTACATTACAATCTTCGTGGCGCAGCGCGTGAAGCGAGAGGTCGCTGGTTTGATTGCCGCACCGAGACAAATTTGTGTGATCCACAAATATTTGTTTCGGGTCTGGGTGTTTTCTCCCCATATGGGTTGACGTCAAGCAGGCGGCCGGTTGTAAAAACTACAATTCAAATCTTTATGCACACATATATCATCAATGTTTTTATATATTCTATTACCCATATCTCCGGCATTTCTTAACAGATTTTGATTATTATTTCTTCATTTGACAGAGTATACCTCAACGATAGTACCCATTAATTTCCATAAAGAAAACGGTAATGGTAGTTAAAAAGGGTATTGTATATTAAAGTTTCGGTATTCCGCACCGACTTGAAAAACTTCTTAACAAAAAATGAATCTGACAAAAAACTAAAAACTAAACTAGACTAAACAACACTAGAGATTTTGATTTTAGTTGCCGATGTGGTCCAGTTACGCCCTCCATAATTGGGAAATTGTTCTAACTACCTATATTTTAATGACATATTGCTTTAGCAAGCTGCGGCCGGTGGTGAAAACAACAAGTAAATCTTTCTAACATGTGTTAAAAATATGTTGGCCAACCCCACTGCGAGTGGGATAAGGGCAGGTGAAAGAAAAAGTGAGCGAATTAAACGGGATAGTTTTAAGCTATACTAGAAAACTCATACGATTGATCTGGCAGTTACGCCACAATACTTAGACAATTATTAAAAAAATTCAAGCATAAATTAATGAATGGACATTGTTATAAACACATAAATTAGTAAAATTATTAAGTGAAATAAAATTATAAACATATCGAAATATAACATAATAAAATATTATTATCAAAGTTAAAGCTAATTATCCAAATTATAAAATATCCATCTCAATTAAATAAACATCTAAATTATGTATAGTATTTTCGGTAGTTAAAATAAATGTACTTAGTAATGAATACATCAGCTTGTTTTGTTTTGTTTAGATTGACCGTGGGTAAGCAGATGTCGCGGACACTGCATAGATCTGTCACAACAAAATATGATAGTTACATTTTTTTTTTTTTATCCTGGCTCGGCAAAGTGACTACGCTACACCTGATGGTAAGTATAGCGCAATCCATGAATACTGTCGACCAACGATAGACACTGAATCTATCGCAGATCGGCAGAATTATGCCGGCCTGCTTAGTTGCTTCTTCACACTCCGTTTAAAGGATCCCAAGTTATAGGAAGGAGGAAACACGTGCGCCGGCAAGCTATTATCTACTTATCGGCCTTTTTGCACATCCAAGATAATATTTACTGCCATTTTCAAATAAACTATCTTAGTTTGATTCACCAGATAGATAACACAAATGAGCCAATCAGATACAGCTTGAAGGTCACGCATACAAATTACTCAGTTTGAGTAGTTGATTTTCGAGGTCTATCCGAATAATCAAATTAAGATAGTTATTTGAAAATGGCCGTAAATCACCAATTAATATATAACTGCCGCAGACGCCACAATTAATTTGAATTGTCATTAGGTTATTTCTTAAAATTCGATTATTTTCATACTCAGTAAATGCTTTATTGCAGCTAGTTCATATGGTTCCAATTGAGTTGCTCAACGGACTTGAATTAGCAAAAGTTATATCTATTTTTATCGTATGTGATTCAAATAATATGAATTATGAAATTCCACCATCTGAACCCGCCAGTACTGAGTATAGAAAATACTTTATGCTCATTTGCTGAGTACATATATAATCTTACTTCTAAGAAATGGCGTCTCTGAGTGCAGTGGTAAGACCGTTACGTAGTAGATCTCTTTCTGCATTTGTATTTCAACATATTTTATTTGATGAGTAGAATTCACTCCAACATGCTGAAATAGGGACTTATAAATAGAAAACTGATGTGAAAAAATAGTTTTGCTGTTGTTGCTTACTATGAGGAAATTTCTAGAGCCCAAAGATTTTCCCCCTTACCTTATTTTAAACGTCACGTCATCAACGCACCCGCGATTCAGATATTGTGGAAGTTTCTTTATAACTTAAGCCACCAGCAGAGCGAGTGGGCCACCTGATGGTAAGTGATCTCCAACACCACTCACAATACAAGAAGATTCAAGTATTAGGAAGGAGTGGGGGATTTGGGCCTACGGATATCTCACTCAAAGTACGAAACGCAACAGCAAGCTGCTAATTCTCGTCAGTTTTCTGTGAGACAGTGGTAACAACCCGGACGAGCCGGCCCATTCATGATGTCGGCAAAACCGTCTAAAGTGTGGTTCTAACATTTGCAAGTTACTTCGTGTGCCGACATCTTGGCCAACTCTTTTTTTTTTTTTACTTATTGGGCAATTTTACCATTCTTAATTGATATTGTGTAAATGGCAATAAGCTTGCTAATACCGGACCAACATTCGTGGTATTTACTTTGGATGCTGTTCATCCCATAGCCGCATGTTCTTGCACATATTTCTCACGTCTGCTTTGTTTTTATTTCGACTTAAATCTGTGGTTTGTGTCCTCTTATTGTACTCCACTTGTCCATGATAAGGGTCACCTGAAATTATAGATTTACAAATCATAGTGTGAGTCGGACTCATGCTCTGAGGGTTCTGTTGCAAACTTCCCCCCACTTAAACTTATTTTTTTGTTTTTATTTTATTAGCTTGAATGACGAGACGAGCAGGTCGTACGCCTGATGGTAAGCGCTACGCCTGCTCATAAACAGAAGCAACGCCACACAGAACTTTAAATAACAAAGCACTGCATGACACTGGACTGCGCTCGTCACCCGAGACATAAGGTGTTAAGTCTCATAATGCCCAGTAATTTCACGGCTTCAATGTCCTTCAAACCGGAACACAACAGTGCTTACAAACTGTTGCTTGGCGGCAGAAATAGACAAAGCCGTGGTACCCACCCAGCCGGCCTCTGGCATATGAGGGACCACCTTGTTAGAATTTGTATTATTTGTTAGAATGACCACCATAATCATTGGTATACTGTTTACATGTTAAATCAAATCATTTTTAAGCCCCGGAAATAGAGGCGAGGTACAAGACCGCTTTATCTGCATGTTTATCAGTCAGTCTGTTTGTGTATCTGTCCATGGCATCGTAGTGCCTAAACGAGTAATCCAATCTGAATGCCTTTTTGTATTTGAAAGCGGATTAAATCATGATATATCTATGGTTGAATTAAATCTATTCAGCCATTTAAAATTACCGATATTTTTTAATTTTAATACTACAGTCATATTCTGACAGCCTCCGTGGCGCAGTGGGGGAGTAGCCGGCTGCGAAGCAAGAGATGGTGGGTTCGATTCCCGCACTGAGACAATTGTTTGTGTGATCCACAAATATTTGTTTCGGGTCCCTCGTAGTTCGCTTATACCCACGACACAATTTAACCTAGTGTGGGGTCAGGACTATGTATGCGACTGTTGGGTGTATTTATTTATTTATTATTAAGCACCGATGGATATTGAAATCTATTCTTTCTGCCTGGCGTTATCCCGACTTAATGATAGGATCCGCCTTCTCATATCATAGCTTTGACGATATTTGGTATTATACGACCCTCCATCAGACCCTGGGGGGGTTAACCCACAATGGGAACGGAGTTTCGGCATTTCCTCGTCCGTTAATTAGCAGAGTGTACCACGTGCAGGTGAGGTTGGCTTTGGGCCAAGATGTTGGTTACTTACACTCGCTAGACATATAAAAAAACCTATATGACAAAACGAGTAGGTAGCTCGCCTGATAGTAAGCGCAACGCCTGCCTATAGCCAAAAATAACATCACAATGAACCTGGATTTACAAAGCATTGCATGGCATTGGACTGCGCTAGTCACACCGAGATTTAAGACGTTCAATCTCTTAATGCCCAGTTATTTCATTGACTTTAATCTCCTTTAAACCTAAATACAACAGTTCTTCGATACATTGAAATAAAACTAGTTTATACGGATTTTATCGCGGTTAAATTTTTATTTTAGTCCCGACGTTTCGAAAGCTTTTCAGCCTTCGTGGTCACGGGAGAGACTGAGGTGTAGGTCGTCTCGAAAAGTTAATGTTACAATGGCTACCTTCATTTTAAAATTCTACATTTATTTTTAATTATTTAAAAAAAAAAGTTAGTTGACACTAGTCCGATCTACGCAGAAAGAGCTCACGGTATCTTGAGGTCTGGCAGTTGGTCTTTTGGGTTCCGATTTAATTAAATGTATAATTGGATCCCAGGCTTGTGCAAGCTTCCAACCATCTTCTCTATTGAAATTTGGGTGTTTCTTTATTTCAATAGCCTCGCGAATCATCCTAGGTAGGAATCGGAATAGGTTCTTCGATACAGTTACTTGGAGGCAGAAATAGACAACCCATCCCAGACGGCCCCCCGTATATGAAGATTGAGGGACCTACCACATATTAAAATTACTTAACTTTCGATTCTATAGTAGCCTATGCGCACCGTTGGACTAGTTTGGCGTCAACGACACCAGTAAGAATAACCACCCATTGTACAATCACACATTGTACCTACTAAACTAACGTACAAATGGCGCTACAGCCCTCCACTGGGCGGCCGTGACCCCGATGACCACCACAATAAGTCAACTCTTATGACAGGCAGAGGATACCGAAGCGGGATTCTCCAAATGCCCCTAATCCTTCTGTCGGATCATAAAGTTGTGGAATAGTTTGCCGGCGCACGTGTTTCCTCCGTACAACTTGGGATCCTATAAACGGAGTTTGAAGAAGCAATTAAGCAGGCCGGCATAATTCTGCCGATCTGCGATAGATTCAGTGTCTATCGTTGGTCGACAGTATTCATGGATTGTGCTACACTTACCATCAGGTGTAGTGTAGTCACTTTGCCGAGCCCGGATAATAAACCACAGGATGCCGTTCAGTCGTCACCTACGTCTTCTCTGGCGGTGGGAGGGATCGGATTGTTCCGCAAAAAACTCATCCCTTTCCCTTAAGGCCGGCAACGTGTCCATGATTCTTCTGGTAATGTGGACGTCCATGATGGAAACACTTATCATTAGGTGACCCAGTTGCATGTTTATCGGCCATAGATTAAAAGACGGCGCACGTATATACACGTGCCGAGACGAAGTACATCTCTAGCGCACGCGTAATAACAATAAAATGTAGCAGCGACAGTTCAGCGGGGAGTGGTACGGACTGTCGAGATGCAAGTTGCAGGTTCGAAACCAGCTGCAAAAGCATGCCTTTGACTTTTCTAAGTTGCGTATGTTTGCATTAATTATCGCTTGATTTAACAGTGAAGGAAACATCGTGAGGAAACCCGCATACCCGAGTTGTCCATAAGAATTTTTAAGGTGTGTGAAGTCTACCAACCCGCATTAGGCCAGTGTGGTGGACTAAGGCCTAACCCCTCTCATTCAGTTGAGGAGGCCCGTGCCCAGCAGTGGGACGTGTGTAATACATTATTATATATTATTTATGTATAGTCTTTACTCGACTTTACCGCAGTATGACGTCAGCCGAACACACGGAAAGTATCTTTTAATTCCGTAAATACATACACACGCACTCACGCCTGTAATCCCCGAAGGGGTAGGCAGAGGTGTAACCAGTACACCCACATTTCACCGAGCGTATTCTCCGTCCCGTATGTGATAGGGGGCGATCCTATCGCCATACCGGGCACAAATTCCAGACTCCGGGCTGATAATTTCGTAATAGAACCCAACCACCCAATACCATTTTACCCGACCCGGGGATCGAACCCGAGACCTCAGCGTTAGCCTCAATCGTAACGCTAACGCATTACAACTGCGCCACCAAGGCAGTCATTAGTAAATCCGTAAAGTATTATAAAAACTTCTCTAAGGTGATTGAAAGGTGTTTTTATCACTAAATTACGCTTCTCATTATGTTAAAGCAGATAATAAAAATATGATACGCTTGGTTTCACACAAATTAATTAACTATATTGTCACATGCCCTTGATATATAATGCTAGACAATACATGGTTACGTTTCCGACCTTTTAAAGTATTTTAAATAAAGAAAGGGAGGTTAGAAGTATCCTTCCCGCTAATAAACTGGATGACAAAAAAACCGACCAAGTTTGAGGGTTTCATATCATGTTTAAATTTTACTACTTATTTGTTTTTTAATAACACAGCCTCCGTGGTGCAGTGGAGTAGCCGGCTATAAAGCGGGAGGCCGCGGGTTCGATTCAAACACCGAGACACTACAAGCCTTCATGGTGCATTTTTTTATATTCCCAAAAGATTTGGCTTGCAGGTTTTATGACCGACCACCTGCTTGATGTTAACCCCTCTGGGGGCAAAACACCTAGGCTCGAAACAAATATTTGTGGATCACACAAACACTTGTCTCGGTGCTGGAAACGAACCCGCGCCCTCTTGCTTTACAGCCGGCTGCTCACTCACTGCGTCACGGAGGCTGTCATTTGTTATAACACTTTACGGCACATCCCTGCATTTTCTCTCTATTCTAAAAAAAAGTAACTAGCGCCGCCGTAGCCGCTGCCAAAAGCTTTTCACGCTATCTCCTTCGAAACCGCTGGGGGTATGGGGTCGAGACCGATACCAATCGATGCAGAATAATGTGGGGAAGAAAGTAAGATATGTCTCATACTCGCAGGACTTTAAGTTTTTTTTTTATTTTATGTTTTGTGGACAAACATGGGCAACACCCCTAGTGTTTTAAATAAAAAAATACACGTGTATTGCTCTTTGGACTTTGGGTCCGATATGGCAATAAGCTTACCACCTATGACACCATTGGATGAAAGTTCGAATCGAGGATGCACTTTTGCCTACCCCGTCGAGGATATAGGCGTTAGTTTATGAATGTATTGTGTGTGGTAGAGCCATGCTGTAGACAGTTTTGTCTAGAGCATGTATGGGCCGGCTCGTCCGGGTCGTTACCATTGTCTCACAGAAAACCGACGTAAAGTAGCAGCTTGCTGCTGCGTTTGGCACGGCGAGTGAGATATCCGGAGGCCCAAATCCCCTCCCCTTCCCAATCCCTAAATTATCCCTCTCCTTTAAGGTCGGCAACGCATGACTCTTTTGATACTGTGGTCGTACATGGACGGTGGAATCACTTAAAATCAGAAGAAACATTTGCTCGTTTGCCGGCCTATGCAAAAAAAATACCGAAATGAACTTAGCGTCAGACGCTGGTGTCAATGACGATCTCTTCTACTGAATACATACTTTAGGTGGTAGGCCCCTCATATGTGGGTACCATCTGGGTCGGTACGTCAAGCAGCAGTGTGTAACCAGTGAAATTACTGGTCATTATGAGACTTAAAATCTAATGTATCGGGGTTACAAGCGTTGTCCAGTACCATTCAGTGCTTTGTATTTCTATATTTTGTGTGGTATTGCTTCTGTTTACATATGGGCAAGCGTGGAATTTACTAGCAGACGAGCGACCTGTCCGTGTCGTCGATCGTTAATAAAAAAAAACTTAGAACTTCTAGTATTAAAATTTTAAATTTCATAATGTTTGAATTAAAATTATCAACATCAATCTGGTTTTCACATCTATTGACACTCCGAGCAACTAATAAATGCATTAAAGTGTCTAACGCGCACAGCACACGACCGCTGCGCGTCATGAGCATGTCGGTGACGCGAACCCATAAGATTTTCCCCTACCAAAAAGTGCCCAATGCGGCTAAAGAAGTTATAACTTCAAAAATGTTACACGTATGTGATATGTACCCTTTTCTTCAACAAATTCCAGCATGGACACAGCCGTCCGATCTTTAATCAAAGATATGTGATCAAATTTTTGTCCTTTTTCGTGTTTAACATCGGGAAGTATGTCGCTTGAGTCATACATTCTGAACAAATCAGTTTCCTAGAACACATG
The DNA here is from genome assembly GCA_905332985.1 of Mimas tiliae. Classification (NCBI taxonomy): domain Eukaryota; kingdom Metazoa; phylum Arthropoda; class Insecta; order Lepidoptera; family Sphingidae; genus Mimas; species Mimas tiliae. The sequence goes on along the minus strand of HG995247.1, from coordinate 18,072,309 downwards.
AAACGTTTTATTGCTAAATATTGGGTCTAGCACGTTACCTGTTAGTAATGAAGCGGTCGTATAACATAAACAGACGTCACTTAAACATTATCGAAAATAGCGAAGACGAAGGCGGCATGGCATCCAAAAGAGAATGTTTCAAAATGTTGGGTTGTCCATAAAATGTTTTAATGTCCGTTATACACATGGAAGCTATTTTACGGTACCGCAATCACAGGAAAGCACTAAAAATTAAGTACATGGGAATGTGTATATGTGAATTAAATAAATTAATAATAAATTATTAATTAACAAAACCTATTACCTAAACTGATTTATTAAGGAGATATTCAAATACATTTTCAACTCTGAAATAATTTATTTCAACAATCACAAAGACATTAAACATATGGTACATATAATCATATTAATAATACGTCCAACGGTTATACATATTATTATTATACATAATCTTAGAATAGCATATCGATGTAAGTATACATAGTTCTAGACACTGATACACGTCTCGTATAGGGGGTATCAGGAACTACGAGTTACTTATGTTACGGGCTCCTACAATATCCGCGGCTGCTCCGCAGCGCACTGGGCGAGTACCCGACTGTGAAACGTGATCCCTACACTGAGACCGATATTTCTCCGATTCACAGATATTTGTTTCGGGTCTTTTTTTATAGAATAGGCCGGCAAACAAGCAAGTGGGTCACTTGGTGGTAAGTCATCTCCACCGCCCATGTACGCCCACAATACTAAAATAATCATGGGCGCGGTGCCGACCTTAAAGGAAAGGGATAAGTTAGGGATTGAGAAGGGGAGGGGAATTTGGGCCTCCGGATATCTCACCCACCGTACGAAACGCAGCAGCAAGCTGCTACTTTACGCCGGTTTTCTGTGAGACTGGTAACGACCCGGACGAGCCGGCCCATTCATGCTGTAGACAGAACTGTCTACAGCGTGGCTCTACCACTCTGAAAATAGTCTGGTCTGGGTGTTGTGAGACGAAAAGTCTCTCGTGGTTCCTGATACCCACGACACAAGACACGACACTCGTATCTCACTGTGGGGTCAGGGCTATGTGTGTGACTGTTCGGTGTTATCACAAATATTTACGCACGGTAGTTTTTGATCCCGTAACCTCTAGTTTGACAATGGCTACTCACCTACTATACTATATTAACTTTCGCCTAATCTCACCTTAAAATGTTACAATTTAGTTTTTAACTTAGTTTTTTGTCTTATGTAAATTATTATGCATGATGGATTCGCATCTAGTAGATGTCAATCAAGCGGAGTGTATTACAACTTTCTTATCTTGGCATGTTTAAGATTGTACATCAGTTTTGTGAATTATAATAAAAAAAAAAAACACTGAGGCTCCCAAATATGTAACTTACCGGGTAAATAACAAATTCAACTTACCGGCAAAACGAGAATATCGCTCAGCTCAGGTCTGCAATCAATAAAATCCCAGAAAGCACAAATCTTCCTCTGAACAAAATCCGTATCTATCTCCTCGTTGGGAGTGAAATTTACCACCAAATGCTGGGCCAGGAGAGGTTCCCCACACGCGCTGTCTCCAAACATACTGAACGACCTGACTGACCCTGGAGGGTTGCTTGTGGTTTCGAAAGTGTCTGTACTCATTAAAGAATCACTCATTTTCAATACTGATACATTATCCATTTTAGGAAAAAACCTTATATAAATTATTATGTATAACGTTATCAAATGATATCACATGACAGAGCATGATCAAAGAGAATATATGAACATGACAGAATTTTTATTTTTAATGTGTTTATTAAGCAACTTTTTTTACATACAAACGCACTTACGCCAGTAATCCCCGGAGGGGTAGGCAGAGGTGTAACCAGTACACTCACATTTCTTCGAGCGTATCTCCGTCTCATGATGTGATAGGGGGCAAGCTTATCGCCGTATCGGGCACAAATTTTAGACTTCGGGCTGATAATAATAGAAAATCAATACCACTTTACCTGACCCGTAGAACGAACCCGAGACCTCAGCGTCAGCCTCAGTCGTAACACGTACGCATTACAACTGCGCCACCGAGGCACCTATATTCGTAGACATTCTCAATCCCCAGACCCCACCCCTGCGATGTGTATTCTCCGCTACATGTGATTAGTCATGAGCTTGGTCTGCGACATAATCATCTGGAGTCCCACCAATATTATAATACTCTTAAATTTTTCTGTTTAGGTCTCGTATAATATAATAATAAGTAATAATATCTTATGCAGAGTTTTCATTATGGTTTTCATGATATATAGGGTATTCCTCTTTTCCATTTGGTACGTATATGGGTTTAAACTTTATTCGAAGATTTGCTATCAGTATTAGCAGTTTATTTCTCTATGAAGTGAAAACTAAATTAAAATGTTAAAACTTCAATATCAGGTAACCAATACATGCTTTAAAATGCTGGGTGGAACAGGAAAACCGGGTTTCCTAATTATGTTTCTAATTTCTAAATAAACTTTTAAATAGATTTTATAAAACCTTCATGCATGTAATGATGTGAACAAATGTCATAGAGAATTTAAAATGTGATAAATAAAGTCAATAAAACACGAACAAGGAAAGTACATAATACTTAATAAAAATTATACTTAAAATCGAGAACTGGAAATAACGTTACTAAAAGCTAGAAAATACTAGAGGCATTGGTTTTACATACATTTAAGAAAACATAAAAATGTACTCCGATTTGAGCACACAACACGCTATCGACGAAAACATACAATATAACCAACAAGACGTTCACAACCAAGACGCAAATGAAAAGGAAGTCTATGGCCATCCAAGCAAAAATAATGAAGAATTTAAAGGAGAAATGTTAAAAGAAGATAAATATGAAAAAAAAACTGAGGGGCAATTTTCTGAAGCAGTTTATGTTGAAAAAGGATTACGTCGTTCGTCAGGAGTTAGCGAGTTCAACGATAAGGATTGCGGTGAGCCAGCCACTGGACAACATCTGAGAATCAATTTTGCGTTTACTGAAGAAGATAATATTGAATTAGAGAACAAATGTTGCAGTTTTTTGAAGTTTATCGAGAGGCATCCAGATCTTGAGCGGATTAAGGTTTTGCCGGTAAGAGGAGTCTGTCCTTTTTTAGGATTATTCTATTAAATATAAATGAATTACCACACTATTATTATAATAATAAATACACCCAACAGTCACACACATTATGACCACAGCTTACAGGGGAACGTAATTTGGGGTCACTCCAATTATTTTTGTACAACAGATTGATGAAAAGAGATCGCTGGCCTGGTGACAAACGTCACACATAAAATCACGTAGTATTGTTATGATTTATGGGGAGTCCAATATTACATTTTAATACAACCCAAAGGATTGTTTTTAGGTAAACTGACCATACAACTTGCATCATTTTTCACAGATAAATGATACCCAGAGCTCATCCGCTGAAGACGTTGTAGTATTGAAGAAAAACGTTTCGGATGAAGTAGATAAAACTGCCATGCAATGGATGCAACATGAGAGTAAGTACCTACTAACTATTAAAGAATCCGTACAATCGTAGTAAAAACCGGTCAAGTGCATGTCGGACCACGCAGTACGCACAGTAAATGGGTCCGTAGTCAGGATGAATGTTCATAGTTTTAAACGACTACAAGATATCTAAAATAAGTTCGTAAACCTCTAAACCCAGCTAATAAAAGACTCTTGGTTATAAAACCACGTTACACAATTCACGTTTGTCAATTGGATAATGCGACATCATAAATGAGAATTATCTGTTAAACTCTCAGGTGATGAGATTTTATTCAAACCAATTATTTTTTAGTTTTACCACCTTATAATTTAACGGAGGGGACACATACTGTATAAATAGAATATTTACGTTCTTCTTCCACCTGTCCTTATCCTACTCGCAGTAGGATGGCGCAACATGCATTTTAACACACGTTAAAAAAAGTGGCTTGTAGTTTTCCGATCGGCCGCCTGCCTGTCGTCAACCTAAGTACAATATTAATTTCATAGGCAGCAAAAATAAGTTTGTATTTCTCAAGGACACTAACAAACATTATATCAAGTAATTGCGATTGTAGTAAATTATTCATACTGTTTTGAAGATATGGTAAAAAGTGCGATGAGAACAAAACTCAAGTCTACCTCCTGCGATGCTGACGGAGTAGATTACTGCGACGGAAGAAAGACAAAAAGCAAAGACGTGGTGGAAACACGATCAGATGAAAATAAAGGTAATGAAATATAAATATAAAATATTACATAATGTCCATCTTGTTTTGGAAAAGGAAATATTAGACATTGTTACTGAAGCCGGTGCTAATCATTGACTTAAAACTTTTTTTTTTTTTTTTTTTACTGCCTGGATAGGCAGACGAGCAAACGGGCCACCTGATGGTAAGTAGTCACCGCCGCCCATAGACTTCTGCAATGCCAGGGCACAGCAAAGCCGCTGCCTACCGTCGAAGGATTACTCTTTTTAAACCTCGTTTAAAGAAGGACATGTCATAGCGCTCAGGGAACACCGCTGCAGGCATTCCAGAGCTTGCACGTACGTGGTAAGAATGAACGCTGGAAACGAACCGTGCTAGACGGAATCGTTTCCAAGTGGTATGGATGAACTCTGCTGCGGTGTCGGGTGGTGCGATGATAAAATGGTGATGTTGGCACCATTTTAAACAGTTCCTCGGAGCACTCCCCGTGAAACAACCGGTAGAACAAGCAGAGAGACCCGAAATCTCTCCGCAGCCCCAACGGCTCCAGGTTATCCGTGATATCAGGATCCCCGACGATTCGAACGGCCCGCCTCTGGAGTCAAGTGGGTCAAGCAAATATTTGGGCGCTCCTGCCCAGAGATGAGAACAGTACTCCACGTGGGGCCGGACTTGCGCCTTATAAAGCGCTAATCTATGGCCCGACGTGAAGTACCGCCTAGCTCTGTTCAGGATGCCCAATTTCTTACTTGCCAATTTGGCTTTGTCCTCCACTTGACTCCTAAACTGGACCTTGCTCGATATATCGACGCCGAGGATCCCAATACCTTCGGAAACCCGGAGAGTGACTCCTTGGAACCGTGGCGCCATGACAAATGGGTCCTTCTTAGCGGTGAACGCGCAAACTTGTGTCTTCGTGGGGTTAAAGTGAACCAGGTTCCTTTCACCCCATTCGGAGGCCCGCCCCAGAGAGCTCTCGATTTCAGACACAAGTTCTGACCGTCTTTCTTCCACCGTGCTGCGAGGGATACCCTGCTGGCCAGTGTAGCGCCCATCAATGGTGCTATCATCTGCATAACAATGCATGTTATCGATAATAGATAACATGTCATTGATATGCAGTATGAATAGAGTGGGCGACAACACTGAGCCTTGTGGAACGCCAGCATTAATGGACATAGTGTCGGAGCAGCAGCCGTTTACAACGACTTTGATGCTCCGACCGTCCAAGAAGCTAGCGATCCACTTGCGTCCCTCGGGGATTCCGTATGATGGTAGCTTCGACAGAAGGCCCCCATGCCATACCCGATCGAACGCCTTCGCGATGTCTAGACCGACGGCCATAGCCTCACCCTTGCTCTCTATAGCCTCCGCCCAGCGATGTGTGAGGTAAACAAGAAGATCACCAGCCGAGCGATCGTGACGGAAACCGTACTGACGATCGCTAATCAGCTGGTGCTCCTCTAGATACCCCATAAAACTGCAAAAATACGGATTAAAATTTAGTTAGATTAAGAGCGTATTTCCAATTGATCTTTTTTGGTTGCATGATTCAATCGAAAACTGTAGTATGTAGCATTAATAAAACAACATACATACACTCACGCATGTCTCCCATAGGGGATAGGCAGAGACAACGGATTTCCACTCGCTACGATCCTTGCATACCTCTTTGGCCTCATTCACTCTCACAAATATTTTCATACATGCACCTTGGTTTAGAGTACTCCTGACCTGGCCTTTCACGAGAATATCTCCAACTTGATCTATGAAAGTTCGCCGAGGCCTTCCCCTCCCAGCTGTACCATTCACACTTGCCATGTATATTTGTTTCGTGAATCTTCTTTCATCCATGTAGAGACATGCCCAAACCATCTCAGTATTCCTTTCTCAATCTTCATCACTACATCCTCTCTCACACCACAAATCTCAATGGAGATTTTTAAACATGTCAGGCAAATGGCGGCGACGTGGTCCGCCACCCGTCACGTCTCGATACCCGTAGAGGTGAAAAGTGGGCAGCGGAGAGCCGCTTTGCTACGTTAAAATAACAAAAATATGTTTTACTATTGTTTTGAGCGCAGGTAGAGTATGTACCCAAATACATTTTCCTTTGCCTATTATTATTACCTTGAATGGTTCCGCGATAGCTCAGCAGGAGTGGGACTAACTGCTAAGAAGAAAGTCGCAGGTTCAAAACCAGCCTCAAGAACATTCACGTTTGACTTTTTTTTAAGTTACGTGTATTCATTGTTAATTATTACCGTTTGCTTTAACGGCGAAGGAAACATCGCGAAGCAATCTGCATACCAGAGAGATTATTTATAAGAATTTCAAAGGTATGTGAAGTCTACCAACCCGCATTAGGCCAGCGTGGTAGATTAAGTCTCCCTCATTCAGCAAAAGAGGCCCGTGCCCAGCAGTAACACGTATATCATACAGGGCTGGTATTATTATCATAGATTGAATGACGAAACGATTAAGTCTCTCATGGAAAGCGCCACGCCTGCCCATAAACAGAAGCAATACCACACATAACTTTGAATTACCAAGCACAACATGTTACTGGACTGCTCTCTTCACCACGAGATATGAGATCTCATAATGCCCAGTAATTTCACTGCGTTCAATGTTCTTTATACCGAAAAACAACGGTGCTTACACATTGCTACTTGGTGGCCGAAATAGACAAAGCGGTGTTACCAACCAGACGGCAACCGAGCAAATGGTTCACCTGAAGACCCATGAACACCCCCAGTACATCAACATCCTGTTGAAGAATAAGGGATTGGAATTTAACTATACAGCGTGGCTTACTCGAAAAACTTGCTAGATTTTTGTCAATATATTTTATGGATCAACTCCTGAGTGTTTTCGTCGTTTTTATGGAAACCAAGCGTGCCAATTTTTACTATAGGTCACTGACGTCGTTATCGTGGTACGCGTGGGCGCGTTGCATTGGATGTTGGCGCTTAATCGCTCCATACGAAGGAAGCACACTTACGAAATGTACTGCATTATCCATGTTCCGTGAACATAACTAATATTCTGTTTAATATATTATCACTAGATAAAATGCATTCTATATGTTAATTGCTGAAGTGGAAGTGGGTCGGTCATGTCTGCAGACGGATAGATGGTCGGTGGAGCAGACATGTGCTGGAGTGGAGACCACGGTTAGGCAAACGTAGTGTAGGACGCTCTGCTGCACGGTGGACCGACGACTTGAAAAAGATGGCGGGTAGCGGGTGGATGCGGGCTGCTCAAGACCGGGATGGTTGGCGCTCACTTGGGGAGGCTTACGTCCAACAGTGGACGACAACAGGCTGAGATAATACTAATATGTTAATGTCGAGTACTAGATATCTGCGAGGCCTAACACGGCTGCAAACTGTTTGTGATGGAAAATAGCGCGAACAAGGTTTGAACATTCTGACCGCAAACATATGCAGAGCAAATAGTTTGGGATTGAGTTCAGTTGATACAAATACGTACAAAAGGATTAATCAAATGTACTGTGTGTAATGTAGATACTTGTCAGAGTTTGTAGCTAGTTTTGTCTACAGCACAAAATAAATGAATACACCCAACAGTCACACATAGTCTTTACCCCACATTAAGTTAACCTGTATCGTGGGTATCAGGAAATTAGGAACTACGAAGGACTTGCGGTCCCACAACACCCAGCCCCAAAACAAATATTTGTGGATCACAATCCTCTCGCTTCGCAGCCGGCCACTCGCCAGCAATTAATATGAAGAATCGTATGTCAAACGCTACTAAAGAGACATCAAATAATATTATTTTTTCACTAAGTAACGTTTCAGCGATTCGAATTGATTTAAAAGCGGTGTCGAAATCAAAGTTCTGTTAGTTGAATATTGATTTGATCAGCATTTCAGAAACCGGGTATTGTCTCATAATAAACATTTAATATAATAGCGGGAGTCCAAAATTAATTCATTTTATCACCAAGTGAAACCTAAAGCTGCCAAGTTGTAGGGTTAAGCAATTCTAGATACACTACGCTTTTCACAGACATACAAAAGCGGTGTGTACCAAACCAGATGGGGTGTGCATATTTTAAAAACCATTAACTCTTGCCCGATGCTTTTAGCTAGCCCTATTTACTGATAACCTTGCAAGAAACATCAGACTCTAACATCCAGAAGATAGAGTTAAAATTGGAATGGTAGCTGGATTTTTGAAACATTTTGCGAGTGGTTTCGTCGGAACATCGTTTATGTTATAACTGGAAGGGTTACTGTTAGTTATATTCAGTGTATGCTATTTGAGAGCCACGTCAATGAAGTATGCAAGTATCAAATAGATATTATCGTTTAATTTACAAAGAGAAGCTATCAACGCTTGTATTTTAAACTGCTTACGTTTCATATTACATTACATCATATATAGATTTACAGTCCGGTTTTACTGGAATGAGACTCTTTTCTCACAAGTCACAGTTAATCATAGTGAAATAAAAGCTTTACTGTTCGATTATATTCTGATGAGGTCTATAAATCAAAATAACACTAAGTGTGCAAAAAAAATTGTGAAAATCTATAAGAGGAGGTATAACAAAGGTTGTAATAATATACATGAAATACATGAAAGTCACCAGGACTTCAAGTCGGCAGAGCAATATGGGCGTAGTAAAGGTGTGTCCAGGGTGGTCGTGACTCATAATCCTGTTGGCCCACCCCGCGAACCCGCTTACCACCTCCCAAATGTTTCATTTGTATCTATTTTTAGTACTATTTTAAAACCATGCCTTCCCTAAAATACTTGAGAAATTATGAGCAAATTCTAAAACACCATAACCAATCTTGTTCTAACTCGTTTCAATTGCTAATATTTGACAACAATCCATAGCTCGCTCGGGACTCTGTATTTAGCCAAACAGGCACGCACAACTAAATTCCCATATCCATTCCGTGGAAATTGATCAAACGGCAGAGCGAATACAGATTAAATTCGTGCTTAAATTTTGAAAACTGCATCTGAATCGTGCAGATCTTTTAAATACTTGACTCTTGGTAAAAGCAACCTGATTTATAAGCACGGGTGAGAGATGTTCGCTCTGAAAAATCTGGAATTTTCCGGCCTTTTGTGTGTATTGTGAATATGTAAATATATATATAGGATATTTTAGGGCATCGAAAGGTATGGCGCGTGTCGTGTATACATAATAGAAGGATTCCTTTATAGGCTAAGAGCTGGCAACATAATTTGGGTTAATAATTTAGTTTTAGGCAATATTCATTTATACTGCCTCGGTGGCGCAGTTGTTATGTACGCGTTACGACTGAGGCTGACGCTGAGGTCTCGGGTTCGATCCCCGGGTAAAAGTAATATTAGGTTTTTCTATTACGAAATACTCAGTATTAGCCCGGAGTCTGGAATTTGTGCCTAGTATGGCGATAGGCTCGCCCCCTATCACATCATGGGACGGAGATACGCTCGGCAAAAGGTGGGTGTACTGGTTACACCTCTGCCTACCCCTTCGGGGATTGCAGATTATTATGAGGCTTTTTAGCTATTCAGTAAAAAATTGATTGAACTACTTATTGAGTCATTATATACATACATACACACTTTTTTATACTCACGCTTATATCCTGAGCTCACGCTTATTTCCAATAAAAAATTTAAACACAATTTGTGATTGCCCGACCTGGGGTGTCAAACCCAGGACCTCAATGGCTTCTTAGGTTAAATACACTCACTACTAGACCAATGAGGTGACCATCGTATTAAGTAACATTATTTTAAATGTTTTTGAGTGGTAGAGCCACGCTGTAGACTGTTTTGTCTACAGCATAAATGGGCCGGCTCGTCCGGGTCGTTACCATTGTCTCACAGAAAACCGTCGTAAAGTAGGAGCTTGCTGCTGCGTTTCGTACGGTGAGTGTGATATCCGGAGGCCCTTTTTTTTAAGGTCGGCAACGTGCCCATAACTCTTTTGGTATTGTGGGCGTACATGGGCGGTGGAGATCACTTACCATCAGGTGACCCACTTGATTGTATGCCTAGTGACATCTATACTAATATTATAAAGAGGAAAGATTTGATTGTTTGTTTTCATTGAATAGGCTCCGAAATTACTGAACCGATTTGAATTCTTTCACTGTTGGGAAGCTACACTATTCCCGGGTGACATAGGCTACTTTTTATCCCGGAAAAGGCCGTTCACGCGGGCGGAGCCGCGAGCAAATGCTATCAAAAATAAAACCCTTCAGCTGCGCCCTTTGAGTAGAACGCAGAATGCATGTATGACAAAATGCCCATCGGCTAGGTTCTGTACAATGTCAATACATAGTTGACGCGCGTGCTGTTTCTATCAACCATTGTTGTAATACCAGCTGTCCGGAAATATCGGGCGTTGTCCGGATTTACACAATACATCCTGAGTTAGTTATGCTGTATTTTATTTACGTTTACAAAACAACATTGATTGAGGAAACTTTTATTTTCGTTTTGGTTTTCTGTTTTAGGTATCATTCAATTTCAACTTAAAATTCTGTACGAAACGGAGTTATAATGTAATGTTTAATGGTTGATGCTTAATAAGTATTAAACGGTTTTAAATACACCGATTACCTCGTGCAGTCGGGTAATAAACAGAAAATAATACCTTATGTCCGACCGAAAAATTATTTTCAACCGAAATCGAAACTGTAATCGAATAATCGTCTTCACTTTCCGAAACAGCAACTGAATAGTCGTCTCCTATTCTGGTTTCGGCCGAAAAGGTAACCGATATTTATGCAGTCCTACTACCTTCTAATATTATTATTATTAAATTTTGAATGTTTGTTAATCAATCACATCTTATCGAACGTTGATGAAATTTGGCACTCTGATAATCCATGATATGAATTAAGATATAGGCAACTTTTTATTACTGAAATAAATTCACCTTGGTGGATCCGCTAGCAAAAACTAGTACCTAGTCTATATATTTTAAACCGTCCATTATAAGTAGTACCAATGCAATGTTGTTGGGACATAATGCTTCCGTAAACTAAACTAATTGTTAGAGTTCATAATTCGTAACTTTAGCATCAGGGGACCCGCTTGTTTGTTTCCTAGCCTATGCTATAAAAAATAACGTGAATCTAACACGTCTATAATGCCTGTGTTAGGCTTCAGTGGCTTCAATGAGAATCCTCTATAACAAAAAACTTTTTAAAGAACACAAGCCTATTTCATTTTTACCCTTTTTATGCCAATTGAACATTGCCTAAATATTAGGTTCAACGAAAGTTAGCGAGTACTTCTGACACAACACTTTACTAATATTTATTTTAGGTTAACTTTTTTGTTACTTAAAAAAAATTGCCTTAAACTAGGGCCCCCAGGAATGTTGGCATGTAATGCTGGCATCCCTGGTGACGTGTTGCTGGCCTATGTCGAGCGTTGTTTAATTACGATCCGAGTGGAAGTGGGTCCGACAGCGACAGGCCAAAGGCTTTGGAAATATTTGGGAAAGAGTGAAGCGTCATCGTTGCGTATAAAAGAACATTTTGTGAAGTTGAAAAAATGTATTTCTTTGTTGAAAAGTATTGGGTGCTATTGAGGATGTCGAGTTACACAATTGACATTTGATTTTTTCAACATACCTTTGTTAGTAGATTAAATTAAATGAGATCCAAATTAAAGAGACCCATTTCTTTCCTTTTTTCGGATATCGACTGTTTTCATTCATGATTCCGCCTTTGAATTATTTTATACTAGATTTTGCTCGCGGCTCCGCCCGCGTGAATAGACTTTTCCGAAATAAAACGTATCCAATAACCGTTTCCAGGGTCCCATCTATCTCTACATCAAAATTCATCAAAATCGGTTCAGTGATTTAGGCGTGAAAGCGTAACAAACAAATAGATTTTTTTTCATATAAAGTTTCCTATGTTACTTCTTATACCTCCAAGAATATGTGTACAAAGTTTCATGATGATCGGTTAAGTAGTTTTCGCTTGAAAGCGTAACAAACAAACTTACGTTCACATTTATAATATTAGTATGATTCTAAACAGGTGTAAACGCCAAAAGACGTCATTTATACAAACGTTTATACGTAACTGTAATTATGCCTTTGCTTTGCCTTTTAAAAAATCAGTTGATGCTAGAGATGGGTAACTCCGAAGTCGTCTATTATTAACCTACATCATTGAGACGTCAGAGTTTGTGAATTTTTATGTTTGTTGGTCAATCACGCCTTAACAGGTGAACGGTTTTAGGTGAAATTTGGCACACAAGTAGACAATGACCTGGAGTAGGGCATATGCTATTTTTATCCTAGAAAATATCGTTCACTTGGGCGGAGCCGCAATCTAAAGCTAGTTTCGAAATAATAATTTAAGATATTGAAAGAGGTGGCGCAGTTGTAATGCGTACGCGTTACGACTGAGGCTGATGCTGAGATCTCAAGTTCGATCCCCGGTTCGGTTAAAAACTATATTGGATTTTTCTATTACGAATTGCTCAGTATCAGCCCGGAATCCGGAATTTGTGCCACGATGTGATAGCGGGCGAGCCTATCGCCATACCGGGCCCAAATTCCAGACTCCGGGATGATACTGAGCATTTCGTAATAGAAAAACTCTATTCCACTTTACCCGACCCGGGGATCGAACCCGAGATCTCAGCATCAGCCTCAGTCGTAACGCGAACGCATTACAACTGCGCCAACGAGGCAGTATGTATGTAATTTAAGAAATTAGTAACTTGCGCATTTGCCGGCATCTGCTATAAAAAAGTTTGATCAACAGAGGTCATGGTCATCTTAAAGATTGGATGGAGTGAGATAATAATAGCTATACCACTATTGATTCTACCTACTAGGAGTGTGGTGCATGTGGGCGGGATAGTCTCTGACTCCTAAATCCTGTGGGTGGCTTGTAAATTGTGGATAAACTAGCCCCAGTACCGCGTAGTGAATCAATATTGAATATACGCGTGGCGTACAATGTTCGCCAATTGTAGAATAACTTGATTTTATATTCTATTCTCATGTTACGATATTGAAGGTTTCTTTTTATCAATTCCAGTGGATGTCTGTTTAATTGTTTATTCACGTCACTTAACACGTCTAATTTTTTGCGCGGTGCAGAACGTCGTATCTCGATTAGATATTCGATATTAGAAATGTATTATTTAGACATTAACTATTATGAAATAAATAGGATTTTGATCGATCATTAACTTTTGTTGCGTGTTTGGGATTTTCGGTGTTACGTGTGATTTTACCTTTGCATGTGTAAGTAAGTGGAGCCGTATTTTTGCCAGATTCATATGAGAGTTATCGCTCTAGGTATCTATCTTATTTCGATGGTTATAATATGTAAGTATTATACTATACCACACTATAAAACACTTTTTACAAGCTGGTAAACGCAGACGGTCCCTCGTATGCGGCGTATAGGCGGTGGATGGAACACGTAACGCAGTCTCGTTTCGAGTTTAAATACGGACATGGGGAATATGGCCCCTGATTTATTTATTTATTTAGTCGCAACTACATTGTAAACAACAATACATCCTTGCAATATAAACAGCCTTCTACATCAATCATTACATTATAGATATATCAACATCATATGATTAAAAAAGATTCATTATCATTAGACAGCCTCCGTGGCGTAGCGGGCGAGTAGCCGGCTGTGAAGCGAGAGGCCGTGGGTTCGATTCCCGCACCGAGACAAATATTTGTATGATCCACAAGAATTTGGTTCGGGTCTGGGTGTTGTGGGACCGCAAGTCCCTCGTAGTTCCTGATACCCACGATACAGGCTTACCTAGTGTGGGGTCAGGACTATGTGTGTGACTGTTGGGTGTATTTATTTATTTATTTATTATTTTATTATTATTATTACAATATATTCATTGAATTTAACAAATTAAATACATACAATTATATCTCTATTCTAAAAAAAAGTAACTGGCGCCGCCGCCGCCGCTGCCAAAAGCTTGTCACGCTATCTCCTCCGAAACCGCTGGGGTTATGGGGTCGAGAAGGGGGAATGTGGGGAAGAAACTAAGATATGTCTCATATTTGTCGGACTTTTTTATTTTTTTTATTTAATGTTTTGTGTAGAAACACGGGCAACGCCCCTAGTTAGTTAAATTACACTTTTTCACACATTATTTCACAAAGTAAACGCAAAACATGCGCGTTACGTGTTTGTGTGGTCATATATAATAAGGCCCTAGAACAAAAAGCCATCGCGTGTTTTGCCAAATTAACTCGACCAATTTATCAAATGAACAATGTAGGCGTGAACACGCAAGTCCGGACACCGATTTTAATCTGTACAAAGGGCTCCACCTCGTGGGTATTAGTTATGACTAAAATCTTACAAATTCTGCATACATACGCATTCACGCCTGTAATCCCCGAAGGGTAACCAGTACACCCACATTTCACCGAGCGTATCTCCGTCCCATGATGTAATAGGGGGCGAGCCTATCGCCATACCGGGCACATATTCCAAACTGCGGGCTGATACTGAGCATTTCATAATATTAAAACCCAATATCACTTATACCCGGCCTGGGGATCGATACCGAGACCTCAACGTTAGCCTCAGTCAACGCGTACGCATTACAACTGCTCCACCGCAGCAGTCAACGTCGGTTCCGTAGTGTAACCGAAAATATTCCATATCTCAAAAACTATACAACTTACTTTATTGAAACTATTTTTTGTTGTAAATATCTTTTAAATTATACTATGTACTTTGATTTTTCATGAAATTTCTACCTCGTAGTTTAAGAGTCAGAGAGGGGAGGGATGTTTTTCACGACTTTCAACGCGCATATCTCACACACGAATGGCTTATATCAAAATAAACTTGTTTTTAAGGTCAAGACGACATGTTACTGAGCGGTAACAGCAGAGTTCCATCTGCAGACGACCTGCAGTCCATTTGCCAGATTATGGATGAGTGGGACGCTGCACATCCACGGTATATACCATATTTTTATTGAATTAACAACGAGGAGGTCCTCATTTCGTTTTTTTATTACAGGAGTAGGGTATCACTGACTAGTTCGTCATGCGGTAGTAAAGCGGTGCGGGAGGGGCGAGCTGCTGTGTGAATTCAATTAATCACGTGTGTAGCATGACAGTGCTGTTACGTCATATGCCATTTATTATCACCCCTCCCGCACCGCTCCACTACCGTAGAAATATATATAAAACTATATTCCGCAATACTTCTCCTCAGCCTCTGTGGTGCAGAGGGCGAATAGCCGGTTGTGAAGGGAGAGGTCCCCGCACAGATACATAATGTGTGTGTGATCCAAATATATTTATAATATGGGGTCCTTTAAACGGAGTGTGAAGAAGCAATTAGCATAATTTTGCTGACCTACGATAGACACATCGTCTGCCGTTGGTCGGCAGTATTCTTGGATTGCGTTGTACTTAACATCAGGTGTAGCGAAGTCACTTTGCCGAGCTGGTATAAAAAAATTAAATAAAATTGTTTCGGGTCTGGGTGTTTTCTCCCCAGAGGGGTTTACGTCAGACAGCCGACCGGTCGTAGAAACTACAATCATTCTGTAAGATTTTTAAAAAGCATGTTGCGCCGACCCCGCTGTGCGTTCCGCAATACTTCAGTCGATAATGTTTACATTTGGTTAAGATGGTGGTTTCACAAGGTGGTAGGTTTCTCGTTTGCGAGAGGTCGGCTGGGTTGGTATGTTTGATTATTTCTGCCGCCAAGCAACAGTGTGTAAGCACTGTTGTGTTCCGGTGTGAAGGACATTGAAGCCAGTGAAATTACTGGGCATTATGAGACTTAACACCTTATGTCTCGCGGTGACGAGCTCAGTCCAGTGTCATGCAGTACTTTGTTATTCGAAGTTCTGTGTGGCATTGCTTCTGTTTATGAGCAGGCGTGGCGCTTACCATCAGGCGAGCGACCTACTCATCTCGTCATTCAAATTTAAAAAAATAAAAAACAAGATCTGATGATGGAGTTCGAAGCAAAAAATGGAAACTTCTCAGCGAATAACAGCAAATATATTTGGAGACTGTTTTTAAGTTTTATTTTTTATTATAGTATAGGGAGTAAATAGCAAATGGATCACCTGCTGGTAATTAATCACCGCCACCTATAAACACCTCCAAATTTAAATGCCGTAATGATATCAAAGGGTAGGTTTTGATTTTTGGGCCTCTGACCGCAGCAAAGTTGCTATTTTCACGTAAAAGAATATAATTTCTTTACAGCTGTATGGATCCGCCTGGACCGCCTGTACTCAATAGTACAATTTAAGAAATCATTTAATACGTTCCACCAGTAGTACGCAAGCCCGGATTATATTATTATGGTAGGTAATTATTATAGGGATATGAGGAGAAAGAAGGAGATTGTTTGGAAGGGAGTAATATAATAATGAAGGGAAAGGAATGGGCAAGGAGGCCCAAATCCCCATCCCCTTCTCAATCCATTGAATTATCTCATTCCTTTAAGGTCGGCAACGTGCCCATGATTGTTTTGGTATTGTGGGCGTACATGGACGGTAGTTCACTTACCGTCAGGCGACACGCTTGCTCGTTTGCCAGTCTTTGCTATAAAAAAGTCACACGCACGTCTGCATTCGCCCAACTTAATAATAGTATTAAATGATCTATGTAATAGTTGTCGTAATATTAAAAATATAATCTCGTGAACATCGTGTTGAGTCTGAGTAACGATTTATTGTATGTTATTATAGAATGCGACATGTTCTATAATATTAAAGAACTAATTAAAGCTTATTGTATTGCGTTTCTATATAATTAAAGTATTAAACTAATTGTTTTTTTTCTGTAGGGTAAAACCTCGGCACCGTAGACCTTAGTGTTTAATATTAATTTCGATTTACTCGTTCCTGAGAGAAAGGATCTTGATAGACACACAGATGGACGGAAACCAACGTGAACCTTTATCGGTATTTTTTTCCTTATGAGGTACAGAACCCTGAAATTATTAAACTTTATGTTTATTGCGTTTTTGTATGTGGTAGAGTCACACTGTAGACAATCTTGTCTACAGCATGAATGGGCCGGCTTAACCGGAGCGTCACCATTGTCTCATAGAAACGTGGCATGAAGTGACAGCTTGCTGCGAAAGGTGTGATATTTCCGGAGGCCTAAAATTCTGTTCATTTCGTTCATGGGCGTTGATCACTTAACATCAGGGGACACGCTTGCTCAGATGCCAGGCTTATTTATAAAAAAATATTTACAAAATTGTCAAAGTAAATTTCTAAGCGATTAACTTTATCTTATCCACAGATTTCCTTGACAATATCTCATGAACAGAATTTTGTTTGTAGTTCTATTATAGAGTGGCAACACAAATTCGCGGTTAGATCCGTTAACCCCGACTAGGTTCACCATCGTTTCTATTGTTAACACCGGATATAGTCCCCAATAAGGATATTGGCGACTTTATCGCCCCTATCACACTATGGGATGGATATAAACCCGGCAAACTGTGGTCGTCTATAGTCTAGTGAGTTACAATTTTTCGGGGATACAGGCGTGAGATTTTTACGAGATTATCCCTCCCACACACCCGCCACTGTAACTCTTGTATGCCAGGATCGACAATGGCAAGCATATTTCGACACCGAGCAATGAAGCTCGGCGAATCTCTGGGAATGCAAATCTGTCTTTATCCCGCACGACATTAATCAAATAGAAAATTTGGGAGGAGTTGGAAATAATAATTGTCCACTTCCCTCCATAACAAAGCGGGAGTCAAAATAATTAACTAAGGAGGTCTTAACCTCAGGCACAAGGACATTTACAACTGGAGAAGCCAGATGTAAAGCACCACGGATGTCATTAAGTGGGTCCTAGCACGTGATCAGGCGTGAGTTTATGTTATGTTAGTTTTTATAATACAATCGTTTTTATTAGTTTAAAAAGTTCAAGATTCTTACCAGGATATTTTAAAATGTCATCCGCAGACGTCAGGTAAACTAGGACAGGTCCGGAGAAACCAGGACGGATGGGACCCCTACCGCCAAACCTCCTTGTCTAGCAGGATAAAACAAATCCCGACGTGAAAATAAATCGCCGTATACCCCCGACACACCATAATCCTCGAAGAAAATTGATAACTGATCTCTACGCTGTGAAACACGAAACTTATTACTACAAGATTACGCTGATTTAGGAGATGTGCATATTTATGGATTTAAATGCAATGTTTATGGCTGTTTACGGCAGAATGGTGAAGTACAATAGTACATTACATGGATTACTTGTCTCAACTCACAATACATTTCATCCTTGTACTATACTGTTCTACAGCTGCTGGGTGTGGGCTCATTTATGAATGACAGGGCCCTAGCCCTAGCTAGCTCTTAGCCCACCAGACATATATAATACAGGCTGGCAGACTTTACGTACCTTCAAGATACTTGTAGAGAATTCTCAGGTATACAGGTTTCTTGACGAAAGAGCGCTTTTGAAGTTGATTATGAATCTAAGACTTTTGTCTCCGCAGTCCATACCCAGTACCCGATGAGCTATCGCTGTTTATTTCCTGTCACTATTCATGTCAATATTCATAACTTCCAATTGCAAATTAAATATATAGACATTAACTTTTATGAAATAAAGTTGATTTTGAACGTTCATTAATTTTTGTTGCGTGTATGAGTGTTACGTGTGATTTTTGCACCTGTAAGTAAGTGGAGCCGTATTTTTGGCGGATTCACAAGACAGTTATCGTTTTAGTTATGTTATTTCGATGCATCTACCGATCACTCTTTGCTGAAAGGTCACATATTGCCATCGCGTCGCCGAGAACAGGTACGAGTTCAAAGCCAGGAATAATATCCTGTCGGGTCCGATTCCCCACTCGGCAACTTTATATTAGACCTGTAATATTTCCCTAAGAGTGCTTGCTCTGTTATATTGCGTTGAGGAAGTATTTTTCTTATAGACTCCACATGATATTATAAAAGTTTTCTGTATTTGATTCTTTGCGAGTGACTTATTTTTACTTAACATAACACTTAAGCTCACGCCTTAATCTCGAAGGGGTTTGCAGCGGTGCTACATAAAGTTTTTATTTCACCATTGTTAGTGAAATAATCTTCATAATCAGTATATAAATGACGAAGTTATTGTCTTTAATCCCCGATTTCACTTTTTTAGGGATGGAATTTCTTCTTGAAATTGAAATGGGACCATTACTAGTTAAGTTTTTTTTGCGTATGGTAGAGCCACGCTGTAAAACTAGTCTACAGCATGAATGCCCATTCATCATCCCAGCCCATGCATCATCATTCATGCTCGTCCGGGTCGTTACCACTGTCTCACCGAAAACCGACGTAAAGTAGCAGCTTGCTGCTGCGTTTCGTACGGTGAGTGAGATATCCGGAGGCCTAAATCCCCCTCCCCTTCCCAATCCCTTAATCATCCCTTTCCTTTAAGGTCGGCAACGCGCCCATGATTCTTTTAGTATTGTGTGCGTACCTGTGGAGATCACTTACCATTAGGTGACCCACTTGCTCGTTTCCGACATACGGCATAAAAAACCTGATTAATACCAACTTTTAAATTTAAATACGGCATTTATATCACATCCCATTAGTTTAGGGGTTACGATGCCAGATACACACACGCACAAAAGAAAACTTATAAAGGGGTCAAACTTATAACATTCCTCTTTCTTGTGCGGGATAAAAATATAGTAGAGTAGTTTAAAATCTAGTCATTGCAACGTCTGTTCGTGTGTCGCATATATATTTCCATACATATAGTAGAACCGAAGTGAAATGATAGAGACGTGACGCCCTGTAGGCCAATTCTCGTAATTTTAAATGTTCAAAATATCATTCCGATCTAGTCTCAACGTCGAGAAAGTTGCAAATGGCATTCTCTTAAACCAATAATCAACGTCAAATGTGAACATAGATCGTAATGAGATTGAATGTAGAATTAAAGTGGACTGAAGCCAAAACGGTATAATGCTACTGCTAATGCTAGGTGCATTTGAAGTTGATTATTGGTTTAAGAGAATGCCATTTGCAACTTTCTTGACGCTGAGACTAGATCGGAATGATATTTTGAACATTTAAAATTACGACAATTGACCTCCAGATCGCAATCCGCATTGCTAATGTATGTAAAATGGCCGATAAATAACCGATAGTCCTGATTCTTTGATACGATGTACGTGGTATATTAGCATTTCAAGCCTTTATTGTACTAGCTTTATTCATTGGTCTAGTGGCAGCGTACTAAATTTGTGAACCGTGGGGTCCTGGTTTCAATTCCTAGTTCGAGAAATCGCAGTTTTTGATTCGATAAATCACCCATGAATTGTACGGGATTGTAATTTATGCCCGGTATAGCGATAGACTCTCCCCCCATCATATCATGGGATGGAAATAAATTCGTTGAAACGTGGTTGCAATACTAATTGCACTTCTGCCTACTCCTTGGGGGATAAGACATAAGCTAATGTAAGGATATGTTCTACTATAGCTTTTGGCCGCAACTCCACCGGCGTAACAGATTTGGTTAGGTTAGGTTAGGTTAGGTAGAAAGGTTTGGCACCTAGCATTAGCAGTAGCATAGGGTAGTTTCCTATATTGAATTTTATACATTATTTTATAAGCAACAGAAAATGATACGCAAAAGAAACCCTTTTATTAAAACACAATCAAAATTCAGAAATGTGCCCGCAGTTATGACTTTAAATGTTGGTATGAGGAAAAGTGGGTGCGTAGTAGGGATATCTCACTATCTCGCTTGCACGCGTGCACTATAATGAACATTTTACACAGTGACGTCAAAGGTTGCATCGTCTGTCATTTGACAATTACCCCTTCTACAGGATTTCAATGGATTCTATCTTATTTATTTTTGGTCCGATTTATAAAATTCTTTCTGCAATAGATTTTGAGTAACGTAACTTATTGATTTAAATAATAAAAAAAATCTAGTCAACTACCCTATTATACCGTTTTGGCTTCAGTCAACTTATACTTTATTCTACATTCAATCTCATTACGATCTATGTTCACATTTGACGTTGATTATTGGTTTAAGAGAATGCCATTTGCAATTTCTTGACGCTGAGACTAGATCGAAATGATATTTTGAACATTTAAAATTACTAGAATTGGCCTCCTGTACTCTCTTAACTCTCTTTTCTTTTATTTTATATGTATTATTTTTGTCCACTTTAGCATGCCGTGGCAACTTGTAATTAAGACAACATTTAGCATAACACATCTTACCTATTGTACGAAATACTCTTACGATTGTATGTTTTGTAAGTTGCTCGTATAAATAAAGATATAAACAAAATGTTTAAACAAATATTGTAGAGAATTTAATCCTCTACAATATTTGTCATAGATACAAATAGCATAAAACCCATAGGAGACGAGATATTTGCAATATTTTTTGGACTTTGACCTTGGAATATCTGTAGTCGCGGACACCCTACGATAAGTAGGTGTTGAGACAAGTTTTAGGGTGCCAAAATAAAGGTTTATACAAGTTTATAGCCGACTATCTCTCACTCCAAGGTGAAATCCCTAATTTTCCTGGACTATGTATGCTGCTCTTCGCTGAGACGTGAGTTGTTTTTTTTTATTGCATAGGCCGGCGAACGAGCAAGTGGGTCACCTGATGGTAAGTGATCGCCACCACCCATGTACACCCACAATACCAAAACAATCATGGGTGTGTTGCCGACCTGAAGGCCTCCGGATATCTCACTCACCGTACGAAACGCAGCAGCAAGCTGCTACTTTACGCCGGTTTTCTGTGAGACAGTGGTAATGACCCGGATGAGCCGGCCCATACATGCTGTAGACAAGTGTCTACAGCGTGGCTCTACCACTCATAAAATGGAACCATACGAGTAAATATAACATTAAAAATATACATAATAGTGTAACTTTTTGCAGCATCTATTTACGGTTCCACGTTAAAAGTTTATTACTTATCCAATAAGCTTACAGATTGTTAGAATGATAATAAATTCTCGCCGTAAAGCATTGACGAAATTAAGTATCGTCATAAAATGTGTGAGTACGGAGCGGCACCGCTACAGCTTCTTTACTATGAATATATATTTTTGGACTTTAGGCGCGAAAAGGTATTGTAATGTAAATTTGATTGAAGATTTTTCCGGTAGTGACTTGATTTGGTAGATTGAAATTGTGTATATGTATTAGGAAATAGGGTATACTTTATTACAGATAGATGTACTTTATGTAACTGTAGAAAAAAAACCATCATATGGGAGTAAACTCGTGCCCTGGGAGAGTTCTGTACTATGAAATGTTTACACATCGTATTTATATTACCTAACATTTATTGTATACTGCTTCGGTGGTGCAGTTGTAATGCGTACGCGTTACGATTGAGGTCAACGCTGAGGTCTCGGGTTCGATCCCCGGGTCGGGTAGAGTGGTATTGGGTTTTTGTATTACGAAATGCTCAGTATCAGCCCGGAGTCTGGAATTTGTGCCTGATATGGCGATAGGCTCGCCCCCTATCACATCATGGAACGGAAATAAGCTCGGCGAATTATTAGTGTACTACTTACACCTCTGCCTACCCTTTTGTTGGGTAAAGGCGTGAGTGCGTACGTATTGTTTTAGTAATTCCACATGGTCTTTAAAATTAATGATTTTCGAATTTTTTGTCATTACTGGTCCCATTAGATATCTTTGCTTTAGACCGGAATATATTTATATATGTATTTCTTCCTTGGAGGAACGCAATGTTTCTCCATAAGCTTCCTTATATTTCGACTGCACTCTACATACCATTAGGTCCACCGTCACGTGCAGTGCCAGTATAAAAAAATACCAGATTGACTGGCCGCATGTATGCAATACAACAGACTGTGACATCACGTCAGTATCCTGTGACACAATGGTACATTTGTCACCAAAGCTGGTCACACTGCGGCTCTTAAAAAGCGTGGTAAAGTGTAATTAAAGTTTTTGATAAATTTGATTACGTCAACCTCGAGAATCTACTTGTAAACATAAGACGTGATGAAAGCGAAGATTTTAATATAATTTTATAATAGTTGTAAAATAAGCACTTTGTTATATCCACTTCATTATACAAGTACACAAGTAATTAAAATTGGAGTGCCTGTCTGTAATTTTGAAATGTCTTGTTTATTTTATTTCGTATGGTTGTTTGCAGGCTTGTTCTTTAACATACGCACTCACGCCTGTAATCCCCGAAGGGGTAGGCAGAGGTGTAACCAGTACACCCACATTTCGCAGTATCTCCATCCCATGATGTGATAGGGGGCGAGCATTTCGTAATAGACAAACCCAATACCACTATCCGACCCGGGGATCGAACCCAAGACCTCAGCGTTGGCCTCAACCGTAACGCGTACACATTACAACTGCGCCAGTCTACTTACTCATAGTCTTACTCATAATACTTGCGATTTTTGTGATGGAACCACGAACAATAACTAGTTTTATAAGTATACAATTGGGATGAAGTATTAATATTTTCGCAAAGGCCTCTTGAGTCCTCTTGACAACGGTGTCGCATCTTGAACAGTTATGAACAGATTTCTTTGAAGGCTCGCTTTGAGTGTCATAACACAATATTGGACCGGTCTCTCGGGAGAACTTAATCGTACGCAGTAGTTATTGCTTTGTAGAAATGTGTTTTATTCGTGAAGTTAGTTGCTGTTAAATTAAATTAAAATTAAATACACTCAACAGTCACACACATAGTCCTGACCCCACACTAGGTAAACCTGTATCGTGGGTATCAGGAACTACGAGGGACTTGTGGTCCCACAACACCCAGACCCAGAGACACAGAGACCAAAAACATTTGTCTAGGTGCGGCAATCGAACCCACATCCTAACGCTTCGCAACCGGATACTCGTCCACTGCGCCATTAAGTATTGAAATTCCATTGTGTTTTATCTGAACTACACCAGGAGTAATAAAATTCAGTCCAGGTAAAAAGCAAAGCAATTTAAGTTACCTTTTTCATTCTAGTATCTATAAAATAAATGCAGAATGTGTGCTTGTGATACCGCCCGACTGGAAATCATTTTTATCATTTAATAGAGCGAGAAATATGCGAATATTTGTTTTATTTCAACGTCCATGGCGCAGGGATATCTCATATATCTACATGTGCCCTTTGAAGCTTGCCATTAACCCTGTACATTTCCACCAGACAGTTTGTATCGTCGCTAAACTTATCTCAAAGATAACCTGAAGCCTTTAGGACTGTAGAGAAGTTTTAGGAAGAATGCTCCGAGAAACTTTTTGAGATGGTTCCAACGTCACAATTTTACCATCACACCACTCGACAACGCAGTAGATTTCATCTATGTTACCTGGAAATAATCTCGTCTAGCATCGTCTAGCACGGTGCGTTTCCAACGTTTATTTGTATGTACTATGTACGTGCAAGCTCTTTAATGAACACGGTGTTCCCAGAGTGCTATAACAGTTTCCCCCTACGGTACACAACGGCTTAGCTGTTCCCTGGCATTACTGAAGTGCACAAGCGGCAGTGCCCATTTATAGTCCGAACCATACGGGAACCGTAGCTGACGTTCACGAAGCTTTATGATACAACACTCTGATGCATTCCACTAATTATCGCTTGAAAGGAACTTGGTCATGTAAATCTGTTACTGGCTCATGGACTATTACCATTAGGCGGCTTACATATTCATCTGGTCATCAAAACATAAGAAAAATGTCATAGTTAGAGATAAACTACGATAAAATGGCACGACCCCTCCAAACTATTGTTTCAGTGTGGTTAGTCACATCGTACGAAAGAATTTGTATGTAGTTGTAAGTAGGTATTTGTCTTTAGTAGCAGCAGTACTCGTAAAATCTCAGTTACTACCAGATTTGTTGGTCAACTAATCATAACTAGTCGATGCGCAAGACAACGCACGTGTCATTTTCATAGAATACGTCAGTGCACCTCCATACTAATAATAATGAGCTACTAATGACCCTGCTAGGCGAGCAACAAATCTTTGGATACATTTGTCTCCGAGGCCGTTTCAGCACGCACACATGCGTTGTGAGTCATGGTGGTGGTTTCTAATTAATTTCATAAAATTAAATACATTCTAACGCGCGCAATGTTATTTGTAGTTTATCTCTACCTAGATATATTATTATGCCACAAGATAATTAAGTCAGGCATATTAAGTCGAAGGCAGCGAATACAAAACATCACACTCCATCGTACTTTCATAAGTCACAAAACAGTAGTAAAAGTTACATTCAATAAAAATAGCACTTATCAGTGGAAAATAAAAGCGTGATGGGTGTCCATTATGCCGGAGTCCTTAATTTAACTACTGTTCAAATGGATCGTGAAAAAAAATTTGTTCGATATGACGTTCATTTAGCTTTAAATATAAACCTCGTTTCATATGTATGGATAATTTCAGTTAACTTTTTATATAGACATCAAGGAAATTGACATCGTCGGCATTTATGGTATCGTATCGTATCGCAATCTTTAATGTCGTAATTAAGGAGTGTTGCTTACCATCAGGCGAGCGACCTGCTCGTTACGTCAGTCAAGGTAAGATAAAAAAAATATCATTGACATCGATATGATCAAATTTTCCCTTTTTTTATAGCATAGGCCGGCAAACGAGCAAATGGGTCACCTAATGGTAAGTGATCTCCACAGCCCATGTACGCCCACAATAGTTAAAGAATTATGAGTGCGCAGCAGCCAGCTGCTACTTTACATCGGTTTTCTGTGGGATAGTGGTAACGACCCGGAAGAACCGGCCCATTCATGCTGTAGACAAACAGCTGGCTGGCTGACAAACTAATGTCTTAAAAGCGTCGCACAGCCGGCAACCGCTGTCCTTGTCTGACAAATGACGTTACGCGCTAACTCTCTTTCACTCTACCTTAAATATTTATCATCTTTAACAGCCAGTAACCCTTATTTGCGGCCAGATTTAATTAAGCAACCTTATATGAAAATTAATAGAAAAAAATTAGCTTCAATTTGACATATAATTAATAAATATACGTTATAAACGTATAAATTTATCGAAATCATACCTGTTTACACCTTTTTTTTTTTTTTTTTTCGCGGGGAAAGCGAATTATTGCTACCGCCCCGCCCCGGGGGAAGACGGAACGGTTATGTTGGGTTCACCGGTCTTACGACCCAGCGTTAAGCCGCCCGGGAGAGATGTTAAATCCGAGCGACCGCTGGGCCGAGTCCCTAACACTATATACAACCTACACCGGCATACCAACTAAAACCCCGCGGTGGCCTTCTTCGGCGCATGTGGAGCGGCCCCGGGGTATCCTTAGCTATATCTAAGGATTGCTGCCGGAACCACCCCTGCGCGGTGCCGCCTAGCGGCCCGTCTCCTTATGGGGGGCTCAGAAGCCCCCGCACACCGAAGGACGCCCTCGGCGTCAACGGCAGACACGAGGCCGACCACCCGTGCTGCCGTCCATCCCGGGGTCGCACGTACGAGAGTACAATAATGGACGCTACGACAGCCCCCGGCTGCGCGCCCGCGACCCCCGATGGCCCCAATTAGTCGCCTCTTACGACAGGCAGGGGATACCGTGGTGGAATTCTCCAAACGCCCCCATTCCACAGGGCGGGAGACGCCGGTCAGTCGTCCACCCGACGCCTCCTACGTCTCCTTTGGCGGCGCGCGGGATCGTTCCGCTCACGATCCCGCTCGGCGCTCTCCTTCTGCGAGATGACGCACTCGCAAAAGGAGGCTACTGCCCGCCAAGACCTCCGGCTGCCGACCATGGCAGACACCACGGCCGGCAGCGACAGGTCTCCTCCGACGACTGCTCTGAGAGCGCTGCGCTCGTCACTCCAGGCTGGACACTCCTCCAACGTGTGTTGTGCCGTGTCCTCGCGGCAGTTGCCACAATGGTGGCACACGGCGGAATCCTCTTTTCCGGCTATGCGACACAGGTACGAGCCGAAACACCCGTGGCCCGTCAGCACCTGTGTCAGCCGGAATGTGGGCGCACCGTGGCGCCTGTCTAACCACTCGTCAAGGACAGGACGCACTGCCGCGACAGTCCTCACACCGGCACTAGGGCTCTCCAGCCTGGCATGCCACTCCTCCACGGCGGCTCTGCGAAATCGGGCCGCAATCTCCCTCGGAGCCAATCTCTGTCTTCGTTGGGACGCCCCCTCTCGCCAAAAGAACGCGGACGAGAGGTGCTGGGCGTCCAACTCCCAAGGGAGAGTGCCCGCCAACAGGCAGGCCGCCTCATGGGAGACCGTGCGGTAGCCCCTGATAATTCGCTGTGCCACTAAGCGCTGCGGTTTACGCAGTAGAGTGACACAGCGAGCGTTCAGGGACCCGGCCCAAACGGGACAACCGTATAGGGCCATGGAACGCACGACTCCCGCATACAAACTTCGGCAGTGGTTGCCGGGACCTTCCAGGTTCGGCAGCAGGCTTCCAAGCGCACCTGCTGCCCGCACCAGTTTCGGCGACAACTTCTCAAAGTGGGCGCGGAAATTCCACCGGCTATCTAGAACCAATCCTAGGTATTTCATGGTTGAGCCGATGGAAATCCGCACCCCCTCCACAATTATGTGGGCCTCCATAGGTGGCCCCCTCCGAGGCCCATGGAAACACAGGGCCTCGGTTTTGTTCAGGGCCACAGTGAGGCCCAGTCGCCGAATCCTGCCCACCACCTGCTCTGTACCCACAGAGGCGAGCAGGGCGGCATCCTGGAAGGATCTCGCCGTCGCTGTCACTAAAGTGTCGTCCGCGTAGCAGACGACAGCGACGCCCCGAGGATTGGCACCACGGAGCACCCAATCGTAGCCGATGTTCCACAGAAGCGGGCCTAGAACTGAGCCCTGTAGAACACCGCAGGCCATTGCTCTTCGGTGCCACCCGTCGGCGCCCGGATACAACACGTCCCTATCAGATAGGTACGAGTGCACCAGACGCCGTAAATACGGTGGCACCACGTGGTACCGCAGTGCTTCGTTTATGCAGGCCCAGGGCAGCGTATTAAACGCGTTGGCGATGTCGAGAGACACCGCCACGACCACCTTGCCCCGGGCTACTGCATCCTCCGCCTGTGCCTTGACCCGCAAAATCGCGTGCACAGTCGATCGGCCATGCCGGAACCCGAACTGGCAATCTGCCAGGTCCGGCCCGACCCCTTCAAGATGCTCGACGAGGCGAGCATGAACAATCCTCTCAAACAATTTACAGACCTCGTCGAGCAACACGATGGGCCGGTAGGCCGATGGCGACTCTGCAGGTCGGCCCTCCTTCTTGAGCAGGACGAGCTTCCCGGTCTTCCAGCGCGACGGGAAGACGCCCTGCTCCATACAGGCGGAATACCTGTTTACACCTGGCTGCAAAGAGGTGCGGCCAGGTGCGCAACGGCAACCGTGATTTTTTAGAATCTTCATATTAATTACCGTGATGTAGACGTTATTTTATTTAAAAATGAAATAAACGAAATTTTTACCAAAAATCAATTAAAAATAATTTAATTAAAAATAATGGCGGCCAAATTTTGATAGGCACCCTAGTAAATATATATTCTCCTAATTATAAATAAACATAAATATTTGGTTTTAAACAAAAAATCGATGAACGCACCAATCCTGCAGCGGGATCTCGTACAATTTATTACGAACTTAAGCCAATGTCTATATCGACGGGACATATAATTAAATAAATAATAATAATACACCCAACAGTCACACACATAGTCCTGACCCCACACTAGGTAAACCTGTATCGTGGGTATCAAGAACTACGAGGGACTTGCGGTCCCACAACACACAGACCCGAGACAAATATTTGTAGATCAGACAAACATTTGTCAAGGTGCGGGAATCGAACCCACAGCCTCACGCTTCGCAACCGGCTACTCGCCCGCTGCGCCACGGAGGCTGTCGTCTAAATGTTCAACGTTTAGACGGCTTCAGCCGGAACTGCCCCTGCCCCGGTCCGTATCCATATATTTGTTGCGCAGAAGCCCCCGCGCACCGAAGGGCGCTCTCGGCGTCGACAGCAGCAACGAGGTCTGTCGTCTATCCCGGGGTCGCACGTACAAGAATGTTAGGTACAAAGGGCGCAACGACAGCGCCCCGCTGCGCACCCGCGATCTCTGATGGCCGCTAATAGTCGCCGCTTATGACAGGCAGGGAATACCGTGGTGGAATTCTAATAACGCCCCCAATCCACCAGGCGCCGGTCAGCCGTCACCCCGGCACCTCCTACGTCTCGTCTGCCGGTGGAAGGAATCGGCTTGCCCCAGATCCCTCTCGGTACTCTACTTCTGCGAGATTACGGCCTCGCGAAGTGTGCCACCGCATGCCAGGACCTTCGGCTGTCGACCACGGCCGACTACCACTGGATTCTACCCCAACCCTGAATTGTTATTCTTAACCGACTTGACTAGGTGGTAGGTCCCTTATATGCGAGAGGCCGTCTGGCTAAGTTCCACCGCTTTGTCTATTTCTGCCGCCAAACAGCAGTGTGCAAGCACTGTTGTATTTCGGTTCGAAGGACATTGAAGCCAATGACATTACTGGGCATTATGAGGCTTAAAATCTTATGTCTCGGGGTAACGAGCGCAGTCCAATGCCATGCAGTGCTTTTTAATTCAAAGTTCTGTGTGGTGTTGCTTATGTTTATGGGCAGGCGTAACGTTTACCATCAGGCGAGCGACTTGCTCGTTTCGTCACTCAAGCTAATAATAAAACTGACTATAGAAGTTGTCTTATTTCTGAAATTAAGACGTTTTATCGTAAATTTAATGTTTCTCTTTAATACTGGATATCATTATGCTTGTCTCGATAGATCCCACACAAATATTAAGCAAGGACGCAGGTGCACTGGGATCCAAGCGGTTAATAATAAAGATGGATGATTTACTATGTGAAGTAGATTAAAGTTTCAAACGGGGCTACTCAAGTGTAATCTAATGAAATATTTAATCAAACATTTTAGTTGATGGGTATTCATTCTGAGATCAAGTAACTTGTGTGAGTTAATACAGGAGTGAGGAGTGAACCAGGTTTTGTATTATTGATCGAGTGACATCGTACTTCGGCCGGGAAACCCGTAAACTCCGCAATTCTGAGTTTTTTTATTAGCATGAATGACGAAACGAGCACGTCGTTCGCCTAGCGGTAGCGGAGGCCAAATTCTCCTTTTCATTTCCTAATCCCTGAATCATCAATTTCCTTTAAAGTCGGTATCGCGTACATGACTCTTCAATCAGGTATTGTTGATGCTGATGGGCGGTGGAGATCACTCATCATCAGGTGACCCAATTTCACGTATGCCTTAGCTATAAAAAAACCGTATTTTTTAATTATCTCTTTAACTTTAAAAAGCAATTAGTCGTTCTTCCGCAACTCGGATATCCGCTTATGGATCAATCAAACTTTTTAATGCGTTGGAAAAATTCTGAGCTCATTAAGAAAAGGAAAAATTTAAGTTTTATGAGCATAATATTGCTTTCATTAAAAATATGAGAGAAATTGTTTTTAACCTCCAACAAAAAAGAGGGATGTTATAAATTTGAATTCTTTGCCTGTCTGTGGCACCCCTTGGTCATAAATACTCATGGCACCGTAGCGTGTAACCAATTGGACCGTTTTGAATGCGGATGTTCTTGTTTGCAAGCTGGTTTTATCGAGTTATATTCGTCTGTATTATATACGGCCCACTGCTCGGCACGGGCCTCCTCTACTGAATGAGAGGGGTTAGGCCGTAGTCCACCACGCTGGCTAATGCGGGTTGGGAGACTTCGCATACTTTTGAAATTATTATGCAGAACTTCTCAGGTATGCAGGTTTCCTCACGATGTTTCTATCACCATTAAAGCAAGTAATAAATAACAATTAATACACACGTAACTTAGAAAAATCAGAGGTATATGCTCTTGGGCTGGTTTCGAACCTGCGACATTAGCCTCGACTATGTATGTTTGAAGAAAATTTGTTCAGCCGATTAAAACTTAAATATGTTTTTCTGATTGACGTTGCGGATTTTTAACTCAGAAATAAACAAAGGTTCTATGTCCCGGTATAACTCCGTCAAATGTGGATGATCTTTATGTTTTTAATGGATTTGTATGTTAGCCTATGTTGCTTTTACAGCTTCACCTGACAATAAAGCCGGCGCTTATGGCGCTCTAGCCAGAAATATGTATAATGTACTTATCAGCGATTAAGCACAGACGCAGCTTTAAGAAGACTCACTCTTGAATCTTTTTGTATTCGATAGGATTTACTACGGCTGTGGTTCCATTTAAATTGAAGACAGAATTCGAAACCTCCATGTTTGGTGAAATCGGGGATGAAATTTCCAGTGTATCAAAAATCAAACTTATTTATAGATATCTTTCAATTATAAAAATCAAACAAAAAATACTCGATCAAACTACAGCGCAAAAATATTAGACATATAAAAAACTTTTTTCAAACTGAACAACGCCAAATTATGAGAATAAAAATTGATCCGAATTTCAGTTATTGTTATTTTTTTATTTGGGATACTTGGATGGATGTTTTTAATCGAAATCATTCGTAAAATACAAAATTGGGATTGATTTGTAACTTTGGCTGCGCCGAATGTTATGTTTTTTTTTTACATATATACGCACTCACGCCTGTAATCCTCGAAGGGGTAGGCAGAGGTGTAACTAGTACACCCACATTTCGCCGAGCGTCTCTCCGTCCCACGATGTGATAAGGGGTGAGCCTATCGCAATACCGGGCACAAATTCCAGACTCCGGGCATCAGCCCGCTTAGTGCTTAGTATCAACTAAGCATTTCAAAATAGATAAATCCAATACCACTTTTACCCGACCCGGGCATCGAACCCGAGACCTCAGCCTTAGCTTAATCGTAACGCGTACGCATTACAACTGCGCCACCGAGGCAGATATTAGATTTTTTTAATTGTTTTAATATAACCGACCAACCTTTTTACTCGCGGTCCAAGCAGGGGGGAAGCTGGCTGCTTAATAAATACTCCTTCCCTTTTTCAAAGTCGACGTCATAACTTATTCCTTTTGGTATTGTGGATGATCCTGGTGACTATTTTTAACCGACTTCAAAAGAGGAGGAGGTTCTCAATGCGGCGCGTTTTTTTTATTTATTCTTTTGGTTTTTGTTGTATGTATGTACATCAATTTCTCCGCTAATTATGGACAGATTTTGTAGGAAAAAAATTCAATCGATAGAATTTAGCTGCGATGTGGTCCCATATAAATTCGGTTAAGATCTGATGACGGAGTACGGAGAAAATAAATAAAACTCCTCAACGGACAACAGTACACGCGTCGCGATTGTGTTATTGTATTGGAATTTACATGCTATTGCTGTACATTGAGGTCGGTTTCTAAGTTTTGTTAAACGTTATTACTATGAAGAGACGAGCAGTTTGAAGTCACTCTCCTGATTGTAAGCGCCACGCCTGCCCATAAACAGTGGCAAAACCAACAAATTACAAAGCCTGTATGATACTGTACTGCGCTCGTCATCCTGAGAATTAAGGTGACAAGTTATAATTTCTTAAGTGGTAGAGCCACTCTGTAGACATTTGTCTACAGCATGTATAGTTCGGTTAACACTGTCTAAGAGTTTTTTTTTATAGCGTAGCCTGGTAAACGAGCAAGTGAGTCACCGCCCATGAACGCCTACCATACCAGAAAAATTAAACGCGTTGTCGACCTTAAAGGAAACGTTTAAATTATGAGATTGAGAAGGGGAGAATTTGGACCTCCGAATATCTCCCTTACAGTGCGAAACCTAGCTGCACCTTTTTTTTATTTTTTATTATTAGCTAGAATGACGAGACGAGCAGGTCGCTCGCCTGATGTTAAGCGCCACACCTGCTCATAAACAGAAGCAACGCCACACAGAACTTTAAATAACAAAGCACTGCAAGACACTGGACTGCGCTCGTCACCCCGAGACATAAGGTGCTAAGTCTCATAATGCCCAGTAATTTCACTGGCTTCAATGTCCTTCAAACCGGAACACAACAGTGCTTACACACTATTGCTTGGCGGCAGAAATAGACACGCGGTGGTACCAACCCAGCCGGCCTCTCGCATACGAGGGACCTACCATCTTGTACCTCTGCCTACCCCTTCGGGGATAAAGGCGGAATTTAGTACGGACAGTTCAATACTACTCTAAATTTTCACTTTGTTGCCATTTCCTGCAAAATTGAATGCAAATCCCTTAGAATTCTGAATAGCATGTAATTTCATCACTACGTATTGAAGTGACATATGCCAGCCTTGCCTTTATTAGCTCACATTCAAAGTGTAGATTTTACATCTGAATGCATTTCCGAGCTGACCAGAATGTTTTTGTTCACATTTGACGTTGATTATTGGTTTAAGAGAATGCCATTTGCAACTTTCTTGACGCTGAGATTAGATTGGAATGATATTTTGAACGTTTAAAATTACGAGAACATGCGCAGTACATTTCTGAAATATATTGATATTTATATTTCAGAAATGGCGTAGAGAACGCTAGTTAAAGATTTTTATAACTAGGAAGTATCCTAATAAAATATTAAAAAGGTACCTAAACGTTTCAATGTTAGTGGCTTATAAGAATGTTTGTTACTCAATCACGGCTTAATTCGATAGGTGAAATTTGGCATATTGGTAGACCATGATCTGGATTAGGACATGATATACTTTTTATCCCGGAAACTACATTTACATAGGCGGAACCGCGAGGAAAAGTTAGGTAGGCTTAATATTGCCAGAAAATTCCTTTAATATTTAATGTATTGTAAATAATAGCTTATCGGTTTTCAATCTACCCTCGTACCCGTTTAAGAATAACTGTCCCGGAAAATCCCTTCCATTTGAATACTTGAACATTATCCATTATTCTATTTTCTTTGAGGGAACGTACCGACATTAATATTATATTTCTTTGTAAATATTTAATTGACTGCCTCGGTGGCGCAGTTGTAATGCGTACGCGTTACGATTGAGGCCAACGCTGAGGTCTCGGGTTCGATCCCCGGGTCGGGTAAAGTGGTATTGGGTTATTCTATTACGAAATGCTCAGTATCAGCCCGGAGTCTGGAATTTGTGCCCGGTATGGCGATAGGCTCGCCCCCTATCACATCGTGGGACTGAGATACGCTCGGCGAAATGTGGGTGTACTGGTTACACCTCTGCCTACCCCTCCGGGTATTACAGGCGTGAGTGCGTATGTATGTATATTTAATTGATGTGAATAAATTAGTCTTTGTATTATTTACGCAACATATTCTAAATAAATGAGCAGATGCGTATTCTCTATCTACGACACAAGAAATGAGTAGCACTATTAGCGGATTAAGGCTAGTTGAAATAAAACTAGTTTATACGGATTTTATCGCGGTTTATTTTTTATTCTAGTCCTAGTATAAACTAGTTTTATTGCAATGTGTAATATTTGCGTACCTAAACCTAAGAAATCACTATGGATTAAGGCTAAGTTTGCATATTCTGAGATGTAGGTGACGCGGACGAAACGCAACTTTATAGCTAGCTCAAAATTTATTATACGATTAAAGACATCTATTTCTCAAAAGATTACAATAATCACTTATAGAGAAATACACAAATACATACATACGCACTCACGCCTGTAATTCCCGAAGGGGTAGGCAGTGGTGTAACCTCCGTATCTCCGTCCGACAATGTGATAGGGGGCGAGCCTATCGCCATACCGGGCACAATTCCAGAGTACGGGCTGATAATGAGCATTTCGTAATAGAAAAACCCAATACCACTTTTACCCGATCCAGGGATCGAAACTGAGACCTCAGCGTAAGCCTCTGTCGTAACGCGTACGCATTATAACTGCGCCACCAAGGCAGTCAGGCAAAATAAAAATACCACTCAAAGAAGCCTGAGATACAAAGAGTTTTATAAATACGGTTAGCAATGAGATAATGCTTGTTAGAAACTAGTGGAAAATTACGTCACCGCCATTACACTGCGGGCGTGCGAGAGATATAGGCCAGTTGTCCCACTACATTCCCACGATATCTTAAACTTACGTCTGTACAACATATATACAACGTGTTATAGAAAGGGGCGGGCAAATTTAACCAATGTATACTGTAGGGTATAGGTATTTTATTTCCCATAGTACCAAATCTGATTGCATTGCTAGGATAATAATTATAGAATTTTCTTTTTTATCCAATGAGTAACATGTCGATATCGACTTTCAACTTTGGACAACACTCAATGATAAACAATGATACTATAGACCTCCTTTCATTTAGTTTGTTTATAATTAAAAAAACACTAAACAGTTGTCAAATGTCAATATTTATTTGACGCAGTCAGTTCGGCAATTTATGATTTTATGAAGTATGATTACGAGTTCAAAAAATATGTTGTATTTGACTAAAAACAAGTATTATGTATTGGTGTAACTGATAACAGCTTTTAAGAGGATCGTCGACTGTATTAAGCCAAAGTCATTGATGGAAGACCCGAGAATGAAGTCTTTAAAATGCTTCTAGAGAATGGTACCAATATCGTCTTCAACATACAATCTCTTTCAGGTGTTAATTTGTGTTTAAATTACAACTTACGTAGATATGGCCGTAGAATTACTAAATCTTCTTCAAGTTTATTAAAAAGTGAGTGTCGTTCATAATAATTAATAGTGATGTCATCAATCTATCAATCTAGTTATGTATCCTAGAGTATGTGTACGATCTGATGGCGTCGCATCACAGGATGTACCATAGACGCAAGCTAAGCACCTTTTGTAAAACAGTAAACAGTTCTTAGAACAAGTACATGTTGTTTTTATGTAATTTGAGACATCACAGGTGTGCTCCAGACGCTACCTCAGCACTTTTTTCGTAAATATGTCGAAGGTTCTAGAATAAGTAATGCGTATTGTTTACATCGCTCGACCATATAAATAAGGAAATTGTACATGAAAATTAAGTCTAATAAAGATCTTCACTCTGAACAGTCTTTTAAAAAGCTCCTCGAGCCGTCGCCCGATTTGACTGGCGCAGCCGGTACGATACTCGCGTCGAGAAACCGTGCCCTTGAAGACACAAAAATCGGTCTGTCCGCGGAAATTTTCGGCGAACGTTTTAACGTTGTTACGGGTATCGCGAACCATCAAACAAATAAGTCTACGCAGCGACAAAGCCGAGGACGCAAGACTCAAGCAGCTACATTTGGGAGAATGGCCACGGAGATAATGTGAGTAGACCTTTTCACTTTCCCTCTGTGTCCCGTCATATCCTAGATTGCTGTATTTAATTTAGGATTATTTGTTTTTAAATATTGAATTACTTTGAAGTAATAATTTTTTTTTTGAAGAATTTTAAATAATATAATAATTAAATAAAAATGGAAAGCCACAAAGTGGATAATGTTATTACAATAATACCAAAGGAAATGGTATCCATTATACCTAAATTTGAAGGTGATGGAAAATTAATTAATTTATTTATTAAGAAATGTGAATATGTTATAAGTCATTATAGAGGATTAAATAATCCAGCGCAGGAATTATACGTATTCCATATTATCACAAGTAGACTGGTCGGTCGTGCCGCGAATTTAATAAGCGAGCGTGAAGATATAGAGACATGGTCCGAACTTAAGAATTTGCTAACGCAACACTTGATCCGCGTTCGGAAGAATGCATAGCCATAGAGCTAGAGTCACTAAAGATTAATAACGGTGAATCATTTATTGATTTTTGCAATAGAATACAGTACATGCGTAGTACTCTATTTTCAAAAGTGAACTTGTTAAATGATACTGGTGTTCGTAATGCCAAAATTATTATTTATAATAATATGGCAATGAATGTTTTCTTGTTTAATCTCCCTGAAGATTTGATACGCATCGTACGTCTTAAGGGATGTACCACTCTTGAAATGGCACTTAGTATTGTGACGGAAGAAGTAAACTTCCAGAATCAATACAATTCTAGAAAAACTAGAGCCACTCAGCAACCGAAACCTTTCATTCAGAGTAATTATAAACCGATGATGTCGAATAACATAACACCACAAAATTTTAAATTTGGTTATCAACCAAATATTGCTGTTAACAGACCACAATACATACCTAACCAGAAATTTACTCAACCGAACAATAGTTTTAAATTCGGTATGCCCATACAACAACATTCTCCAATAAATAGATTTTCACAGCCGAACAATTATAGACAATTTAAATACGGTGTTCCACAACCACAACAGAATTTTAAATTTGGTTACCCAAACCAAGCCTTCAAGCCAAATTTTATGCAACCCCATAAACCCCAATCAGGATTCTATAGGAATCAACCGGGACAATTCCGTTTTGGCATTTCGCCAAACGCTCAAGCACATAGACCATCGTACAAATTAGACTCAGATGTTTCTATGCGCACCGCAGTTCCGTTTAAGAATACACAGCAAACTAATCATCTATTTTTTAATGATGAACCAGAATATTATCAGGAAACTTGTGAAAGTTATCCCGAGGAATATAACGAGGATGAAAACTCGTATATATTCACTAACGAAGAGGAAAATCAAGTAGAACTTGATAACTCAGATAGTCCACAAGATGCTGTAAAACAAAATGAAAATTTTTGTCCAGCAGCCTCCCCCGAGGATCCCAAAAATAGAATACATTTAAATTATGATAAAACTCTAAAATTACCTCATATTATTATTCCGGAAATCAAATCACGATTTATCATAGACACAGGTTCATCAAGGTCCTTTATAAGCCCAGCTAAAGCGTTCAAATATTTTCCCGACTCTATTTCCAAGGAACAGTTTGACGTAGTTAGTACTCATGCCCGTAGTACCCATAACGAAGTTCTTTTCATACCGTTATTGAAAACTTTTAAAAATCCGAGCTATCATAAATTCTACATTTATGAAGTAGACAGTCAGTATGACGGACTGATAGGTTCCGATTTATTAAAACAAATTGGCGCAAACATAGACATGAATAATCAGTTATTAAGTACATCTATCACACAAATACCTATAATGTATAGTTCACCAGCTGAAATTCAGCTAGATAAAAAATTTCTTAGTAAGGTAATCGCTTATAGAGATCATACAATTACTCTTGATAGTTCAGATAGTTTACCAGATACAAATGCCTTATCACAAATTACATTAAACGCTATCGATGGTAAAGGCGAAGATAATATTTCTTTAGCCGTAAATGTTGATGACAGAGACTTACAGAGTGACGAATCTCGTCCAGCAAGTCCCATGTCAATTTCTTCAGATACTGAAAAAACTGAGAGCATTATCACAGTTCAATGCCGATCACCCTTTTCTATACTATCCCCATATAGTACTATGATAGCTACCGAAGAAGGATCAAAGAGCAGTACGGAAAAAGCTCAGTCTGCTATTGACTTTGATACTGACGGTGTCGTAATCTTGAGTGAACCCACAAATAGACCAGATTTGGATAAGAAGTTCTTAAAAGAGTACATTAAGCCCAAGTTTAAATATCCCATTTATTTTGAAGAAAACGCACATAGGAAACAAAAAGCCAGAGATAAAAAAAAAGCAAACAGAATTTAAAGATACAGGAAGGCGTATATCAATTATAATAAATGGATAGTTATTAAGATATTAGATTTAGTGAAGTTTAGTTTAGATTTAAATACGAATATTAATAAGTACCAAGAATTACATATATTAATACTATCAAGAATTAATGAAACATATTTAGAGTCTACTGATAATTCAGATAGGCAGATAGAGTCAGATAAGAGTCAGATAGAGTAAAATAGAGTCAGCTAGAGTCAAATAGAGTCAGATAGAGTAAAATAGAGTCAGATAGAGTCAGGTAGAGTACATCTTAATATTTTTACAGAGCAGTGCAGTCGGTTAGTTCCAAAGCTCAGAATAAAAAGAGGTCTCCTGAATTCTCTTGGTTAATTAATAAAGCTAATTAACTTAACTGGAATATTACAAATTAATAAATAGATTAAAATTCCCATAATCTGTATTAGACAGGAAGCAACTTATATTTAAAAATGGTAAGGTAGAAATTATGTACATCTCTAATAATGTATAGTTGAATCTTGTTCAAATGGATAAATCTATTGCAAATTTAAATAAAAATGTGAATGAATTAAAACTTCAAGAATTATTATATCATGTTATTCATGCTTGCAATCTATTCATTCATAATTTTCAATTAATATGTATAAAATTAGATGAGGTTGAATCCGCTATAGCATTCAGTAAAATAGGCGTATTACACCAGTCAATTGTGGATAGTAAGGAATTATTTACTATATTAAAAAATATTGAGGAAACTGAAAAACTAATTTATCCATCAAAATCTGAAAATTTAGTATAAATAGAACAAACGATTAGTATGAAATCATATGTTAAGCAGATTAATTTTATTATGGAAATACCTTTGGTATGTAAGCAATCTTATTTTTATTATAAAATTGTTCCCTTACCTATTACCGAACCCTATTCCCAGAATACCTTAATTATAATTCCAAAACACCCTTACCTTATAGTGAATGGGTCGAAAACGAAATCTCTATCAAAGCCCTGTAATGTAATCGATGCTGATACTTATTTATGTAATGAAAAGGACGAGTTCCTTGTTGCCGAAGATACTTGTGTTGCAGATTTAATGCGATACTCCACAAACGCTTCTTGCGTTCAAGTTCCCGTCGAAATAGATGACGTCAAATTAGAAGCAATTCAGACTAATCGATGGATACTTTATTCAAAGAAATCCATAAAAATCACAAGATCCTGCAAGGATGAAACATTTCATCATGAAATTAAGGATACTTACGTAATAACCATAGATGATGATTGCGAATTGCAAATCCAGAATTATCACCTCCGCCAACATCAAACGAAATCCGGAGAAATGCTCTATAATAAATTACCTATAATCAGCATACCAGAGACGATGTCCATAACAAGGATGCCAGAGTTGAAACCCTTGAATCTGCGAGGAACCGAGCTGTCAAACTTGCAGTTATTAAATTACGCTTTGGAAAATAGTGAAATTATGGTGAATGTGAAATCAATTAGTGTCGGAACAATAGTTTTATATATTATTGTAATATTAAGTGTAATTTTTATTATTTTGTATAAATTTAAGAAATTAAAAATGATAATTTTTCAAAATCATCTGCCGAAAATGAATACTCCAGATGATTTCGAACTTAAGGAGGGAGGAGTTATGTATCCTAGAGTATGTGTACGATCTGATGGCGTCGCATCACAGGATGTACCATAGACGCAAGCTAAGCACCTTTTGTAAAACAGTAAACAGTTCTTAGAACAAGTACATGTTGTTTTTATGTAATTTGAGACATCACAGTTGTGCTCCAGACGCTACCTCAGCACTTTTATCGTAAATATGTCGAAGGTTCTAGAATAAGTAATGCGTATTGTTTACATCGCTCGACCATATAAATAAGGAAATTGTACATGAAAATTAAGTCTAATAAAGATCTTCACTCTGAACAGTCTTTTAAAAAGCTCCTCGAGCCGTCGCCCGATTTGACTATCTTATTGATCTTAATAAACGAGTGATTAAAATTAACGTGACATTATTGGATGTCTTGGTTTTGAAAAGATCCGGTACATAAATACTAATTGTAAGGTGTATGTAATTACCTTAAAATATGACCACACCTTTCTGTAACACGTTGTATATACATATAACATATCCAAATAACATCGAAAATATCGAGTTTTATTAAAGTAATGTAAATGTAAGTTTTAAGTGTTACGCTTTCACGCGAAAACTACTTAACCGATCATCATGAAACTTTGTACACATATTCTTGGAGGTGTATGAAACGGTAACATAGGATATTTTTTATGAAATAAAAACTATTTGTTGACCGTGACAAGTGGCAGAAGTTGGGAGAGGCCTTTGCCCAGCAGTGGGACACTATGTAGGCTAATAAAAAAAATTGTTTGTTACGCTTTCACGCCTAAATCACTGAACCGATTTTGATGAATTTTGATGTAGAGATAGATGGGACCTTGGAGACGGTTATAGGCTACGTTTTATTTCGGAAAAGTCTATTCTAATATTACAAACTGATGTGTTATCATAAAGCAAATATTTTAGCTATATCCAAAAATAGCTTGCGTAACAGAAATAGAAATGCAAAAGTATTTTCTTTCTACCGAATTGACATTGGGGTCGCACCTGACTTGTCTGGGGTATAACCCTCGTATTCATAAACATTACTGTGACGTCATATAGTGCGAACGTATAGTGGCGATTTCTAGACACTTGATTGGTTCGTTTTAGGCGCTAAACAAAAACGAATATTTTTTTTATTGCCTAGATAGGCAGACGAGCAGACGGCCCACCTGATGGTAAGTGGTTACCACCGTCCACGGACCTCAGCAATGCCAGAGCACAGCGAAGCCGCTGCCTACCGTTGAAGGAAAACTCTTTTTAAACCTCGCTTAAAGAAGGACAGGACATAACGTTCGGGAAACAATCTACACTTAGAAAAGAACTTGAGCATGGGCGTAAGCCTGTGATATAGTAGTTTATATACAAAAAGTATGCCATATACAGTGCGTAGTACTAGCATGTTTAGAGAGGTTTAGATTGAGCCTCATATTTTAGTATAACTATTAAACATAAGAGGATGCAGTGATAGCTCAGCGGGGAGTAATATGGACTGTCGAGACGAAAGTCGCAGGTTCGAAACCAGCCCCAAGAGCATACACCTCTGACTTTTCTAAGTCACGTGTATATTAATTGTTACTTATCACGCTTTATCGGTGACGGGAACATCGTGAGGAAACCTGCATACCTGAGCAGTTCTCCATAAGAATTTCAAAGGTATATGAAGTCTGCCAACCCGCATTAGGTCAGCGTGGTGGAGTACGGCCTAACCCCTCTCATTCAGTAGAGGAGGCCCGTGCCAGGCGGTCGGACGTGTATAATACAGGGCTAGTTTTATAAGAGTATGCAAAAGGTATGATTTATCATACATACATACATACGCACTCACGCCTGTAATCCCCGAAGGGGTAGGCAGAGGTGTAACCAGTACACCCACTTTTCGCCGAGCGTATTTCCGTCCCTTATGTGATAGGGGGCGAGCCTATCGCCATACTGGGCACATATTCCAGACTCCGGGCTGATACTGAGCATTTCATAATAGAAAAACCCAATACCACTTCACCCGACCCG
Source organism: Mimas tiliae (assembly GCA_905332985.1). Lineage (NCBI taxonomy): Eukaryota > Metazoa > Arthropoda > Insecta > Lepidoptera > Sphingidae > Mimas > Mimas tiliae. The sequence goes on along the minus strand of HG995247.1, from coordinate 18,029,827 downwards.
GGGATCGAACCCGAGACCTCAGCGTTGACCTCAATCGTAACGCGTACGCATTACAACTGCGCCATCGAGGCAGTCAGTATGATTTATCCTTTATGGAAAACCCGGAGGGAGATCCTTTTATCCTGGCACTATCAGCACTTGCTAGTAATTGTCAATCCTGCCCACATCAACCACATCACATCCACCGCTGAAACTTGTATAAGCCAGAATCGACAAATGGCACGATTTTTATGTGAGTCTCTGGGATCTCTAAGCTATCTTGTACCCGCAACGATATTAACTAAACAGAAATATAAGGAGAGCTACCTTGGCCAGAGTCTAAGATGTATAATCAAGCTATTCTCAGATTTGTCTACACCATTAATGTATTTTGTAGAAAATCTATGATTTGTGAAACCATAGCTTTGTGGTCTCTTCCATCTCGGCTCGGACCAAGAGGTTCTTAAAATCATTCTTCTGTCGGACCATAAAGCTGTGGAATAGTTTGCCGGCGCACGTGTTTCCTATGACATGGAATCCTATAAAAGGAGTGTGACGAAGCAATTAAGCAGGCCGGCATAACTCTGCCGATCTACGATAGATTCAGTGTCTATCGTTGGTCGACTGTATTCATGGATTGCGCTACACTTACCATAAGGTGTAGTGTAGTTACTTTGCAGAGCCTCGATAAAAAAAAAATGCTGTTGTATGTCATACGGTCGAAATTTCAGAATGATAAACCCTTTCTCTTTACCCTAGTCTCCATTTATTTACTAGACATTTATACATTGATCATTTACCTCTAGTCCTCCACTTGCTCATGTGCTCCTTATCCTAAGTGTAAAAATGTAACGTTGTCATTAAAAGTGGTCATTTTGAAGTCACTCTAATAGCTCGTTCACACCATTCAATTTTAGTTAATCAATTGATTTGAATAAACAAAAGTTGTATTATAACAGTTACCATTAATATTCAATTAAACATAATATTCTTCCACAACTTTAGACTCTACAGTACAGTTTTAAAGTTGAAAGTCGGGTATAAATTGCTCCGAAGGTGGGTTGGAACCATAAGACAATTAGATGGTTTGCCCAATGTAATTGTTCCGGCCGCAGGGCAGCTTGCGGTCACTTTGCATGTACTTCTGAAGTCTATTGTAAAGACTTTTAGTTTGTCTTTTCTCGTTGGTAAGGTGGTCCCTCTTATGCAATAGGCCCTCTGAATTGGTACCACCGCTTTGTCTATTTCTGCCACCTAGCAGCAGTGTGTAAGCACTGTTGTGTTCCGGTTAGAATGGCATAGAAGCCAGTAAAATTATTGGACATTATGAGACTTAACATCTCATGTCTCGGGGTGACGAGCGCAGCCTAATACCACGCAGTGCTTAGCAATTCAAAGTTCTATATGCTCCTGTTTATGGACAGCCGTGGTGGCATTTACCATTAGACGAGCGACCTGCTCGTTTTTTTTATAGTATAGGCCGGCAAACGAGCAAATGGGACACCTGATGGTAAGTGATCTCTACCGCCAATGTATGCCCACAACATTAATCATGGGCGCATTGCCGACCTTAAAATAAATACACCCAGCAGTCGCACACATAGTCCTGATCCCACACTAGGTAAACCTGTATCGTGGGTATCAAGAACTACGAGGGACTTGCGGTCCCACAACGCCCAGACCCAAGATAAATATTTGTGAATCAGACAAACATTTGTCTAGGTGCGGGAATCGAACCCACGGCCTCGCGCCTCGCAACCGGCTACTCGCCCGCTGCGCCACGGAGGCTGTCAAAGTTAAAGGAAAGGGATAAGTAAGGGATTGGGAAGGGGAGGGGAATTGGGGCCTCCAGATATCTCATTCACCGTACGAAACGCAGCAGCAAGCTGCTACTTTATGCCGGTTTTCTGTAAGACAGTGATAACGACCCGGACGAGCCGGCCCGTTCATGCTGTAGACAGAACTGTCTATAGCGTGGCTCTACCATTCGAACTTAGTTTCATCACTCAACCTAATAAAAAAGGCTTATCTTTTTCTTTCTAATAGTTCAGCGTAGTAGACTAGACATTAAATAAATAAATACACCCAGCAGTCACACACATAGTCCTGACCCCACACTAGGTAAACCTGTATCGTGGGTATCAGGAACTACGAGGGACTTGCGGCCCCACAACACCCAGACCCGAGACAAATATTTGTGGATCACACAAACATTTGTCTCGGTGCGGAAATCGAACCCGCTGCGCCACACAGGCTGTCAAAGTAACCCCAATTATAGTCACGTGGATGAGTAATGACGCTAAATTGGCGGCAGATCAAACATCAATCATACAAACAGTAGTGCCAATTACGATAGCAATTTAATAAGAATTAATCATATACCGACCGTCGCGTCGCGTCGTGCACGCGCTTAATAATAAAATCCTCGACGTCTATTAGAAAATGGTCATTTTGAAGTCACTCTACTCTGACTCTGACTGCCTCGGTGGCGCAGTTGTAATGCGTACGCGTTACGATTGAGGCCAACCCTGAGGTCTCGGGTTCGATCCCCGGATCGGGTAAAGTGGTATTGGGTTTTTCTATTACGAAATGCTCAGTATCAGCTTGGAGTCAGCAGGCCAATTCTCGTAATTTTAAATGTTCAAAATATCATTCCGATCTAGTCTCAGCGTCAAGAAAGTTGCAAATGGCATTATCTTAAACCAATAATCAACGTCAAATTCACCTAGCATTAGCATTATACCGTTTTGGCTTCTTCAACTTTTATTCTACATTCAATCTCATTACGATCTATGTTCACATTTTTATTTTTTAATATATTATTTAAGAGAATGCCATTTGCAACTTTCTTGACGCTGAAATTAGATCAGAATGATATTTTGAACACTTAAAATTACGAGAATTGGCCTTCTGGAATTTGTGCCCGGTATGGCGATAGGCTCGCCCCCTATCACATCATGGGGCGCAGATACGCTCGGCGAAATGTGGGTGTACTGGTGGGGTAGAGGTACACTTCTGCCTACCCCTTCGGGGATTACAGGCGTGATTGCGTATGTATGTCTATTAGAAAACTTTTAAATGATTATACAGATGTCTATATGTTTCTTAGCCATGTTTGAAGATAATCTGTTCAGCCGTTTAGAAATAATATGCCATGCTGTGATAGGGGGCGAGCCTATCGTCATACCGGGCACAAGTTCCAGACTCCAGGCTAATATGAGTATTTAGAAAAACCCAATATCACTTTTACCCGACCCGGGTATCGAGACCTCAGCGTCCGCTTCAGTCGTAATGCATACGCATTACAACTGGTCACCGAGGCAGACTCATAATGCCCAGTAATATCACTGGATTCAATATCCTTCACACCGAAACATAACAGTGCTTACATACTTTGACAGCCTCCGTGGCGCAGCGGGCGAGTAGCCGGCTGCGAAGCGAGAGGCCGTGGGTTCGATTCCCGCACCGAGAGAAATGTTTGTGTCATCCACAAATATTTGTTTCGGGTCTGGGTGTTGTGGGACCGCAAGTCCCTCGTAGTTCTGAAAACCCACGATACAGGTTTACCTAGTGTGGGGTCAGGACTATGTGTGTGACTGTTGGGTGTATTTATTATTATTATTTATTATTGTACTGCTGCTTGGCGGCGGAAAAAGACAAAGCGGTGGTACCAATCCAGACGGTCTTTCGCGTACGAGGGACCATCTAGCAAAACTTAACTATACCACCATAATATGGATAATGTAACTGTAAACCGAGAAGAAAATAATTTCCTATCCGACTTCAAACAAATAGCATCATTGATTTTAGAATAATTGGAAAATGTTCGAGTTTGAATGGAGGCGCGGCGAGTTCTCGGTTCGTCACTTTCACAAAACATTCGCGCAACAATTTCATTTGTTTCGGATATTTGTTCAACCAAATAGAATTCACAACCTTTGACTAAATTGTTTAGATACATGACAGCTTTCTTTTAACAGAGATCGGCAAACGAGCAAGTGGGTCACCTGATGGTAAGTGATCGCTAACGCCCATGTACGCCAACAATACCAAAAGAATTATGGGCGCGTTGTCGACCTTAAAGGAAAGGGATAATTAAGGAATTGGGAAGGGGAGTAGGTTTGGGCCTCCGGATATCTCACTCACCGTATGAAACGCAGCAGCAAGCTGCTATACTTAACGCCGGTTTTCTGTGAGACAGTGGTAACGACCCGGACGAGCCGGCCCATTCATGCTGTAGACAAAAGTGTCTACAGCGTGGCTCTACCACTCAACATTCGTGTAGAAGCTCTAGAAATGATAAAAAGTTATGCTGGGACATTGAGTACTTTCCACCTTGTCAAGTCCTAGCAACGCTGTGGTTTTTTACTATTGCCTGAAATATGAAACGAGCAAGCAAATATCTAATGGTAGTAGTTATAAACAAATAAATCATATTAACCGAATACAAAAGTTAGTTTTCAAACTATTCTTCGCTTTTTATTAATACACTTTTATTAGCTTCATATGTATGTATGTAACGGAAACTTTGAGCATGATTTTGACCCCCTTGAAAACGTCGGATTAACTTGAAATTTAGCATACTTATCAAGAACCGATGACAATTCAAAAAATTAAATTAATTTGATTTAATTGAAAATCATTGAAAATAAATAATAGTTTAATAAGACTAAAGACACGCTTTTATAGAAAATCCAACTAAAAATTAAATAATAGTTTAGAAAAATTAAAAAACACGCCTATTTAGAAAATTCAACAAAAAAAATTAAAAATAAATAATAGTTTAAAAAAGCGTGGGGGTTTTTTTATGATATTATCAAAATGATAATCCTTCTACTCATATCTGTCAATAAAATATTTCTAACTATTGACACCATGCACTCCACGATTTTTTTTACAATAAAATATTTCAAACTATTATTTATTTTTAATTTTTTAGTTAGATTTTCTATAAAAGCGTGTTTTTAGTTTTTCAAACTATTATTTATTTACAGTACGTATTACTAGTTTGATACTTCGGCAACACGAGTTCGAAAACTGTTAGTGTTTTAAATAACTCGAGACCTTCCTTACTAGACCTTCATATTTAGAGAACGTGTTACCCCAATGAGTTTGAACGATTATCGCGCCTAAAGGTCCCAGTTGTAAACAATTTCAATTAACCGTAGGTACTTATGAATCATGAAGTAATAAACACTCGAAGTTCGAACGAGCAGAAAATTTCTCTACTAATGAGACTGAGACTTTGCCGGGTTGGGGCAAGTTGTATGATTAATTATCATGTTCGATTGATATTTCTAATGAATGTGTTATTAATTGACGAAAAAAACAGAGGAGGCTATCCATTCAACGCGGATATTTGTATGTTTTATTTCGTATGTATTATTGGAATTTAATTATAGAAAATAGAAAAAGTGGATTGATATTTCAGAGATTTATAATATTCTATATACGAGTACGACACTTGAATGACAACCAAACAGAAAAGAATAAAACGAACAAAAAAGTATTCATACAATTATGTTTAGTGTACATAATCTAACATGTATAACCACGCATAACTTTTTGTAACGTGATCTGGTTTTGAAGTTTTTTTTTATATTTTTTTTCAAAGATTGCAAAGTTGGTCACAAATGATAAGAATAATTTTAAAAGACTAAACATTCGTCATTTATGCACCGATTTTGATAATTATTTCACTAAAAAAGTGTAATAACAATTTGAACAAAATTAAAAACGACTCAAAATGAACTGGGATTTGTTGAGTTCAGAACAACAGGCTTAAGGTCACCTGGGACGAATTCCTAGTGAAGGACAAATAGTCTACTTTAATAAGATTATACTCAAAAATCTTGACCGTATTACGACATACGGGGGAATAGTTGATCAGGTATTTGAGAAAGTAATTACTGTATACTAGCTTTTGCTCGCAGCTCCGACCGCGTGAATGCCATTTTCCGGGATTAAAAAGTACCTAAGTAGCCCAAGTTACTCATTATTACATCAGCTATCTGCCAGTGAAAGTCCCGACAAAATCGGTCCAGCCGTTCCAGAGATTAGCCGGAACAAACAGACAGACAGACAAAGGTTGTAACAAATGTTATTTTTGGTATATGTACCATATTCTTATGCATGTAGTAAAAACGGTTATTTTCATATTACAAACAGACTTTTACATTTTATTTATTTGTATAGATATAAAAAATCCAAATTAACCTTAACAGGTCTGCAGTGAAGAGCAATATAAAACGAAGTTATTGAGCAAACTATAATTTAGTCCGCTTTGTTAATATCTCAATTATATAACTATTATGTAATGCTGACTGCCCCGAGGTAGTTTTAATGCGTACGCGTTACGATTGAGTCCAACGCTGAGGTCTCGGGTTCGATCCCCGGGTCGGGTAACGTGGTATTGGGTTTATCTATTACGAAATGCTCAGTATCAGCCCGGAGTCTGGAATTTGTGACCGGTATGGCGATAGGCTCGCCCACTATCACATCGTGGGACGGAGATACGCTCGGCGAAATGTGGGTGTACCGGTTACACCTCTGCCTACCCCTTCGGGGATTACAGGCGTGAGTGCGTATATATTTGCGAGGGACCGGCTGGGTTGGTACCACCGCTTTGTCTATTTCTGCCGCCAAGCAACAGTGTGTAAGCACTGTTGTGTTCCGGTGTGAAGGACATTGAAGCCAGTGTAATTACTGGGCATTATGAGACTTAACACCTTATGTCTCGGGGTGACGAGCGCAGTGCAGTGTCATGCAGTGCTTTATTTAAAGTTCTGTGTGGCGTTGCTTCTGTTTATGAGCAGGCGTGGCGCTTACCATCAGGCGAGCGACCTGCTCGTCTCGTCATACAATCTAATAAAAAAATAAAAAAAGTATTATGTAAGGGTAACCGTAACTTTGCCATATTATGGCGTCATTAATTCAGCTTCGCTTGCTCCTCACTTCTCATTTCTTAATTCTAAACGCACTTCTAACTAACCCACTAACTTGTTATAAAGGCCTGGCTATTCTCTAGTTTAGAGTTGAAGAACTGCGAAAGAAAAAATGTAAGCTCTGTATACTATTCCGTTTTTCGTCTCTTCTAATAATGAGATGAGTTAGGCCTTAGTCCACCATAATGACCTAATCCAAGTTAGTAGACTTCACATAACTTTCGGAATTCTTACGGATAATTACAGTTCTTGTCACTTTCTATATTTCTGCCTGCCGTTATATCGGCTTAATGCCAGGTCTGTCTTTTCATCATAATTCACTGCAGTAGAGTCCGTCCATATTACCTGGAAACAATCCCGTCTAGCACGGTACGTTTCCAGCGTTCATTTCTACCACACACGCAGCATATGCAAGCTCTGGAATGAACTGCCCTGCATCGGTGTTTCCCGAGCGTTATGACCTGTCCTTCTTTAAGCGAGGCCTTCAACTGTAGGCAGTGGGTTGGCTGTGCTCTGGCATTGCTGAGGTCCATGGGCGGCGGTAACCACTTACCATCAGGTGGGCTGTGTGCTCGTCAGCCTATCTAGGTAATAAAATAATTTAAAATAATAGTATTAGGTATGTGGCGTGACCCACTGTCTGACTCTCACAACCCGCAATGGAAACCAAGATTCACCATTGCCTAGTCCTGTAATCAGAACTATGTTTTCAAATTGAATTCCAAAAAAAAAATGAAGAGATACTGAGCTCTAATTTCTTTCTAATCAAATCTGGCACATCAATAGTGTGACGAACAAATTGGCCCACTCGGCACACGTCAATGCGGATTCACATAGATGGCATTCCTGCGGCTTGATTGTCGCTTTGATGCTGGCGAGTGTGACACCTCGGTATTTTGTTGTTTTATTGCTGTAATTTTAGTAGATGGACGTTACGGATTAAATTTTCATATGTAAACCTCATCATCATGATAAAAATATAATTATAAGTTTAACTAAAACTTAAAAACAAATACTAATACCTGAATATCGGGCGTTTGCCATAATCTGTTGAAGAGTTTACAATTTTTGTCTTCTGGCCCTGAACATTTATATGCAGCAACCAAGGGTAATGAAAATCGTTCAATATTTTGGCGGAGATACCATGTTATGTAAATAGAAAAATACACTCGAATTCAGAATCTACTTCTTCTTTGAAGCCAGTTAACGTAAACTTACAGCTTTGCTGGTGTGTTTTCTGCAGTCATTATTATAACCGGAGGTGTCAGTTTACTACTATATAAAATTTAATATATTTTTAATTATAATAGGTTTTTTTTTTGCTTTTTTATGTATGTATGTCGATTTCTCCGCCAGTTGTAGACCGATTTTGTTGGAAAAAAAATCATTCGATAGAATTTAGCTGCGATGTGGTCCCATATAAATTTGGTTAAGATCTGATAACGGGGTACGGAGTAAAAAAATAAAACGCATCAACGGACAACAGTACACTCGTCGCGATTGTGTTATTGTATTGGAATTTACATGTTATTGCTGTAACTACCACTGAAAATTGAAGTCGGTTTCTAAGTTTTGTTAAACGTTTTGTTATTATAATAATACAAATAAGAACAGACTCATTGTTGTGGGTGAAATGAATCATCACAGGTATATAGGCATACGTATAGATAATGATTTATTGAGATCGGAATGTCACGTGGCGTTTGGCATTAATCAATTTATTTCATAAAGTAATGACGCATCTTGCTCTATTATGGAGCTCGAAATTGGCTTAGTAGTTAATAAAGTCGTATCCAAAGAAATACTAAGCTAATTTAGAGCTCCATAGCCGAGTTGGTTAGTTAATTGTGAAACTACCTACATTGTGAGACCTCAATGCACGCATGAAGTTTTTTTAGCCTGGCGAGTCAAAGTGACTATATCGGACCCGATGGTCAGTACGATGTAATCTAAATATTGACCCTTGAGGGACATCACGTAGTCGCCAAGATATGCTGACCTAAAGTTTTTTCATACGCACTCACGCCTGTAATCCCGGAAGGGGTAGACAGAGGTGTAAACAGTACACCAACATTTCGCCGAGCGTATCTCCGTCCCTTATGTGATAGGGGGCGATCCTACCGCCATACCGGGCACAAATTCCAGACTCCGGACTGATACTGAGCATTTCGTAATAGAAAAACCCAATACCACTTTACCATACCCGGGGATCGAACCCGAGACCTCAGAGTTGGCCTCAATTGTAACGCGTACGCATTACAACTGCGCCACCGAGGCAGTGACCTTAAGTTACTGGATACAAACTGTCTGATCCAATTCACCTCAATGACCCACTAAGGCGGAATCCAACCATGTATGGTATTGGCTATCCAGACGCGAAATACGCCCGTTTCTGCGGCTAATCAAGACTTAATGAAACAAAAAGCTGCCAGCTGTGCACAGGTTTATATATTGGGGACGAATTTACTCAGAAAATTATTAGGTGAAGAAGGTGAAGTATGTCCAAGCCTAATAAACTAATGGGAAAAGGTGCTAAGAGTGCTTAGCTGAGCAAGTTGTGTGCCCCACCAGAAAATAATGTAAAGGCTCCTTCTGTAGCCTCATTTGTATGAAAGCAGCATAGCCACGGGCAGACGAGGTTGGGTTCCAAAAGATGCAGGTAGCGGTCTGGCTGAAACCCTGGTATTGTTGATGTCCATGGGCGACGATAACCATTAACTATCAAATGCGCCATCAGCTCGTTTGCGTTCGAACCCAATAAAAATATTGTTTGGACTCCTTACACCGATAACATAATATTTATATCAAAATGACAAAGCATTGTTGTATAAATAAATACACCCAACAGTCACACACATAGTCCTGATCCCACACTAGGTAAATCTGTATCGTGGGTATCAGGAACTACAAGGGACTTGCGGTCCCACAACACCCAGACCCGTGACAAATATTTGTGAATCAGACAAACATTTGCCTAGGTGCGGGAATCGAACCCACGACCTCACGCTTCGCAACCGGCTACTCGCCCGCTGCGCCACGGAGGCTCTCAATATCTAAATACCACCGCTTTTCACCACCTTTAGTTTACACCGGAAAGCCCCGCCATATAATGTGAGTGTAAACATTGTCTCATAGATAATTGAATGGAGAATTGGGAATCTAGGGTTGTGGCACACACAACTAAATCAACATTGCTTTTTATCCGATGAAAATAAGGAGCGGGAACGCGTCAAAGAATCTCCTCCTTTTCATAACACACTGATCTGATTTGAATGATTACTTTTTCATTCGAAAGAGTATATAGCTCCAAGTTGGTCGCATTTCAATTACATGAAAAAGTCCACTCCTTAGGCGGTAAAACCGGGGAAGAAACACTAAAAAATTATGCACAGATTTTAGTGATTATTGCAATAAAAATATTGAAAATAAAAATATTCAAAACACTACGCGCTACGCCTGCTCATAAACATTAAGCAACATCAACCAAAATTCAATCCATCGCAATGCATTGCATTCATCACTGCGAGATGTTTAAGTCCCATAATGGTAATTAATTTTAGCGGCTACATTATACTACAAATTGAAATACAACAATGCATAGCGGAATAAATAGAGAAACTAGTAGTACCTGCTTACTCAATTAGTAAAGTTTCAATCAAGCCAATAATAATTTTATTACATCGGCATCGTAGCAGCTTCGTCCCTGAATTAGGTAATAGCTAGCAACTTAGCCGTTATAATTATCGCAGCTGCCGAGGGAATCCTACGTGGAACGTCTAAGCTGTGTCTTGTTGACTGCCAACGAAGGTGATGGTAAGCCGTAGCTGCAGTATATTTTGAACCACAGCTTACGTCAAGAAAATGGACAAGTTTGTCACCTATTTGTAAGTGAGCACCCATACACTACTACTGTCCAGGAACGCAGATAATGCCAGTAGAATGGCGAGTCCCTTGCCGACCGTTGCTTTAAGGAGGTGGGGATCGTGAAGGACCAAATACACGGTGTGTATTTATTGGTCCTTCACCGATCGTATGATGCGCAATAACCCAAGTAATAAGTCGGTTTTTGAAGACTGTTAGCAAGCTGCTCGAGCCGCTATAATTATGCTGTAGAACAGATATGTATGCTGTATGCTGCAGACAATATTGAGAACTTCCTTTTTTGGAATCGTTTAAAAATTAGATTTTTTCACCTTGTCTTTTTTCTTATTTATAGTATAGGCCGGCAAACAAGCAAGTGTTTCAACTGATGGTGATTGATCTCTACTGCCTACCACGTTACGTACCAGAAGAATCATAGACACGTTACCGACCTTAAGGGCAAGGAATAATTGGGAAGGGGAGGGGGAAATGGGCCTCCAGATACCTCACTCACTATACGAAACGCAACAGCAAGCCGCTACTTTACTTCGGTTTTCTGTGAGTCAGTGGTAATGATCCGGGCGACAGGCCTATTCGTGATGTAGACAAAACATTCTGTGGCTCTATCACCCAAGAAACGTCTACGTTATGTTGAATTGTTTGAAGGCGAGTCGATGCCGTTCGGTGCTGGGGTGATGTGTACCTCAGCCCTTATTGTCCACGTGACTGTATGAGTCGACTCAGTTGGCTCGGCCCCCGTTGTTGCAATCTCACGTGCAGAGAGCGAACACTTGTTTCGGACACCATTGTCCAACTTTACTATTAATTTGTGAATATTGTTTGGACTAATAAAAGGAATGTCGTTTAAGGTTTAGTCACGTTGGTTAACCCTGAAGGTCTAGGATTATTGAATTGATAGTTTTTTCTATAGCATAAGGCCAAACGAGTAAGTTGGTCACTTAACCACCTGATATGAAGACTGATCCATCCATCTATCATACTGCATTCGTCCCCTGCTAGACTTTTGAGGATCTCGCCATTCTTGACGGTCCTCCGCCTTCTTGTAAGGAAATGGTTACCCCTACGTAGTTAAACTCATTTATGCTCTAGAAAAAACGGCCTAAAGTGTGGATCATCCACTTACTACCACTTCCAACTGGTTTACATTTAAAACTTTTTAATTATTTAAAATTTATCTTGTAACATATATTTTCCTACACACAGGAAGCAAAATTTTATAAATAACTGTAGTCAAGTCAAAACTCAGTGGAGATTTAATCAAAAAATTCCACGTCTGAAATAGTAGTGGTCCTGGTTTTTTATTTCATTCACAATTTAGATGCCAGTATTTAGAAATACGAGGTAAAGCGCTCGGGAATCCATTAAATGCTTCTCCACCTGACAAATGTATTTACACAGAAAGTGGGTTGTCACATTTTGAAATGGGTGACAAAGGATTTTCAAATCTCGTTAACTAACGTATCTATATTAGATCCTAAACAGTCTTGGGTATTATTCTGCTACAAAACTAATGGTATGACGTAGTAAGTGGAGCTGTTTTTGGTTGTAAGGCCACTATTCCACTATCATATAAAAATGATCCTACTTCTATAGCTCATAGATATATGAAAAATGTATGACAGTGTAATAGCAATATAAACTTCATATTTTCTATGATCATATTTCTGTGGTCCTATTTCACAGCATGCTGTGACATAGGATCATATATGACGTCATATATCTATGATGCAATTATGATAGTGACATAGCGGCGTCAGGATAAGTGACATGAGACATCAATGGTATACTTTCTGTTTCTGATTCATTCTTTCACGAAATCATGTGTCTCTTACAATTCTTTAGCTGCGTCCGTACGCAGACGACGAGACGTCTCGCGCCACACTCTTACACTCTCGTTACCACCACGAGCGCTCCGACTGTTACCGAAATACTTTTATATGCACTAATTGGACCTCTACTTAACCTTTCGTGAGTAAAAGCGTAAACATAAACAATCACTTTTTTATCATCATCACTATGTCTCTTATAGATTTTTCCTCACAATTCCATACTCACAACTGAACTTCTTTTTACTCGTCAGTAAATATAACGCAAAATTATTAAATTTAGCTCAAACGAATTATGTATACAATTGTGAAGCAAGCTATCGGGGTACATTATCGGGAAGTTCCTTCGGGAGCTGCGAATGAGCCTTCGGGGATTATGTAAACTCTAATTAAATGTTTAAAAATTTACGCGCCTAAATGTGAATTTGGATTTTGATTTCTAATAATATAATTAAGTATATGAAATTCAGTACAGATCAAATACCATCATAGACATCCATCGGTCATAATCACCATTACGGTGTGGAATTTATTTATTGGCTTAATTGCAAACAGTTCCCCAAAATTCCAGTTAAACTGAATTCTATTTGTGTGATTATTTTCAAATATATTGAATATACAACATGTTTTAGTAACATCATATGTAACGAACATTTACTTGAAAAAGATTTTCCAATGAAATTCTAAACTAATAATCCATTTTGAAGGCACTGAAAACAATTCATAAATTTTATTTGGATTATTATTTGATTGGGCAGTCTGTTTGGCCTGGTCTGTTTGTTTCTCATTTTTAACTACAGATGTCCACTAACTTCCAGTAAGCTGGCCTCGTTCTATAAAAAGTAGGGCACTGCCAATTTCAATTAATCAATATAAATGAAAGTTTTGTTTACATCACAAACGTATAAGAGGAAGCAGATCTAACATTACAACAAAAAGTGAGCCAATTACGCTTATATACAAAAGTCACATTTATATTAACAACTAGTCTTTGCTCGCGGCTCCGCCCGCGTGAACGGCCTTTTCCGGGATAAAAAGTAGTATGTTACTCAGTGATAATGTAGCTTTCTAACGGCAAAAGATTTTTTTAAATCGGTCCAGTAGATTTTAAGTTAATTCGTTACTTATAAAAATACATCTTTCCTCGTTATAATATTAGTATAGATTTAAGTAATTTAAGGTTTAATTGTTTTTTTAAATTTTTGTTTTAATTCCCAAAGGAGCAGTTACAGCACTTAGTTCACTACACTTCCCCATTATATATTCCTTTTTTAGCAAATTTAAAATCAGTAAAACGCAAAAGTTAAGAAAAAATATTAGGATGGTAGTTTGGTCTTGACATTTGTTGCAACTGACTTGTTTGTAGCTTGTTACAAAGAATAAACCGATAGGATTAATAATTTTTGGTCGGAGAGAAAGAAATCGTTTTTTTTATGGTTTATGCCGGCGAACGAGCTAGTCGGTCACCTGATGGTTAGTGATCTCCAACGCCCATGTACGCCCACAATACCAAAAGAGTCATGGGTGCGTTGCCGACCGTAAAGGTAAGGGATAATTAAGGAATTGGGAAGGGGAGGGGGCTTGGGCCTCCGGATATCTCACTCACCGTACGAAACGCAGCAGCAAGCTGCTACTTTACGCCGGTTTTCTGTGAGACAGTGGACAATGATCCGGACGAGCCGGCCCATACATGCTGTAGACAAAAGTGTCTACAGCGTGGCTCCACCACTCATTTTACGTATTTATTCTCAGTTATGGAGTTGTGCATCGTATGTTGTGTCTGCTTCCCTGTTGTTCGTCTATGGTTTACACCCTTCGATTTGTCTACAGATGTATTTAAATTTGTAACATCATTAATTGGAATAGATGGGTCACGAAGTTCGGAGTTAGGGATGTTGATTGTAATTTATATTCAATTGTTGTCTTTACGGAAAACAACATGACTTTGATACGTTTCTGTTGATTTTGTAAATACTGCTTGTTTGTATGACAAATGTTTTGAGACTTAAATGTAAATATATTATCCCGGACTTTAGAAGTACGTCTTCGGTGTCAATTTGCGACGGGTATTTACTCGTAGATATCTTTGGCGTGTTGATGTAGTTAATGAAGTAACGAGTTAATGAAAAATTTAGTTTGACATACACATAGTAAAATAAAAAAAACAAAAAAAAAATACACTTACACTAAATTGCTTTTCGCCTGTATAAAGGTAGCTTTACCACGAAAGGTAGGTAGCTTTTAAGGTTATCTATTGTAACCTAACCTAACCGTTAACTTTTTAACTACATTTACAATCATCAAATTAAAAAAAAAACTATATAGCTGAACATATTTTCTTTAAACCTCCTTTTTTGACAGCCTCCGTGGCGCAGTGGGCGAGTAGTCAGCTGCGAAGCCAGAGGCCGTGAGCTCGATTCCCACGCCGAGACAAACGTTTGTGTGATCCACAAATATTTGTTTCGGATCTGGGTGTTGTGGGACTACAAGTCCCTCGTAGTTCCTGATACCCACGATACAGGTTTACCTAATGTTGGGTCAGGACTATGTGTGTGACTGTTGGGTGTATTTATTATTATTAAACAAAGCTAAGAATCATCTCCATTCAACCAGCATTCGAATAAAATACCGCATTAAAATTATTCATTTATGGTCATAGAAAGATGATGAGAGGTCAAAATGATAACACTCTGTTTTCATGGGGGTTAAAAACTAATTCCGTAGGTGTCACTACCAGGTGCCATCGCCCTACTATTCCCGTGGTAGGACCGACGTGACAATGCATGGATGTATGCATGTGAGTTTGGCAGAGTAATCGTTTTCAATTGACGCTTTCATTCATGTGTCGAGCGGGCGGCGGGTTGATTCCTCTATTTAAACTTAGTTAATTTAAATGTTGATTAGAGATACGTTTAGTACTTATTTCAGTTTTCAGACTGCCTCGGTGGCGCAGTTGTAATGCGTACGCGTTACGACTCTGCACTGAGGTCTCAGGTTCGATCCCCGGGTCGGCTAAAAATGATATTGGATATTTCTATTACGAAATTCTCCTTATCAGTCCGGAGTCTGGACTTGTGCCCGATTTGACGATAGGCGCGGCCCCTCATCACATCATGGGACGACGGAGATACGCTCGGCGAAATGTGGGTGTACTGGTTACACCTCTGCCTACCCCTTCAGGAATTACAGGCGTGAGTGCGTATGTATTATTTCAGTTTGTGTGGATTTAACCCCCTACAAATAAGAGGGGTGTGTCTGCCTGTCGTATGTATTAGCCAGTGGCCCCTAAACGAATGGAACGTTTTGAATGCGGTATATTTGAAGGTTAGTTTCACCTATGGTTCTTAGGTATATTTGAAAAAAGTATGTTCAGTCATTTAAGGCATAAAGATGTTATGTCAGGGATTTTTAATTACATCAGAGGTGCTAAAATAGTAAATGAGTCATAACAGAAACTTAAGCCTTCATCCCGAAAAGATAGGCAGAGAGATAACTAATACACCCACAAGATCTGATCGGGGGCGAGCCTATACCGGGCACGAATTCCTTTCCCGGACAACTTATGATATTGTGAATATCCAACACTCGAAAAATTCGGACACAAGTTGTTATTATCCGAATGCAGTTAACGAGATTGGGTTTATAGAGGTTAACTGCTGGTTTGGTTCTATGGGCGTTAATTAAACAATACTATCATGGTACTTTCTGGTGTAGTAGTAGTAAGAGAAAGAAGTAGTTTTTGAGTGGTAGAGCCACCCTGAAGACACTTTTTTCTACAGCAAGAATTGGCCGGCTCGTCCGGGTCGTTACCATTCTCTTACAAAAAACCGACGTAAAGTAGCAGCTTGCTGCTACATTTCGTTCGGTGATCGAGATATCCGGGGGCCCTAATCCACCTTCCCTTCCCAATCCCTTAATTATCCCCTTCATTTAAGGTCGGCAACGCACCCATGATTATTTTGGTATTGTGGGCGTACATGGGCGGTGGAGATCACTTACCATCAGATGACCAACTTGCTTGTTTCCGACCTATGCCATAAAAAAAAAAAAAACTATTCTTTTATTCTTCGTTTCTGGAAATCCCTTCTGCTGTATATACTTATTGCCAATTTTCAGACTTCACTCGAATGTACTCCTTGATAGATGACAGTACACATCAAGACAAATTGGCTGAAAAGTTTTCAGTAGGGTTGCTTACTAAAAAAATACAATTTATATTAATTTATTAAGGATATTTGCTCTATTTTAATAGAAAAACTTTGAAATAATAATAAACTGTGTAATTTTTTTTATCGATTATCGTCTCATTAGTTCAGAAACCGAGAGGTCCTGGGTCAAATTACAGGTTAGGAAATGACCATTTGTGTTTCCGTTTTTATAATATGACCCTTATTATCACAAAACATTCGATTGTAATTGTTTTATTTGATTCTTCAGAAAATTATTCTTCTTTCTTTTATAGAGAACGTTACGCGAAAACATCAGGCAGAAATTAACGTTATCACGGCTAGTGACAGGGTCCGCCTTCCTAGAGCGCAGCGTTCTTACAATATAATCGTTGATAGATATCTCTTTTCCGGCCGTAGTAGCTACCAATGGCAGTGCCAAAACCTCGTGCTGCCGCTGACTTCGAGAGCGTTTTCGATTGTGAGTGAGCTTCCAAGCCCCAAAGAAGACGGGCCACAACGGCAGAGCGCAGTTTTAGTTCAGGCATTAATCCAGGTTCCCGATCTTATAGTCACTCGGATGTGAACTAGGTCAGAAGGCTGATGAGTCCGGCATAAACAACCCCCCACCCCCAGGTTGTGAAGGCATTCGTAAGATGGCATTTTCTGTAATAAGACCATTGGCTCTCATATCGCCGCCTAATACGTTAGCCAGCGTTTTTGGGTTACCTGCGAGATCGTATTCCTCGTACGATCTGGCACAAGCATTTGCGACCGATGCACTTTTGCAATTTTCTCGAAAAGCGACAGAATTATTATTCTTTATTTCTATAAAATAGCAACCCTAGTTCCAATTCGCTTGGGAGATCGGGCGTGGGTTAACGACTGTTGTTTCAGAGAGTTTACTAAAAAATTGCAAGTCTCGGGATATCTCTTAATCATCGGTCTTTTTACTTTTATAGCACAACTCACCATTGTTTCTATCTACAAAATTAACAAAACAAAACTCATAAAAACTTATACTTAACTGTCCTACCTTAAAAGGGATTAAGTGATATTTGAAGGTAGTCACGCTGTAGACGGTTCTGTTTACAGCACAAATGAACCGGCTCGACCGAGTCGTTACCACTTGCTACTACGTTTCGTACGACGACTACGTGAGTGAGATCACCGGAAACTCAAATCCCTCTCCCCTTTCCAAATCCCAATCCCTTAATAATTTCTTTCCTTTACGGTCGGCAACGCGTCCATAACTCTTTTGGTATTGTAGGTGTATATGGGCGGTGGAGATAACTTACCATCAGGTGTCCCACCAGCTCGATTGCCGCTATAAAAAAGGACTCTATCTCTTGAACATTAACTGATATTTTCACAAAATGTGTGTTATTAAAGAGGACATCTAAATAGATATTAACTCGAACATCACCTGCGACCGTGCCAAATCAATACAATTAACAGCAGATTAACACTATGTCGAACCAGGCCGTGATTGCTTGTCGATCACTCAACAAGTATGTGGAAATGATCGCCCACGTTGTGCTAAATCAATATCAATTACTTCAGTCGTGCTTTCAACTTCAAATCGTGAGCCGATCTTAGGCAAGGGGAAGGTTAGTGTTTGTGTTGTGTCTAATATGAATTTCACCCGGATTAGTGGTATCCTCATGGATTCCATCATGATGGTAGGATACTAGGTTATAGATATCTTGTATGTGAATTCAGCCTAGGTAGATCCATCCCTGTGTCTAACTTTGCAGTTAAGTAACAGTGTGTAAGCGCTATTGTGATCCGATTTTTTTATTTGGAGGACGTTGAAGCCAGTGGCTTTTATCATGCAATCTTACGTTTTGAAGTGACGAGTGCAGTGCAGTAATGTGTTACTGTTTATGGGCAGACGTAGCGTTACCATCGGGAATAATAAAAAAAAAACTATAATACAAATTGTTACAAATTTTAAAGCGTACGTAACTTTATTAGAAAGGTATACAAAGTTATTGTTTGGTATGTTCAATACACTAATTATTGCCAGCTCTTCCACTAAATTAATGCATCTGATGCCTTCCTTCTACGGCATGGTTTCGTTTTAATTTTCTTTAATTTATACTAACGTAATTGCTTTAGATGTAGGTATTTATTTATTTAAATGTATTATTATTAATACATATTTCAAATACAATTATTACAAGCTTCAACTTCACACATTAGGGATCGTTCCCTATCACATCATGGGACGGAAATACGTTCGGTGAAATGTGGGTGCATCACTACAGGGGTAAAGGCGTGAGCTTAAGTAGTGTTAGTAACAATAAATAAATACACACAACGGCATACATTGCCTTGACCATATACTAAGTTGCAAATCTGGTCTCGTCGGTATCAGGAGCTATGACAGATTCTGGACCTAAGAACATCTAACCCCGCAACAAACATTTGCCATGAGCCTGTTTAATAACCATTACTTTTTGCTTGCGCTTCCACCCCTGTAAATATGTTTTTCTATCATAAAATATAGTTTTATTATATGTATTTACCTATGAAATTGCCGTTTTGTACGAAAAAAGTTAAAGTATTTTTTCCCTTTTTTTATTTCTATCTAAAGTAACCACCCATGCTATCGATGCGTCTTTGCACGCAGTGGTAATTTATCGATGCCCTTTTAGAAGAAATCGGCTGGACGGGAGGCAACAAATTCTTCAAAGTAATTTCGTACTGCCTCTCGGGTATTTATTTTTTCCCGCCAAAAAGTTGATGATTAATGGTTTGAATGCAGTTTTTTGCAGTTCAGCCATTTAGAAATCTTTTTCTGATATTAACGCATAAGTTTTTTTATAGCATAGGCCGGTAAACGAGCAATTGGGTCACCTGATGGTAAGTGATCTCCACCGCCCATGTACGCCAACAATACCAAAAGAATTATGGGCGCGTTGTCGAAAGAGATAATTAAGGGATTGGGAGGGGGAAGGGGATTTGGGCCTCCGGATAAGTTACTTACCGGAAAACACTCTCTCTTTTTTGGTTTTCTGTGAGATAGTGGTGACCCGGACGAACTGGCCCATTAATGCTGTAAACATCTGTCTGTCTGACATGTATCTGTCTACAGCGATCTGTCTACAGCGTGGCTCTACCACTTCGCTTATACGTATAGATAAGAACCTTCACAAACAAATGCGTGGAACCTATTCTTAGGACCGAGTAAACTAACGTCCCCTGTGTTAATACGGCCCACACGAGTTTCCCTGATTGAGGCACATTTAATTACCCTCTGCTGGATATCACTACATTTTAGATCTAGACTAAAATAAACTGGGGCCACGTGTTAAAACGGAGACACGTGTAAAATGCTGGTACGCGAATATTACACATTGAAATAAAACTAGTTTATACGGACCGTCTCTTTAGTCTCTCCCGTGACCACGAAGGCTGATAAGCTTTCGAAATGTCGGAACTAAAATAAAATTAAACCGCGATAAAATCCGTATAAACTAGTTTTATTTCAGTGCTGGTACGGTTTGTAAAACCGTAATATGCACTCAAATTATGATTTCATACAACAACAAAGCGTCGATGCCTACCCAGAAAGCCTCTCGCATACTTGACAAAACTAGTAAAAACCTGTTTGAGTGAGCTACAAATATTTGTTTCGGGTCTAGGTGTTCTGAGGCCGAAAGTCTCTCGTAGTTCCCACGTCCCACGCGAAAAGACTCGTATCTTAGTGTGGGATTAGGACTATGTGTGTGACTTTTCGGTGTATTTATGGAAGTACAGATGAATTAAGAACCTCCTTATTTGAAGTCGGTAACAAATCGTTAAAATGTTGATGTTTGTTTCTATGTACAACAATAGTTATTTTACCCTTGAAATGAAATTCTTTTGGCCTTTTGTTGTTCATTCTGTTTTCCATTACACGAAAATTGCTTTATTTCTTAAAGCGCCATTCGCTTTGTGTAGGCATTTTATTTATAAAACATAAGTACCTATATCTTAGTATCTACAACTGGAAGCGTTCCTTGCTCTATGTCTGCTACTGGCCCGGGCGGGAAGATAAATAAAAAAATAAATACACCCAACAGTCACACACATAGTCCAGGAGGCCAATTCTCGTAATTTTAAATGTTCAAAATATCATTCCGATCTAGTCTCAGCGTCAAGAAAGTTGCAAATGGCATTCTCTTAAACCAATAATCAACGTCAAATGTGAATATAAGTTTGTTTGTTACGCTTTTACGCGAAAACTACTTAACCGATCATCATGAAACTTTGTACACATATTCTTGGAGGTATAAGAAGTAACATAGGATACTTTTTATGAAAAAAAAATATCTATTTGTTTGTTACGTTTTCATGCCTAAATCACTGAACCGATTTTGATGAATTTTGATATAGAGATAGATGGGACCCTAGAGACGGTTAAAGGCTACGTTTTATTTCGGAAATATCTATTCACGAGGGCGGAGTCGCGAGCAAAAGCTAGTATCTATATAAATAAAAAGCAAGATAGATAGAAGAAGTGTTGATTTTATATTGTAGGCACCATTTAACACGGGATTTCTCGAAATTATACATAAAGGGACAAGTATTACTAAGTTTGTATGGAATATTATTTTTGGTTAAATTTACTTCACGCGAGTGAAATCGGGAGTAAAAGCTAGTATGTTAATAATGACGTGTTTGTTGAGACATTCCATCCCCTCCCACGTTGACCCTCCGGCTCCCTTGCTTGGGTGGTTTCCGTGTAAGGTATTCGGGATCCCACCCACTTGTTACATTGTTAATTGATTACATATAACAAGGGATATTAATTAACTCCTAAGGTAAAATTCCGTAAAATTTTGTTTTACATGCAGGTTGTAGGAAAGATTTTATATGTTATTTTTACGAAAAGGACAAGTTTCAAAATATATGTATATTTTTTTGTTCGCGACCGAAACGAGACCGCGATGCGTGACGTCAGCGACACATCTGCTTTGTATGCAATTATACAACGTGTTACAGAAAGGTGTGGTCATATTTTTGGATCGTTAAATACACCTGACTGAGTTTTTATGTATCCTTTACTTAAGTCCTAGTAATGCAATCAGATTTGATACTATAGAGGGTGCAATACTTATACTAGCTGTCCCGCGCGGTTTCACCAGCAACATAAAATTGATAGTTAAAACCAGATTACAGCGCCACCTGCCGGGTCCAATTGTGAATCTAAACCATCCAGGCCGCCACCCAAACGCATACAAAAAATCATTTAAATCGGTCCAGCCGTTTAGGAGGAGTTCAGTGACATACACACGTACAGTAGAATTATATATATAACGATATTAAACGTTGCTTTCATTTGAGCCTATCGCCATACCGGGCACAAATTCCAGACTCCGGGCTGTTATTGAGCATTTCGTAATAGAAAAACCCAATACCACTTTACTCGATCGAACCCGAGACCTCAGCGTTGACCTCAATCGTAACGCGTAGGCACAACTGCGCCACCGAGGCATATAGGCATAGGTTATTTTTATTGTTACCAATTTAATATAAGGGAACATAATTTGATTATGATTCGGTAAATCTAATCTTTAGATTTATTATCCATAAGTAGCCATGTCTGGGGAAAGAAAATTGCTTCATTCGGCACGATTTCTATAGAAGACGCGGCTGAAATCTCAAGACGCCGCGCCGCGCCGCCTGGCTGTCGAACGATTGGGGATCGTTCGGTGAAATATTATTGTCTGAAGCCACGTTTATATGGAAAGAATTTCTCGTTTGACTTATGTGAAAAATAACGATCAATACAGCTTCATTTACGTGGCCACGTCATATATACGATTTTTTTAAGAAAATGCAGAGTCCAGCTAGCGAGCAAGTAAGCCACCTAATGGTGAATGGTCTCCACCGCCCATGAGAATCCACAATACCTGAAGAATCATGGACGTCAAAGGGGGTTTTATAACACTTCTCTTTTTGTCAGTACCAGGATAAAAAAATCACCCCCACAATGAAATTACGGAACCCGTTTGAGGCGTTTTAAGCCAAAGCCACGAGAATGAGTTCAATTGAAATTCTATTCACTTACAAAACGAGAATTGTATTGCATTCTGCATTTTAAGTTAACCGAGCTAGATCTTTTAACGGTTTGGTATAAAATTGAGGGAAGTTGATTACCATATTACAGAGTTTAACTGATTTTTTTTAAGTGGTAGAGTCGTGCTGTAAATAGTTTTGTCTACAGCATGAACGAACTGGGCAGTACCACTGACTCAAAGAAATCCGGCGTGAACTGGCAGTTGAGTTTCAGACGGCGAGTAATATTTTCGGGGGAGCAAATTTCCCTCCCCTCCCCAATCCCCATCTCTCTCCTACAACCATGATTCTTCTAGTATTGTGAGTGTTGTTGGTTAATGGAGACCACGCACCATCTGGTGACCCAATTGCTTATTTGCAGGTCTTTTTTTATTAGGTTGAATGTCGAGACGAGCAAGTCGCTCACCTGTAGGCCAATTCTCGTAATTTTAAATGTTCAAAATATCATTCCGATCTAGTCTCAACGTGGAGAAAGTTGCAAATGGCATTCTCTTAAACAAATAATCAACGTCAAATGTGAACATAGACCGTAATGAGATTGAAGCTCAAACGGTATAATGCTACTGCTAATGCTAGGTGCATTTGACGTTGATTATTGGTTTAAGAGAATGCCATTTGCAACTTTCTTGACGCTGAGACTAGATCGGAATGATATTTTGAACATTTGAAATTACGAGAATTGGCCTTCTGATAGTAAACGCCACACCTGCCCAAAAACAGAAGCAACGCCACACAGAACTTGAATTACAAAGCACTTAATGGCACTGGACTGCGCTCGTCACGCAGAGACATAAGTTGTTAAGTCTCATAATGCCCAGTAATTTCACTGACTTCAATCTTCTTCAAAGCGGAACACAACAGTGCTTGCACACTGTTGCTTGGCGGCAGAAAGAGACAAAGCGGTGATACCAACCCAGATGGCCTCTCGCATACAAGTGACCTACCACCTCGTGTAAATGATTCATAAGGAAAGCAAGAAAATAAAATTTACTAATTCGAAATCATAATTTGAGTGCATATTACGGTTTTACAAACCGTACCAGCACTGAAATAAAACTAGTTTATACGGACCGTCTCTTCAGTCTCTCCCGTGACCACGAAGGCTGATAAGCTTTCGAAATGTCGGAACTAAAATAAAATTAAACCGCGATAAAATCCGTATAAACTAGTTTTATTTCAGTGCTGGTACGGTTTGTAAAACCGTAATATGCACTCAAATTATGATTTCGAATTAGTAAATTTTATTTTCTTGCTTTCCTTATGAATCATTTACACGAGGTGGTAGGTCACTTGTATGCGAGAGGCCATCTGGGTTGGTATCACCGCTTTGTCTCTTTCTGCCGCCAAGCAACAGTGTGCAAGCACTGTTGTGTTCCGCTTTGAAGAAGATTGAAGTCAGTGAAATTACTGGGCATTATGAGACTTAACAACTTATGTCTCTGCGTGACGAGCGCAGTCCAGTGCCATTAAGTGCTTTGTAATTCAAGTTCTGTGTGGCGTTGCTTCTGTTTTTGGGCAGGTGTGGCGTTTACTATCAGAAGGCCAATTCTCGTAATTTCAAATGTTCAAAATATCATTCCGATCTAGTCTCAGCGTCAAGAAAGTTGCAAATGGCATTCTCTTAAACCAATAATCAACGTCAAATGCACCTAGCATTAGCAGTAGCATTATACCGTTTGAGCTTCAATCTCATTACGGTCTATGTTCACATTTGACGTTGATTATTTGTTTAAGAGAATGCCATTTGCAACTTTCTCCACGTTGAGACTAGATCGGAATGATATTTTGAACATTTAAAATTACGAGAATTGGCCTACAGGTGAGCGACTTGCTCGTCTCGACATTCAACCTAATAAAAAAAGACCTGCAAATAAGCAATTGGGTCACCAGATGGTGCGTGGTCTCCATTAACCAACAACACTCACAATACTAGAAGAATCATGGTTGTAGGAGAGAGATGGGGATTGGGGAGGGGAGGGAAATTTGCTCCCCCGAAAATATTACTCGCCGTCTGAAACTCAACTGCCAGTTCACGCCGGATTTCTTTGAGTCAGTGGTACTGCCCAGTTCGTTCATGCTGTAGACAAAACTATTTACAGCACGACTCTACCACTTAAAAAAAATCAGTTAAACTCTGTAATATGGTAATCAACTTCCCTCAATTTTATACCAAACCGTTAAAAGATCTAGCTCGGTTAACTTAAAATGCAGAATGCAATACAATTCTCGTTTTGTAAGTGAATAGAATTTCAATTGAACTCATTCTCGTGGCTTTGGCTTAAAACGCCTCAAACGGGTTCCGTAATTTCATTGTGGGGGTGATTTTTTTATCCTGGTACTGACAAAAAGAGAAGTGTTATAAAACCCCCTTTGACGTCCATGATTCTTCAGGTATTGTGGATTCTCATGGGCGGTGGAGACCATTCACCATTAGGTGGCTTACTTGCTCGCTAGCTGGACTCTGCATTTTCTTAAAAAAATCGTATATATGACGTGGCCACGTAAATGAAGCTGTATTGATCGTTATTTTTCACATAAGTCAAACGAGAAATTCTTTCCATATAAACGTGGCTTCAGACAATAATATTTCACCGAACGATCCCCAATCGTTCGACAGCCAGGCGGCGCGGCGCGGCGTCTTGAGATTTCAGCCGCGTCTTCTATAGAAATCGTGCCGAATGAAGCAATTTTCTTTCCCCAGACATGGCTACTTATGGATAATAAATCTAAAGATTAGATTTACCGAATCATAATCAAATTATGTTCCCTTATATTAAATTGGTAACAATAAAAATAACCTATGCCTATATGCCTCGGTGGCGCAGTTGTGCCTACGCGTTACGATTGAGGTCAACGCTGAGGTCTCGGGTTCGATCGAGTAAAGTGGTATTGGGTTTTTCTATTACGAAATGCTCAATAACAGCCCGGAGTCTGGAATTTGTGCCCGGTATGGCGATAGGCTCAAATGAAAGCAACGTTTAATATCGTTATATATATAATTCTACTGTACGTGTGTATGTCACTGAACTCCTCCTAAACGGCTGGACCGATTTAAATGATTTTTTGTATGCGTTTGGGTGGCGGCCTGGATGGTTTAGATTCACAATTGGACCCGGCAGGTGGCGCTGTAATCTGGTTTTAACTATCAATTTTATGTTGCTGGTGAAACCGCGCGGGACAGCTAGTATAAGTATTGCACCCTCTATAGTATCAAATCTGATTGCATTACTAGGACTTAAGTAAAGGATACATAAAAACTCAGTCAGGTGTATTTAACGATCCAAAAATATGACCACACCTTTCTGTAACACGTTGTATAATTGCATACAAAGCAGATGTGTCGCTGACGTCACGCATCGCGGTCTCGTTTCGGTCGCGAACAAAAAAATATACATATATTTTGAAACTTGTCCTTTTCGTAAAAATAACATATAAAATCTTTCCTACAACCTGCATGTAAAACAAAATTTTACGGAATTTTACCTTAGGAGTTAATTAATATCCCTTGTTATATGTAATCAATTAACAATGTAACAAGTGGGTGGGATCCCGAATACCTTACACGGAAACCACCCAAGCAAGGGAGCCGGAGGGTCAACGTGGGAGGGGATGGAATGTCTCAACAAACACGTCATTATTAACATACTAGCTTTTACTCCCGATTTCACTCGCGTGAAGTAAATTTAACCAAAAATAATATTCCATACAAACTTAGTAATACTTGTCCCTTTATGTATAATTTCGAGAAATCCCGTGTTAAATGGTGCCTACAATATAAAATCAACACTTCTTCTATCTATCTTGCTTTTTATTTATATAGATACTAGCTTTTGCTCGCGACTCCGCCCTCGTGAATAGATATTTCCGAAATAAAACGTAGCCTTTAACCGTCTCTAGGGTCCCATCTATCTCTATATCAAAATTCATCAAAATCGGTTCAGTGATTTAGGCATGAAAACGTAACAAACAAATAGATATTTTTTTTTCATAAAAAGTATCCTATGTTACTTCTTATACCTCCAAGAATATGTGTACAAAGTTTCATGATGATCGGTTAAGTAGTTTTCGCGTAAAAGCGTAACAAACAAACTTATATTCACATTTGACGTTGATTATTGGTTTAAGAGAATGCCATTTGCAACTTTCTTGACGCTGAGACTAGATCGGAATGATATTTTGAACATTTAAAATTACGAGAATTGGCCTCCTGGACTATGTGTGTGACTGTTGGGTGTATTTATTTTTTTATTTATGTTCCCGCCCGGGCCAGTAGCAGACATAGAGCAAGGAACGCTTCCAGTTGTAGATACTAAGATATAGGTACTTATGTTTTATAAATAAAATGCCTACACAAAGCGAATGGCGCTTTAAGAAATAAAGCAATTTTCGTGTAATGGAAAACAGAATGAACAACAAAAGGCCAAAAGAATTTCATTTCAAGGGTAAAATAACTATCGTTGTACATAGAAACAAACATCAACATTTTAACGATTTGTTACCGACTTCAAATAAGGAGGTTCTTAATTCATCTGTACTTCCATAAATACACCGAAAAGTCACACACATAGTCCTAATCCCACACTAAGATACGAGTCTTTTCGCGTGGGACGTGGGAACTACGAGAGACTTTCGGCCTCAGAACACCTAGACCCGAAACAAATATTTGTAGCTCACTCAAACAGGTTTTTACTAGTTTTGTCAAGTATGCGAGAGGCCTTCTGGGTAGGCATCGACGCTTTGTCTATTTCTGCCGCCAAGCAGCAGTGTGTAAACATTGTTGTGTTCCTGTTTGAAGGACATTGAAGCCAGTGAAATTACTGGGCATTATAACGAGCGCAGTTTAATGTCATGCAGTACTTAATAATCGAAGTTCTGGTTGGTGTTGATTATATTTATGGGCAGGTGTGACGCTTACTATCAGGCGAGCGAACTGTTCGTCTCGTCCTCTATATCTAATAATAAAAAAAAGGCGTGGATCGAACTCACGATCACAAACGGACACTCGACCGGTACGCCACGGTGGATTCCGATTATTTTACCACAACTGTCTACAACATTTGATAATAAACTAAAATATACAATCAAAACACAGACGGCAAGTCGTGATAGTTTTATTATGTGTCTGGCCAGACAAGGGCTGGTTATAAAACACAATAGGATTGAGCCAGGAAATGAGCGGACTGTCTGAAATTAATAATCAATATTGTTACATAATTATATAACAAAACTCTGTTGTTCCTTTGAACTGCGTTATAAGAATCAATATTCAAACGTAAGGAGAGTTGAGGTAGAGCCACGCTGTAGACAACTTAGTCTACAGCATGAATGGGTCAGCTCGACCGGGTTGCTGTTGGATTTGTTGTACTGTGTGCGTTTGCGTGCGTGTGTGCGTCCTAATCCAGGTCATGGTCTATCTGTATGCCAAATCACATCCAAAACCGTTTACTTGTTAAAGTATGATTGATTAAGTAACATCCAAATTCGAAAACTCACAAACATCTAAACTTTCACATTTATAATTGTGGGATGTTTTCCTAATTGGAGTCGGGATATTTTAAGGGTTCGGTAATTTATTATTTAAATAAATTAATAATAAATACACCCAACAGTCACACACATAGTCCTGACCCCACACTAGGTTAATCTGTATAGTGGGTATCAGGTACTACGAGGGGCTTGCGGTCCCACAACACCCAGACCCGAAACAATCATTTGTGGATAACATCAACTTTTGTTTCGGTGTGGGAATCGAACCCACGGCCTCGCGCTTCGCAGCCGGCTACTTGCTGACTGCGCCACGGAGGCCTGTCATGTCAGTGTAACCTTTTGCTGATAACCACATAAATAAATAAAACGCTGTTTCTATTGCCGAACTAGTGCTTATTGCGGTCGCCGCGGCCGCGGGCGGATGGCACACACGTAACTAAGTTTTATTTCAAGTGCCGGTTAAAATAACTGTAACAACACTGTTAATTGATACTACTAAAAACTGCTTTAAAGTTGGTTATGTAACATTGATTTCGTAACATGAGCTTTATAGGTATAACCTAACCGCAAAAAAACCTTACATCAATTAGAATTGACAGCCTCCGTGGCGCTATAGGCGAGTATTCGGCTGTGAAACGAGAGGTCGCTGGTTCGATCCTTGCACTGAAAAAAGTATTTTATTACCCACAAAATCTTGTTTCGGATTTGGGTGTTGTGATACCCTTCTGGGAAGTTCTTCGCAGTTCCTGATACCCATGATACAGGTTAACCTAATCTGCGGTCTGGACAATGCATGTCCCTGTGGTGTACTTATTAAAAAAAAACCGTTAAAAGACAATAATCATTTAATTGCTAAACAGAACAGACCTTCTTCAAACACACCTCCATCCAATAAAACCAGCTTTTAATTTAAATAAACTACATTGAAATCTTTCTATTTGTTTTTTACGCATTGGTCGGTGAATTAGAAAATGGGTCACCTGATGGTAAGTGAACTCCACTGCCCATGAACGTTACCAACACCAGAAGTATCATGAAGGTATTGCCGACCTTATTAAAGGAAAGGAAGAAAGGAAGGACTGCCTCGGTGGCGCAGTTGTAATGCGTACGCGTTACGATTGAGGTCAACGCTGAGGTCTCGGGTTCGATCCCCGGGTCGGGTAAAGTGATATTGGGTTTTTCTATTATGAAATGCTCAGTATAAGCCCGGAGTCTGGAATTTGTGCCCGGTATGGCGATAGGCTCAAATGAAAGCAACGTTTAATATTGTTATACATCGTGTTACAGAAAGGTGTGGTCATATTTTAGGGTCATGACATACACCTTACAATTAGTACATAATAATCACATAAGGGACGGAAATACGCTCGACGAAATGTGGGTGCACTGGTTACACCTCTGCCTACCCCTTCGGGGATTACAGGCGTGAGTGCGTATGTATGTATGTATTAAAGGAAAGGTATAGTTAAGGGATAGGGAAGGGGAGGGCGATTTGGGCCATCGGATATTTCACTCACCGTACGAAAGGCAGCAGCAACTCTACTACTTACTTAACTACTTTATCTCGGTTTTTTGTGCTACAGTGGTAACAACCCGGTCGAACATGTCCATTCATGCTGTAGACATGTCTACAGTGTGGCTTGTGGTTTAGTTTACGCACTACAGCGCCACAGACAGATACAAATGCATGCATATTGTTTATACCATTAGGTAGTAGGTCCCACGTAGGTCCCAAACGGTCTATGTTTGGGTTGGTACCACCGATTTGTTTATTTTTGCCGCCAAGTAGCAGTGTGTAAGCACTGTTATGTTGCGATTTGGAGAACATTGAAGACAGTGAAATTACTGGGCATTATGAGTCTTTACATCTTATGTCTCGGGATGACGAGCGCAGTTCAGTGCCACGCAGTGCTCTGTATTCCAGAGTTCTGTGTGACATTGCTTCTGTTTATGGGCAGGCGTGAGTCTTAATATCATGTGAGCTGTGTCGTCATTCAAGTAAATAAAATAAAAAAACCTATCGCGCCTTTTTTTTATTGTATAGGCCGACAAAAGAGCAATTGGGTCACCTGATGGTAAGTGAACACCACCGCCCATATACGCCTACAATACCAAAAGAATCATGGGCGCGTTGCCGACCTTAAAGGAAAGGGATAATTAAGGAATTGGGAAGGGGAGGGGATTTGGGCCTCCGGATATCTCACTCACCGTACGAAACGCAGCAGCAAGCTGCTACTTTACGCCGGTTTTCTGTGAGACAGTGGTAACGACCCGGACGAGCTGGAATATATCCTTTTTCCCTATATTATTAAATATATCTTTACACCTATCTAGTAGTAAATCTAATACCGGGTCAGTAATAAAATATTCCACCCTACTCATTATTGGGGACGTCGAGTAAAGTTTCCTCTATCCAGTGTCGCGGAAGTGACAAAAAGTCATTACCGTTCTTTCACACCGCTCCGTGTCTACTAGGTAGCTTTTGTTATGAAAATAAGCCGGAATCCGGTTAAGTGTCATTCATTGTACCTACTTTGGGAGTTAATACATTTCTATGCTGTTTTTTCTCCTCGATTCCATTTTTATGTGCATTTGGGTGAACAGATATCTTCTACAGTCACGATCTCTCAAAAACTACTAAAGCTAGGATCATCAAATTTGGTTAGATGATAGTTTGTGTAACGTAGAGACCCGCAGCTAAGAAAGGATTTTTGGAAATTTTCATTTTAAGGGGCCATAAACTTTATATGAAAACTTTTTATGAAACCGAATACCACTGTGAAAATGACTTTAATTGAAAAATAATGAAACGTGTATTACATTTTTGTAAAATTTTACTCGCGTGAGGAAGAGGTGTTGACTTTTGTGTATTATTAATGTGAATGTTTGAATATTTGTAAATTAATCACGCCTTAGCGGCTAAACGGATTTGGATAAAATTTGGCAAACAGGCAGACCAAAATATTATTTAGAACATAGTACTTTTTATCTCAGAAAAATAAATTTACGTGGGCGGAGCCGCGGGTAACAGCAAGTACTTAAGCTCACGCATGTATCCTGGAAGGGGTAGGCACAGGTGCAAACATGCACCCATAGTTCGGTGAACCTAATTCTATATCATGATGTGGTAAGGTGCGAGACTATTCCAATACCTGACACAGATTCTAATCCCGGGCGACTCACGTGTATCCAAATCATACGAAATGAGTCAACAAAACTATTTCAAATGGATTTCCTGTGAGATAGCTTTTTAACCCAGGAGAGAGAGAGATATCTTCTTAACTTAAGAGACAGAATAGAAAATTTAACCAACCATAGAGTGCAAAATATATAACTACAAAAAGGCCCTATCTACATATTATGGGGGTACTAGCGTGGGGACATAAATAGCCCCAAAAAATATTTTAAAAAAACCCAGGAGAGTTGGCTCACTGATGGTGTAAACAAAACTGGTAACAGCGCGGCTTGCACGTTTTGAGGTACGCGACCGAGACAGAGAGACCGCGACGCATGGCGCGAGACAGGTGATAGAGACACGTCCGCTTTGATTAAATAAATAAATACACCCAACAGTCACACACATAGCTCTGACCCCACACTAGGTAAACCTGTGTCGTGGGTATCAGGAACTACGAGGGACTTGCGGTCTCACAACACCCAGACCCGAGACCAATATTTGTGGTTCACACAAACATTTGTCTCGGTGTGGGAATCGAACCCACGGCCTCTCGCTTCGCAGCCGACTACTCGCCCGCTACGCCACGGAGCTGTCTGTACGAGAGATTTGCGGTCCTACAATACCCAGACCCGAAACAAATGTTTGTGGATCAGACAAACATTTGTCTCGGTGCGGGAATCGAACCCACGGCCTGTCACTTCGTAGCCGTAGTTCGCGCTCTCCTGTGTCGGTCACTCTTTAACGTGCCTTTATCATTGTACCCATTTTCGTTTGCGTTCAACTACAAAAATTACTCATACGCACTCACTCCTGTAATCCCCGAAGGGGTAGCAGATGTGTAACCAATACACCTACATTTCGCCAAGCGTATCTCCGTCCCACGATGTGATAGGTGGCGAGCCTATCGCCATACCGGGCACAAATTCCAGACTCCGGGCTGATACTGATTATTTCGTAATAGAAAAGCCCAATACCACTTTACCCGACCCGGGGATCGAACCCGAGACCTCAGCGTCAGCCCCAATCGTAACGCGTACGCATTATATCTGCGCCACCGAGGCAGCCATACATATATACTTTAGTATTTTTTAAAAGCGTCCGCTCACGGAATACATTTGTAATAAGATATTTTTGTTTGTTTGTACTGAAAGTTCCGCGAGGAAGCTATCCGAGTTTGGCAAATATAAGGTTTCTTTACTATTTCATATTGGCTTTCATGTATATTTACGAGGTTTTTGCCACGCAATTAATTGACACTCGTGAAGAAGTCGTGTTTGCGCACCTAAGATTTTATTATTATCTTCAATGATAAGTAGGCGCCTGATGGTAAGTTCACGTCTGCCATAAACAAGAGCAAAACCAATCAGGACTTCGAATTATGTGTGTCTGTGTTTGCGGCGTCGTTTCCCGGGTCGGTCACTTCCCTGTAACATGGTTGAGGAGGCCGATGGCTGGCACATGCGTCATGCTCGTGAACGGGTGCTGCTTGTGTGGACTGGTCTGCTCAAATTGTTATTTATTGTTATAACTTTTTTACTTTATAGTCCTAGTTAATTCATCGTGGTCATGGGAGTCATGCTCAATAATCATTATTTTGTTATAATGTTGCTCTTGGCATAAACTGAGCTG
Organism: Mimas tiliae; assembly: GCA_905332985.1. Taxonomy (NCBI): domain Eukaryota; kingdom Metazoa; phylum Arthropoda; class Insecta; order Lepidoptera; family Sphingidae; genus Mimas; species Mimas tiliae. Next base: position 17,996,667 of record HG995247.1, on the reverse strand, counting down.
CTTTAACCCAAATGAAATTGTATTAATGTAGTATCAATATTGTAAATCAGTTTTAAAAAGAGAAACGTTAGAGTTTCTTGTCTGTTCTTTTTTAGCGAATCAGCGTTCCTAACTGGCAGTAAAGTTAAAATTTGACTGAATCTAAAAGATGTATATCATTTTATGGATTCAATAAATAATTTACAGAAACATTTTATAATTTACAGTAAAAAATTTACTGACGTCAATTGTAATCTGCAACACAACAATGATTGTACACTGCATTGCTTAGCGGCAGAAATAATAATAATAAATGTCTTTGATCGGTTGTTCTGAATGTCACGGAGGCTGTCAAGTGTAATAATATATTTAATTATCTTTTAAAATGTTTTAACATTTTACTGACAGCGTACATAAAAAGGCAGAGAAACCTTTAAATCCTGGGTTCAAATCCCAGTTCTTGCAATCACATTTATGTTTGAGTTTTTAATTCGGTGATAGGCTCACCTACTAATCACATCATTGGACGGAAATAAGTTGGGCGAACGGTGCGTGCAGCACGAGTTGTACCTCTGCCTACTCCTGCGGGCTACAGGCGAGAGCTATGTATGTATGTAATTTTTTATTAGTCTTCTATACAAGGTATGCCTAAATTAACTTTACATACATACATACGCAATCACGCCTGTAATCCCCGAAGGGGTAGGCAGAGGTGTAACAAGTGCACCCACATTTTGCCGAGCGGTTCTCCGTCCCATGATGTGATAGGGGACGAGCCCATCGCCAAACCGGGCACAAATTCCAGACTCCGGGCTGATACCGAACATTTCATAATAGAAAAACCCAATATTACTTTTACCCGACCCGGGGACCGAACCTGAGACCTCAGCGTTAGCCTCAGTCCTAACGGGTACGCATTAAAAACTGCGCCTCCGAGCCAGTCATATTAACTTAACCTCTTATAATATTTCATTACTTTTCTATACATTTTTGTGAAAAGTCTGAAAATTAATAAACATTTCTCATTAACACTGATTACCTTCTAAGGTGAAGTACACATTATGTAATTCGTTGAGACTCAAAGGGACTCAAGGTCAAGGGTGAAATAAGATTATTAATGTTACCTGGCGAGACGCACTGGTATTGGCAGAATGTAATTACTTATATGCTCTGAATAGAAAAGGGCGTAACTGATAGAACAATATAGCACATACAACCTTTCTGTTATTTGATGCTTGATTCAATGCTTAATATTTATTTATTTATTTACAGCCTCCGTGGCGCAGCGTGCGACTAGCCGGTTGCGAAGCGTGAGGCCGTGGGTTCGATTCCCGCACCTAGACAAATGTTTGTCTGATTCACAAATATTTGTCTCGGTTCTGGGTGTTGTGGGACCGCAAGTCCCTCATAGTTCCTGATACCCACGATACAGGTTTACCTAGTGTGGGGTCAGGACTATGTGTGTGACTGTTGGGTGTATTTGGACAACCAGTAGTTGTTACATTAATACTTACTTATAAAAATAAACACTATAAATACAATTCAAATGCACAACATTTTAAGGTGTCACAACATGCTTTAAACATTGTAACACCGGTATTATTAGCTAAAATAAATTAAGTATTTGACATTAAAATAAATAGCTTAAGTACTATCATTATATATTATATGTCATATAAAACACAAACACTTTCACTTATATATTATACAAAACTAACATAGTGAAATAATGAAATATGAGTGAAGATAAATGAACGAAATATATAGACACATGCTCAAACAGATCTTCGAAAAGAGAACTAGTACACCCACCGTTCACGGAGCTTATTTCCGTTCCATAATATGATAGGAGACGACCCTTCACTATATACAAATTCCCATCCCGGTAGGTAATGTAGTTTTTCGAATGGTAAAACTCAAACAAAAGTGTAATTGCCTGTCCTAAGTTTGCACCTAGTTTCTCATGATTTTTCTGCCTAAGTACGCTGTCATCATATCAATGAGGCGACCTCTAATATTAAACTGCATATTTTAACAAAGTTTAAGATTTGATTTCCACACGAAGTTGTACAATATACAAAAAATCAGTAGGTAAAAGAAATCTTCAAAAATTTTCATCAAAAGCTGGTGCGTTTTTCGTAGAAGAATTTTCTATTTTCCCGCGAACTCTGTCGTCAGATCTTAACCTTTTTATGGGACCACCATCGGGTAAACCCTATCAAATACAAGAAGGATTATCAAAACCGTACCCCATTTTTGGGAAATATGCGTAACATTCAAGACAAGAGTCTTGGTTATTACTTTATATATAAAGATAATAACAGACCATTTCATAATGTGAAACAAAAATCGCAATTAACTTTTTTTACGTACAATCTAACCGTTAGATATTTTGTTTACTTCTCATAAAAAGAATAGACAGGTCGACTTTCCTATTGTTATTTACCTCGCTAAGACTCTTTACGCCCTGCATCCGATCCGAACTCGAGAGATGTTCATCCGAAGTATATGTAGGGTCGTCTACTACATTCGAATTAAGATTTTCAAAATCGAGAAAATCTCTATTTTTAATCTCGTCTTTGTCGTACGAGAAACAATCTTCATCTAAATGGGGCTTAAAGGGGAAGGGGAAATGGATAATTGATGTCTTCAATTATACGTCCAAAGGCAAAACAACTGAAGTTATTCGTTAAATATTTTAGACGTTTTATTCGTCCCGTATTTCTAGAGAACATTAAATGTATTTTTACTGCCAAGAGCAAACAACTTGGGGCACGTTTTACGTAATCTATTTAAAGATATTCCCAGAAATTATTTCCTTTCCCACATTATGGGAATAATACAAACAAGATTTACCAATTAAGGTTATGATAATAATAAATATTATATCGTAATCACTAGTAACATGGGTCAAGTGTGAAGAGAACTCACAGATATATTTTTATGTCTGATTAGGTGGGGTAGCTTTTTTTACTTTATGGCAGCGATAGATAGATTTTTGCGTAGTACTAAATATATAATAAAGTAAGCAGGGTGTAAAACGTTCAGTTATTTATTTTTTTCTTGACTTTCTCTTCTCTTTGTTATAGATTAACAATATTAATTAATTTGTCTTAGTTTGTCATTTCCGCACTGTTTTTCTATTAGGGCATATGTTTAGGAAGACGATCTAGTACGTAAAATTATAATATTTAAGTTATATTACTTGTATGATTGTATTCTGTGTTATGCCTTTTATTGCTAATAAAAAAAAAAAAAAAAAAAAAAGATAGCTCAGCGGTACTTTTTTTATAGCATAGGCCGGAAAACTAGCGAATGGGTCACCTGATGGTAAGTGATCTCCACCGCCCATGTACGCCCACAATACCAAAATAATTATGGGCGCCTAGCCGAACTTAAAGGAAAGGGATAATTAATAAGAGATTGGGAAAGGGACGGCGTTTGGGCCTCCGGATATCTCACTCACTGTGTACGAAACACAGCAGCAAGCTACTACATTACGACGGTTTTCTGTGAGACAGTGGTAACGACCCGGACGAGCCGGGCCATTCATGCTGTAGACAAAAGTGTCTACTGCGTGGCTACCACTCTAGAAGTTCTACAAGGTGGTAGGTTCCTCGTATGCGAGAGGCCCTCTAGGTTGGTGCACCCCTTTTCTATTTCTGCCGCCAAGCAGTAGTGTGTAAGCACTGTTGTATTCCGGTTTGAAGGATATTGAAGCCAGTGAAATTACTCGGCATTATGAGACTTAAAACATTATGTCTCGGTGTGACGAGCGCAGTTCAATGTGTCGTCTGTGTGGCGTTGCTTCTGTTTATGGACAGGCGTGGCGCTCACCATCAGACGAGCGACATGCTCGTTTCGTCATTCAAGCTATAAAAAAAGTGGTAAGACTATCGAGAAGAAGGTCGCAGGTTCTAAATCAGCCCCAAGAGCATGCACTATTGACTTTTCTGAATTACGCGTGTATTAATTATCGCTTGCTTTAACGGCGGAGGAAACATAGTGAGGAAACCTGCGTACCTGAAAAGTTCTCCATACGAATATCGACGATATTTGAAGTCTACCAATCCGCATTAAGCCAACGTGGTGGACTAAGGCCCCATTCATTCATTCATTCAGTCAGAGCTAGTAAAAAAAAACATGTGTAATTACAAAATTACAGTTACAAATGTAATCGAGACCTTTAACTCTAGCTCGTTTGATGGCCCATGTCCTTAAACAAACCTTGTTTTCAGTATAATGCCTCCAGAAGTGCCAGTGTCTATGCGCCACACAAAGTTGAAAGCAGAGGAGGCTGCGCTGATAGCTGGCGAGGTCACCAAACCCTCGTGGGAGTCCAGGAATGAAGGCATTCACGAGAGAGTCAGCTTTGAAGACACCATATGGGGCTTCGACTTAGCTGGTGGCTCTTATTATAATACTCCTTTAAGAGTTACTTTTGTAAGTGGTTATTTTTTATCAGTGAGTTAAACAAGTCTATTATCTGATAGTAAGCCAACATCGCCATCTAGAATTACCCACATTATCATAGAAATCGTGGGTGCGCAATTCGTTCAAGGATAGGAAAGAGGCAGGGATAGTTGTTCATGTATTGTTTTTTTGTAAAGAAATGGTAGCAACCCGATCGAGCCGGCCCATTCATACTGTAGACAAAACTAGCTGCAACGTGGGTCTGCACTTACGTTAGGATAAATTCTTAAGGTGCAAAGCGAGTCGAGTTATTTTTTACGAATGGTTATTTTCTTGGTTTTTTGTGTAAAACTGACCATTGCTTTTGACAGGTAAAGCCTGACAGCAGAGCAGAAAAAGCCGGTATTAGACCAGGCGATCGACTGCTGCGCATCAATGGAGTTGAAACCTCAACCCTCACCATTCAGGAGGCTCATGACTTGATCATTCAAGCCGGCCTACATTTGCAACTCAATGTTACTGCGTGAGTATATTAATAATTTGTATTCACAGATATACCTTGCTAAGACTAAATTCTCGTATTTTAGTTAAGAGATTTGGACTATGCTATTATTTGGCTATTTTGTTGTTGATATTGATTAAATTTTGACTTCAATAAGATAGACAAAAAGGAAGCACGCTGTCACTCAATTTTTTACCATTCCGCATCCAAAATAGAGTGGTTTTTACAGTATAGGCCGACGATAGGCAAACGAGCAAGTGCGTCAACTGAAGGTAAGTGATCTCCACGGCCCATGTACGTCCACACTACCAAAATAATCACGGGCGCGTTGCCGACCTTAAAGTATATGTAATGGATTGGAATGAGGAGGGGGATTTGGGTCTCCGGATATCTCACTCACCACTCAAAAAAAAGGGTGTTTAAAAGGGCTATACATAGGTATTGTCGTGATAGTTATCTGACATCTCTTTAGAGAAATTCAAACAAAATATTTATATTATTTTTCTTCTAGGCCAGAAGATGAAACAGACGCCTACTACTGCTATGAAGATCCTATTGTGAGTATACTCTTCCTGTATTTTGCTAGGAATCCTCGTAAACCTCATTTAAATACGACGAGTGGTAGAGCCACGCTGTAGACTATTTTGTCTACAGCATGAATGGGCCGGCTCGTCCGGGTCGTTACCACTGTCTCACAGAAAACCGGCGTGAAGTAGCAGCTTGCTGCTGCGTTTCGTACGGTGAGTGAGATATCCGGAGGCCCAAATCTCCCTCCCCTTCCCAATCCCTTATTATCCTTTTCCTTTAAGGTCGGCAACGCGCCCATGATTCTTTTGTATTGTGGGCGTACATGGGCGGTGGAGATCGCTTACCATCAGGTGACCCACTTGCTCGTTTGTCGGCCTATACTATAAAAAAATAAAAAAAATAAATAAAAATATATTTTCTTTCTACTGAATTTTTTAATAGTTATGTATATCCTATAATATAGTATGAACAAAATATGATACCGTATGCTATGACATACCTATTTGTATGTACACACACAAACGAACACACACACACGCACACACATACACACACACACTACTGCTTCTGGTTGACATCCGTCGAACAACATCATGGGCCCAAATGAAAACCAGCGCCAAGCATTTAATGTTTGGCATAAGCTGATTTGGCTCCTTTTGGCGCGGTCGTGGTGGGACATGTACCGTCCACAGTGGGTGGGTATCTAGGTACCCCCCACCTACTACTTATAAAAATGTTTTTTTTTCTCTACATCAGATGTATACATGTACCACCTAACGCCTGCCAATAAATGCTTTCTTTCTTTCTTTCTTTCTAAATGTTCGTAACTGCACGTGTAAAGGAAATACATCGAAGAACATTCATAGGCTGCGCTTCCACTAAAGTGAAGTGAGGCGATGCGTAAAACAAAATGAATTTCAAGTGGAGCGGAGATATGAATTTCAAACAACCTGATTGGTCTATTCTTGATGGGGTCAACTCAGTATTATTTTTTTATTTATGTTTTTTATTAGCTTTAATGACGAGACGAGCATGTCGCTCGCCTGATGGTAAGCGCCACGCCTGCTCATAAACAGAAGCAACACAGAACTTTAAATAACAAACCACTGCATGACACTGGACTGCGCTCGTCACCCCGAGACATAAGGTGTTACGCACTATTGCTTGGCGGCAGAAATGGCTGGTTAAATAAGAATTCTCCAATTTGCTAATGGTTAGGTTACATTTACGAGTGGTAGAGCCACGCTGTAAACAATTTTGTCTACATCATGAATAAATAATAAATAAATACACCCAACAGTCACACACATAGTCCTGACCCCACACTAGGTAAACCTGTGTCGTGGGTATCAGGAACTACGAGGGACTTGCGGTCCCACAACACCCAGACCCGAGACCAATATTTGTGGTTCACACAAACATTTGTCTCAGTGTGGGAATCGAACCCACGGCCTCTCGCTTCGCAGCCGGCTACTCGCCCGCTGCGCCACGGAGGCTGTCGGCCTCGGCCGAATGGGCCGGCTCGTCCGGGTCGTTACCACTGTCTCACAGAAAACCAACGTAAAGTAGCAGCTTGCTGCTGCGTTTCGTACGGTGAGTGAGTTATCCGGAGGCCCAAATCCCTTCCGCTTCCCAATCCCTTAATTATCCTTCTCCTTTAAAGTCGGCAACACGCCCATGACTCTTGGTATTGTGGGCGTAAATGGGCGGTGGTGATCACTTACCATCAGGTGACCAACTTGCTCGTTTGTCGGCCTTTGCAATAAAAAAAAATCATAGTATGAGTTACTCAACTAAATAGATAGCTCTTACATCGTTAACTCTCATATGAGTAGCTTGACTCACCTTTTCCGGTCAGGTATTGAAAAGTAGCTGCTATGCACATAGCGAGCTGCCACTGCAAACAACTAAGTGCCTTATGATGTGGTCGGGAGATGAGTGGCAAGTGAAAAGAAACATTTTAAAGTTATTCGGCAGCGATCTACTGTCCGACTTGCATCTGACATTTACTTGTATAATGTGCATGACAGAATTGACATAACAATGTTTGGCACATGTTGATTTGGATTCTTTTGGTGCAGTGCGGTCGTAGTGGGACATATACCGTATATTTGTATTCGTACCCCCCCCCCCCCCCCCCCCACCTACTTCTTATAAAAATATTTCTCTACATCAAATGCCAATAAATGCTTTCTTTCTTTAATGTAGTCACAACCTTTACCTACACTCCAGTATCTGGTATGCCCGAAGTGTGGAGCGAAAATGGCAATTGTAATCATCTAAAAGGTTATACTTGCAACTCTCGTCTTCGCTCTGAGGGCCAATTCTGCTATTTTAACTGACACTGCGAATGAATTTTAACCGAACTGAGATTACATTTTGAATTAATCAAATATATGGCATTCTGCTCCTTTAAAAATTCGATATCATCTCAGTTAAATTGCATATAAACTGTCAATTCGATCAACTTTCAATGTCTTTCTTTTATTGAAAATATGGCTTCGCATTATTATGCATTTCGCCAATGACAAGTATTTTACCGAATTTTACGTATCAGCTGCCATAGACTAAATTCTAGAAATTAAAAATGACCTAAGCGACAAAATCAATGTTACCAACTCACAATAAAATACCCACAATATGACTAATTTCAGTGATTAAAAAATTACGTAACTGGAGGTTATGATTTTTTAATTAATCGATTTGACTAATTCCATGTATTTTATTTATTTCATTAATTTATCTATTCCATGGCATAACTGAAGGAAAACGGCACAACAGCACCACTCAGGCAGTCCTTTCCGGAAATAACCACAATCGCGATTATTTTATTGAAATTTGAAATTCTACCGAATTGCGGTTTTTTTATTTTGCAACACTGCTGAGGACATATCTATACTAAATCAAAATTGTGCGAGAGTTTTGGCAGGAATTTTGACAGTGCGATTGCTCTCATAATTTAATCTACACTAATATTCTAGAGAGGAAAGATTTTTTTGTATTTTTGTATGTAACAAATAAACTTAAAAACTACTGGGCCGATTTCAAAAATAATTTGGCCGTTAGAAAGCTACATTATCACTGAGTAACATAGGCTGTAAACTCATTTCTAATACTTTACTGGAATAACGAGCACACAAAGTCGCACAATTTTGACTACTTTTAGTTGCTTGCAGTAAAAGAGAATAAAGTTAACTGAATTTGTCTGCAGTTAACTCACAGTCACTTCACCTCAGTGTTGCCAAGTCAGATTTTTCAGTGCAATAAAATGTCATACAAAAAAGGAAATAATTAAATTACATACATACATACGCACTCACGCCTGTAATCCCCGAAGGGGTAGGCAGAGGTGTAACCAGTACACCCACATTTCACTAAGCGTATCTCCGTCCCTTATGTGATAGGGGGTGAGCCTATCGCCATACCGGGCACAAATTCCAGACTCCGGGCTGATACTGAGCATTTCGTAATAGAAAAACCCAATACCACTTTACCCGACCCGGGGATCGAACCCGAGACCTCAGCGTCGGCCTCAGTCGTAACACGTATGCATTACAACTGCGCCACCGAGGCAGTCATAATATAATAAATATAAATTTATTTTAAACTTTATATCCTAAACTAACTTAACATTTTATTTGTATATATCGATCGCTGCAGAAATGGATGGCTGCGATGATGATGATATCGGTTTATTTTTTTTAATGTGTTTAATCAAAGAGTTTTATGTATATTACTAGAGAAGCTGCGCGGTACATAGAAATAGTAGTATAATAAATTGTAGTATAGTAAATTAGTTGTATTACTAAGTTGCAGTCAATTGACCGTAACTCAATATTGTCATCTCGCTTACTCTCAACTAGAACCCCTATTGCGCTCCCTGATTGTGAACTGTCAAACTCCCGCGTTATGTGACGCAGTTTTACTTCTAAATAACCTGTCTAGTAGTATACAATAATAATACGAAATTTTTACTGTAAAAAAACACTGTGTCTCCATATAAGGTATTTATAAAAATACCGTGTCCAGAAGATGGCATGAAAATACGGCAGATCTGCTGTAATTACAGTGCACTTGGCAACACTGCTTCACCTTCAGTCACATTTCGTTCTCAATATTTTGACGTTTGTCTGTAGACGAAATGCATTTTATATAGTTAAGTGTCTCAATGGACACTGGCGAAATCACCAATCTACGGTGGAGCCAAACACAATTAAAAGAAGAAGAAGATAGTTAAGTGTCAAAATTGTTACCAGAATGCCGTTTTGGTTCAGTCAACTTGTATTCTACTTTCGATATCATTGCGTTCTAAGTTCTTGAATATTGGTTTAACAGAATACCATTTGCAACTTTCTTGTCGCTGAGATTAGATCGGAATGATATTTTGAACAATTAAAATTACGAGAATTGGCCCTCTGGTCAACTCCGCTTCAGTGGAAACGCACTTAGACACACGTTATGTCCTTTTTTTTCTTTATTAAACGCTATGTTTTAGTTTTGAAACGCTGCAGTTTGAAAGGATGCACGTGGCAGGTGGCACGTATTGTTAACTTCCAGGAAAGTGGCTTCATGTAATTTAAACTTTTTGACAAATATTTGTTACATTCCTTCATCATGTTGAACATTTATACAAAAATAAGTGCCTTTTATAAGCGGTTTCGCGCGCGTGGAAGTTTTTTCATAAAATATAGTTGTGGCATACAAACTTTCCCTTTTTATTCTTTACGGATGGTATATAAAAGTAAACCTTTCATAATATTATGTGAACATTTTATTAACTTTTAGATCTAGAAGTTTGGTCTCGATGTTGTTGACGATTCAGTCAAGACATATAATTTTAAAGTGCGTCTACACTTCCATGACATTTCGTTACACCGAGAGCCGTGGCTGTCATATGTATACATATATATGTCATATGTACCTGTTCTACTAAAGTGGTTAATTTTCGTAACATGCACTTCTTTCTATTCTATTTTTAGATTATGGCTCCATCGATTTTCGATGATTTCGCCAATGTCAAGTATTAAAATAGCAATATCTAAAAATAAAGATCAAAATGTAGACATCTTTAAAAATATACTCAATTATTCGTCATGCACTTCGTTAATTTGCCGTGACTTAAAACCAAATATGTCAAACTTTAAATGACATGCTACGGAGAAATGTAACAGACTCACTTTAATATGTATGTTAGAGGATTCATTATTAAGTGAAACTCACTTATAGGCTAGACTCACTTTATTAACACGGAGTTGTTCACTCTATGATAGTCAAAGTAATACTAAACGACATTTCAACCCACTCGGTTTTTTATAGAAGAATGTAAACAAGTTCCGGAAGTATTATGTCCGCACTGTTAACAGGCAACTAAAGAAACAATTGTTGGTTCTACAAATATCTTATAATTTAATTAGCTATAAAAATAATCATAATTTATGCCGCAATCAATTTTATTCACATAGGTCTAATCAGTTTCTTATTATTGTAAGTATTTATCGAACTACCTACATAACTTTCAAATTATCGCTATCATGTATGTAGGTATATCCAAAAGTTTCTTTCTGCATATAGCACGAAAGGCTTTTATGATAATTATCTAATGAATGATTTTCTAACCGCCGAGATTATAAATTCAATGGGGCTACATATTTTTTGTTGAATTTTTAAGTATAATATATTTTTATACAGTACTTAATCAGATTTTTATGATTCTTTATTCCAGATAGTTTTTGAATTTTAAGTCAGGTCAAATTTAGTTGCAAGTGGAAAAATGACCAACCCGACGTAGTCAATGAGCTTAATGCATCCTCTCTGTAGTCTAGTTTACAGAATATCAACAGAACTATCCGCACCAGAAGTATCGAATTACAAACAAGTCCTAGCAAAGCACGAAGTTCAATTTGCATGGGGTTAACTTCAGTTGGTAACGAAATATACTAGACTAACACTGGCCAACCTTGCACAGTGAAACTAAGCTCGGAGTTCGCTTGTACACAGTAATTGATTACAGAACAGTGTACAATTTCACCGTTGTTAAACCATTTATTTTTTCTACATATATACATACATAACATAAATTTACTACAATATATGCGGTAGAAGGGGTCCAGCTTAGTGTACGCTGTTGAGACACAGCACTGATTTTCAGCTGGACCCGACCGTCGCGGCATCTTAGCCCAAACAAATTTTACAGACGTGTGACAAGTGACAACAAATAATCAAAAGAAAATAAGCTAAGCTCCTGTTTCACTACCACTGAGCACATGCTTCCTACCCAACTACGAAACGTACAAACACAAAAATCACACTCTGCTGACATATAAGGAAAGAGTTTTATCAGGTACTTTCAAAAACAGCTGATCCAAACGTTAACTGGTTACCTGTGTACTTCTGTATATCAGGTATAATATATAAAGTTTAAAGTTAAATTAATCTGCGTTTTTGAATTATCTAAAAATGGTAGAGCAACGCTGTAAACAATTTTGTCTACAGCTTACATGGGCCGGCTCGACCGGGCTATTACACTGTCTCACAAAAAAACGGCAGTGGCAGCATGCTAATGCATTTCGTACGATGAGTGAGGTCCTCCAGACCTAATCTCCTCTCCTTTTTCCAATTCTTTTCCTATAAAGTCAGCAACGCATGCATGATTTCTCTGGTATTTTGGTTCATAGACAGTGGAGATCTTATACCATCATACCTATTTTCCCATTTTCTGATCCTATAAAAAAGAGCAGAGTGACCAGTGCGTTTTTTTTACCCAATCTATATGGTTATTATCTATGTTTGGAGAAAACCAGTTTATATAGAATTTATAGATTTCCAATTTCTGATTTACGCGATAGTCTGACGCTTAGTAATATTAAATTTAAACTTAAGTCGTACTTTCTAAATAATTTAAAAAATAAACAAGATTCATAGACAAAGCAATTATATCACACTCCTAATTTTATTATAAGCTAACAGTTGTAATACTTATCATAATTAACATCTTATTATTATTGCTGTTTGTTATTATGAAAATCAGAAATCTCATGTCAACTATAGATAGCATTAATACAAACCTTAGTGGTTTCTTAGATGCTATTACTGTACAATTATTTGTAATTCTTTGTAAACGATAAATAAATGAAAAAATAAAAAAAAAATTGTCGTTAGGTTTTTTTTGCGGTTACTATAACAGATGAATATAGATCAAGCGAAAGTAGAATGTCAGGACAGTGCAAAGTGGAAAGCCGTAGTCTCTGCCTACCCTTATGAGATATAGGCGTAATATAATGATGATGATGATGATGATGTAACAAAGGGGATAAAGAGCATGTCACCTGACGGAAAAAGTTCGCCACACATGATTGGCAAAAATATAATCGAACGCAATGAGAATTTGATTTGAGCTTTTGTGAGCCTGAAATCAATATTAGTACTCATTAAAAAAGTACCTCGTTTTGTCTTAGAAAATAAAATTTTATCATTCCCGAATCTAGTGACGAAGTTACATTTTTAACTCGCCACGAAAAGCGCGCTCTTATGTTATGCGCAGTGTTGATAAATAAGATTTTTTTACCGACTCCAACAACTTGACTTCCAATCCAAGTATTTATTTAAAACTTATTTTCATTACCATCACGCACAAATGTTAAGACCTATATTTTTTATGAGTGTTCTATTTCGAAAGTTTATAATCATAAATCACATTTTAGAAACGTTTCAAGAATCTTGAAATAGAAAAAACTGTAGTACAATTTGAGACAAAAAAAATATAGTAATTAAGGTTTGTAGTCGGTCTTAAATACAAATTGAGTGACTCTTCAAAGACTGCATATAAATCTATTGTTTATTACGTACAGAACAATAAATCCAAAGACGCTACGTCGCCTAAGTTTAATATGAAAACACAATGGTAATTTATCTTAAGAATGCGGAAACCAGTGAAAATGATATCTTCTTTTTTCACAATCCAACTCGATATCGGATATAAATTAATAAATCTAAGTAACTACTCTGTCGACGTTGCAATCAAGCTTTATTTGTTTGGTTCTCCTCCGGGCTCGATCTGAAGATTTAAATAAAATACACTCAACAGTCATAGTATACATACATAGTCCTGACCTCCTGTCTCCTCCTGTCCTCTATCGTGGGTATCAGGAACTACTAGGGACTTGCGGTTCCACAACACCCAGACCCGAATCATATTATAATATTTGTGTATCACACTAATATTTGTATCGGTGCGGGTATCGAAACCACGGCCTCTCGCTTCGATTAAGATTGTTTCTTATGTCGGCACTTAAATGATCTGAAATATACATGCAGTATGTGCCTCCCCGTATGCCTAAGCTCGATGAGCGAAAGTTACGTTGGATCACAGGTCTTTATAATGTGACGTCTTGCACTTTATTTCGTCTTTAATGACCTTTATTTATATATTTAGGTTACATTTTAAATATGTCCACGTTCCGCCGCATTGCTACTTGGCACGGTCTACAGATACTTTCATTTTTTACTCCTGAAGTTGCTTCTCTGCAACAGAGTTGGTAATATATTACTCGTTTTATTTTCGTATTATATTTTGTAGGAACTCCTTAAGGTGGCAAATCATGGTCAGATTTAAAGTGTTTTAAAGTGGCTTCATAATTACAGACTAAGCGACTATTTCAACACCCTTGAGTAAATGCTACATACTAAATAAAATATTATAGACACGTTCAAATACAAAAGTCAGTCTCTGAAATAGTCATTCTCTCTATTACTTAAATACTTATATAGTATATACAGAATAGTCGCAATATACGTTAATGTTTGGATAATGTTTACTTGGCCTCACTTGTACGACGATTTTAAATCGAGTTTAACCAACTAAACCTGTGATTTCTTATGTTTACGCGAATATTACACATTAAAATAAAACTACTTTATACGGATTTTATCGCAGTTTAATTTTATTTTATTCCCGACGATTTCTGCGTACATCGGACTAGTGTCAACTAACTTTTTAATAATTAAAAAATAAATGTATAATTTTAAAATGAAGGTAGCTAATGTAACATTAACTTTTCGAGACGACCTACACCTCAGTCTCTCCCGTGACCACGAAGGTTGAAAAGCTTTCGAAACGTTTAAGAAATAATAAATAATAAACCTGTTTAAGAAATGTCATATCGTATGAAAACTTGACATGTAAATAAGTTTAGTGGGTTAAACCAGATTTAGGATCGTCGTGCACGTGAACCTCGGGCACTATGAAATAAGCCTTATATCTTAGAATAACTACTTACAGAAGGTAGATGTCAAAACAACACATAATCACAATCATAAGCTAAAAAATTACAATTGAACAGACAAAAAGAGTGTTTTAATTAGTCAGTGCATAAAAGTTTATAAGTAGATATTTAAAATTTACAGATGTTTATCTGTTTAATTTTGACTGCCTCGGTGGCACAGTTGTAATGCGTACGAGTAACGATAGAGGCTAACGCTGTGGTCTCGGGTTCAATCCCCGGGTCGGGTAAAGTGCTATTGAGTTTTTCTATTACGAAATGCTCAGTATCAGCCTGGAGTCTGGATTTTGCGCCCGGTATGGCGATAGGCTCGCCCCCTATCACATCGTGGGACGGAAATACGCTCGGCTAAATGTGGGTGTACTGGTTACACCTTTGCCTACTCCTTCGGGGATTACAGGCGTGAGTGCGTATGTATGTTGTTCAGATTGACGTCGGGTTTTTTTTTAAACGTTTAGGTATTATTAACAGTTAAATTCTAAGCGAATGGTGATTAAGGTTAGGTTTTACGCAGTTGTTTATGGTCCGCAATTAACACTGTTTAGAATTATTACGACCGCACAGTTTAGTTACAAGCAGACTCATAAATTTCACAATGTGGCTACGCGTTGAATGATTTAACTTCAAGACGCTGCTACACTGTTACAACACATAGCGCAACAAGGTACAGCAATAACACTTTTTAACCGACGTAAAAATGGAGGATATTTTCACTTAGACGCGTTTATATTTGTTTTTTTTTTGTATGTCTAACAACGCAACATTTTATAAAGAGTAATCCATAGTGATTTCTTAGGTTTACGCGAATATTACACATTGAAATAAAACTAGTTTATACCGCGATAAAATCCGTATAAACTAGTTTTATTTCAAGAGTAATCCAATTTTGATTATTCTTTTTGCATTATATAGACGCTATAACAATATAATTCAATTTTTCAAAAAGAATTTCCAACCATAAGGCATGTAAATAGGGAATAAAAGACAATAACTTCGACATTTATGCGCTGATTTTATTTATTAAGGCATCCGGATATCTCACTGGCCATATGAAATGGGGCAGAAAGTTGCTACTTTACGTCGGTTTTCTGTGAGACAGTGGTAACGACCCAGTCGAGCTGGCCCGTTCATACTGTAGACAAAACTGTCTACGGTGTGGCTCTACACAAACATAACATAATAATACCATCCCTGTATTATAATATTATTTGCCTGACTATTGGGCTATTGGTCCTCTACAAATAAGAGGGGCCTTAGTGTATGGTGGACACTGCCCTAATGCGGGTTGGCAGACTTCACATACCTTCGAAATTCTTATTAAGAACTTCTCAGGTATGCAGGTTTCCTTATAATATTTCCTTCACCGTTACCTACCAATAATTACCAATTAATACATACTTAACTTAGAATCGTCAGAGGTGCATGCTTTTGGGGCTGGTTTCGAATCTGCCAATTTCGTGTCGGCAGTTCGTTCTATTCCCTGCTAAGCTATTGCTGCTTATATTATGAACACTTATATATTTGAAATAAAATTAGTTTATACGGATTTTATCGCGGTTTAAATTTATTTCAATATGTAATATTCGCGTAAACCTAAGAAATCACTTATACATATATGAATGAAAACATATTTTATTGCATTAAGATGTTTTGTACATTGTTTTTTACAAATATTTCGACGTATAATTGAGATCACGATCCACTGTGAAATGTTCTCGCAAAAATATACAGTAATTGGACATTGAACTGACAACCCAGTTTATACTTAGATATTTGTTTGCGATGAAATATTTCAATTCGTAATGAGAATTCTTTTAATAAACAGTAGGGTGAAGTGGAGGCGTCTTTGTAGGAAGGCAGCCCTGGCAGTAGCCCGGATAATGCTAAGTAGAAATAAAGAAAGAAACGGTAAGAAATTCCATCGCTGCGACTGGCTGTGCTCATATTTTTTTTTTTCGTGGCACAGTAACTTCACTACATTTTTTATTTATTTATTTATTTTTATTGCATAGGCCGGCAAACGAGCAAGTGGGTCACCTGATGGTAAGTGATCTCCACCGCCCATGTACGCCCACAATACCAAAAGAGTCATGGGCGCGTTGCCGACCTTAGAGGAAAGGGATAATTAAGGGATTGGGAAGGGGAGGGGGATTTGGGCCTCCGGATATCTCACTCACCGTACGAAACGCAGCAGCAAGCTGCTACTTTACGTCGGTTTTCTGTGAGACAGTGGTAACGACCCGGACGAGCCGGCCCATTCATGCTGTAGACAAAATTGTCTACAGCGTGGCTCTACCGCTCTATAGTAAAACCAGTCAGTTCAAGTTTAATGTCGACCATCGAACCCAATCTTCCCGCGACGGCGGTTGGCAGAATTATGTTGGCCTGATTTATTGCATAGACTGACCCCGGAACGTGACTCGCCTAAACAGTGGCCACAGTAGCGAGTTTTTTCACATTGTGTACGATGGTCACTATTCATTCTAGTATTACTATTGTTAGCCTAATTACGTATATACCTGTTAGATATCTACAAGAATAGATTAAGTAAGTACATAATAATGTACAAGTATAGATTAAGATATAGTTCGTAACTTCTTTTTCATAATTTGGCTGTTAGTCGATTTACTAATTAATTATTTGTTACGGTAACATTGTGATTCGGTTGGACTGGCAAGCACAGTTAAACGTCACTTCACTTTTCTTTATGAGAGAGTCTGTGAATGTCGTCAGTTGATATTGAGACGTTGAACAAGCAAGTTGTCTTAAAGAATAAATATTTGTCTGAATCGATGCAAGCCTCGTTTATTTTCTGCAATAAGGAGTACCCCCTTTACTATGTTTCAAGTACCATCTTGCCAGCCAGTATAAAAAGTAGCGGGTGGTATGTTAATCAAAAATCCATAATTTTACGTGCCAGAAAATAGTTTGCGCTGGTTGGGACATGTAACGTGTAGAAGTGAAGATCATATGACTCTACAAGTGTTTACCATAAAGGAAGGAAAGAGGGGCAGAGGCCGCCCACCGACTATCTGTATGCGAGCTATCCTTAATGATAATAATGCTCATCATGGTCTGAGGGCTCTTACGCCAGAAATGACACAAAAAGTCACCAAGAGTGGCGTAATAGTGAGTGGTAGAGCCACGCTATAGATACTTTTGTCTACAGCATGTATGGGTCGGCTCGTCCGGGTCATTCATTACCACTGTCTCACAGAAAACTGGCGTAAAGTAGCAGCTTGTTGCTGCGTTTCGTACGGTGAGTGAGATATCCGGAGGCCCAAACCCTCTCCCCTTCCCAATACCTTAAATTTTCGCCGAGCGTGTCTCCGTCCCATAATGTGATAGGGGGCGAGCCTATCGCCATACCGGGCACATACTCAGACTCCGGGCTGATACTGAGCATTTCGTAATAGAAAAACCCAATACCACTTCACCCGACCCGGGGATCGGACCCGAGACCTCAGCGTTAGCTTAATCGTAACGCGTACGCATTACAACTGCGCCACCGAGGCAGTCATCATTTAACCACTATACCAGCATTACTTATCTTACCTTTTAATGAAATAAGAATAAAAACCTTTCAGCATAAGTTATGAAAATAGCAATTCGCCGTGGATTCAGTAAAGGAAAGCTGATTTTATGCCTCATTTGTAACCGAATAATGCGGGTTTGACTACACTCAGCAATAAAGGAGGGATTGCCTTTGGACATTTAGATGTTATATTGTCCGTCTGAATGGATTTAAGTCTAGGTTTTTGCCGTAGATATAAAATGTTAGGTACGTCTCGCCAGTGATTAAAGTTTTTATTGGAGACCTACATCACCTAGGTACATCCCCGCTCGTGCGTGTGCTCAGCGAACCTTTCACAATGTTCGGGTCTGATACAGTTTGGAACGGCCTGACTGTTTATATTAAAAATAGTCATAAAAATGCGGAGTTTTCTATCTCTAACGTTATATAAGACCTACCAACTTCTAGGGAGGGAGGGGGCTTGTGTTTGAAATGAAATGAAATAGTTTAAATCATGTAGGCAATTAAAATAGCGCTTATGACAAGTCAGTACAAATTAAGATACCAAAGCAAACCTTGACTCAGGCTAGCTAAGCCCCAAAAGCAAACCTTGACTCAGGCTAGCTAAGCCCCAAAAGCAAACCTTGACTCAGGCTAGCTAAGCCCCAAAAGCAAACCTTGACTCAGGCTAGCTAAGCCCCAAAAGCAAACCTTGACTCAGGCTAGCTAAGCCCCAAAAGCAAACCTTGACTCAGGCTAGCTAAGCCCCAAAAGCAAACCTTGACTCAGGCTAGCTAAGCCCCAAAAGCAAACCTTGACTCAGGCTAGCTAAGCCCCAAAAGCAAACCTTGACTCAGGCTAGCTAAGCCCCAAAAGCAAACCTTGACTCAGGCTAGCTAAGCCCCAAAAGCAAACCTTGACTCAGGCTAGCTAAGCCCCAAAAGCAAACCTTGACTCAGGCTAGCTAAGCCCCAAAAGCAAACCTTGACTCAGGCTAGCTAAGCCCCAAAAGCAAACCTTGACTCAGGCTAGCTAAGCCCCAAAAGCAAACCTTGACTCAGGCTAGCTAAGCCCCAAAAGCAAACCTTGACTCAGGCTAGCTAAGCCCCAAAAGATGTATCCTACTTTAATACCTAATATAGCTACTAGGGTTAAATATGCTTCAGTCGATCACAGGGCCCTGTATTGACTTAAGTGGATCACCATTATAAATACCAGTGAAAAAACTTCGATATTTCCTGAATACCAAATCCAGTCAATAATAATATTATAGTAAAGTTGGGTCATAAAATCTGAGTTACTGTTTCAAATTCTCTGTTACACGTGGCAACCGTAAATTATTACCTATGATTTCCTCTTCAAAATACGCACACGGTATTTCCGACTGTAGGTACCACTCACTGCTGATAGACAGAGATAGAAATAAAAGTTATGTTGGTATCTCGCTCAGTCTTGATGAAGCTGGTATGTGGTTCAAGTCTGAAAATATTGTTTGATATTTACGTTACGAACGTTCAACAAAAAGTCTTATGGTGACAAGAAAAAATATGGACTTACTAATGATAAATGATAATCATGTACAATGACAGAAAAAATTAAGATTCGGTGCCAGTCTCTAAGGAAACGATGGAGATTGGTATTTCTTAAGTAATCTGGAAACAGAGCTGAACTTCCGAAATGCTATAACAAAACTGGCGCCTGAGGTCAGATAAGAGACAGTGGTAATACCCCAGTCGAGCCAGCCTATTCATACTGTAGGTAAAACTGTGTAAAGCGTGACCTGCAGATTAAATAACAAAAAAATATTTATCAGAATAATGCTAAAAAGGTCGTCGAATAAGTTCTACATAATTTATTTTGCATTGTGTTACGAGTATACTCAAACTTGGTTCCTCCATTGAATTTTTTATATCTGGGACCTAATTACCTTTTAACTTTGTATATTTGTCTCTTCTTTATCGTAGAGGAAAGTGCATTTTTTTATTCGATTCTTTTCTTTGCGGAATAAACAAATATTTTTTAGTTAGTAATATTCGCTTGCTGAAACCTGCATACCAGAGAAGTTCGTCATAAGAATTTCGAAGGTATGAGAAGTCTACCAACCCGCATTAGTCCAGCGTGGTGGACAAAGGCTCGACCTCTCTCATTCAGTAGACGAGGCCCGTGCCCAGCAGTGAGACATGTTTATTACAGGGCTAGAAAAAAATCTGTACCATGTGTTGAAAAGCATGTTGCGCCGGACCCCACTGCGAGTGGGATTAGGGCAGGTGGAAGAAGATTTATATAATTCCCAAAACAAACTGCAACTCTTCAACTTCTTGTCTCCAATCTGTGACTCCTCTAAAGCAAGGACTGAAGATAATTATGCAATATGTTAATACCTCTGTACTGCATGTAAATTAAATTAGTTGAGGAACTTTGAGAGCTGCAATTGAGTCAGTGGCACTATTAGTTTTTAAAGTCGTGTTTCAATTAAGTTAATGAGAGTCGGGGAATGACAGCTTTAATGGATTTGGATTTATGTTCGCAAAGAATTGTGTTGTTCTTTAAGAAATGAAAGGTTTATCAAAGTTGTAGGTAATCATATTGTACTTACAAGTATCGGTTTCAAATATTAAGCTTTATGCATGGTGTAGTGTATGGCTATTGAGGGCACCCCCACTATCAAGTATGGTAGACTTGATATTTACTTGACTTGAACATCACAAGGTGGTAGGTCCCTCGTTTGCGAGAGGCCGGCTGGGTTGGTACCACCGCTTTGTCTATTTCTGCCGCCAAGCAACAGTGTGTAAGCGCTATTGTGTTCCGGTTTGAAGGACATTGAAGCCAGTGTAATTACTGGGCATTATGAGACTTAACACCTTATGTCTCGGGGTGACGAGCGCAGTCCAGTGTCATGCAGTGCTTTGTTATTCAAAGTTCTGTGTGGCGTTGCTTCTGTTTATGAGCAGGCGTGGCGCTTACCATCAGGCGAGCGACCTGCTCGTCTCATCATTCAAGCTAAAAAAAAAAAAAAAATTAATTACGAGAATTGGCCTCCCAGGTACAAAAGCGACAGACACGGAACACTACACAGGGTGTTATAATCCTTATAAAAATACGTTAATCAGTTTCTCGGCTCCCATTTATGCTCTTTATCACTATCGTAATATTATCACCGACATATGCGTATTTTTAATTGACCCCTAAAACATTAAAATGGTGCAATGAATGAAGCCAGTGAAATTACAGGGCATTATGAGACTTAATATCTTCGGGGTGACGAGCGCAGTTAAATGTCATGCAGTGCTTTGTAATTCAAAGCTTTGTGTGATGTTGCTTCTGGTTATGAGCAGGCGTAGCGCCTACCATCAGGCGAGCGATCTGGTCGTTTCGTCACTCAAACTCAACAAATAAAATAAAATTGGTGCAACGACAAAATAAAGTTAGTGAAAGTTAATGCCAATTACAGTTAATTTAGGCCTTATTTTATTATTTTGCCTTCCCAGTAAAACAACAGCAATACTGTACTTCACTTTATAATTAAGTGAGATAGAGTTTTTTTGCCCATTCTATAAAAAAAATGTACAACATGGCTCAAGATAGCGTGACAGTTATTTGGTTTTGATTTCAAGCATCCTCCATCCTATCTACTCAAGTGTTATAAAACCAGCGTTAATATTATTTCCTTTGTTTAGATTGACGAGTACGAGGCGGAATTGGAGCGGCTCCGGGCGGAGGAGGCGGCGCGAAGGCAACAGCAGGTCCACGCCAGAGTTGTGAGTGCTCTTGTATACTTCGTTAACAGCCATGCTCAAACTTCAACTAAACTCAATATTATGTTTTTATAAGATATTGTAGGCTCATTTTTAGCATTCATGGAATTAATATATTTTGAAGAATTATTATCAATAAAATGTCTGAATGTCACCCAAATTCACTATATAGAATAAAAATATGTTCTCTTTAAATAATATCATATGAATTTTGATGTCACCTCTGTGGTCATTTTCTGTTTCACCATATTATTTTATTATCCGTTGGTTGGAACTGTTAGCATCGTATAAGTCCATAAATAACTGACTTAAAAGTACTTATACTTCTTTTCTGGGTACAATTTTTAAGTACATTAATAGTAAAAAATACATAAATAAAAGGATTAAGTATATATATATATATACACTCATGCCTATGTCCCAGATAAAAGATAAGATAGGATTAAGTATATCAGACATCTAAATAATAAATGTAATGTAAGAAAGAAGTAAAAATATCACCATCATGAAATGATTTCAGAGCTCATACTGGAGTCTTCAATGGCCGTGGGTCAGTAAAAGAAGGATAATATGGAGGGAGTCGAATTGTTTTATGGTGCCCAGCAAATACGAGGAGAAGCACAAGTTAGTATTTTGATCTCTCCGTCTTTACTGCCCCTGTGTCGATAATAGAATAGTTTTGTTGTAGAAAAGGTCTCTTAATCATACTAATATTATAAATGTGAATGTAAGTTTGTTTGTTACGCTTTCACGCCATAACTACTTCACCGATCATCATGAAACTTTGTACACATATTCTTGGAGGTATAAGAAGTAACATAGGATACTGTTTATGAAAAAAAAATATTTGTTTGTTACGCTTTCACGCCTAAATCACTGAACCGATTTTGATGAATTTTGATGTAGAGATAGATGGGACCCTGGAGACGGTTATAGGCTACGCTTTATTCGGAAAAGTCTATTCACGCGGACAGAGCCGCGAGCAAAAGCTAGTTGTTAATAAATCACTTTGAATACGGATAAGTTATGGTTCAATGCTAAATATAGAAAACGGGTGGAAAATCTGTTGAAAAGAACATAATTTTCAATGCAATTTTGCAGCCCATTGATCTGTATTAATATTTCTGACGTTATTATAAAAGATTATGATTTGATTTGATAATAAACTGCGTATAAATATTATTAGATATATGTTGTAATGCTATCTATCATTTACTTCTGGGTATAGGTAATATGCGGTTTTTTTTTAATTTCAGAGACAAATTCTCGGGTCAATCAATGCTAAGAAGGGAAGATGATCTCGTACTAGACAGTGTGAAGAATTGTCGAGACAACCCTCCAAATTTTGTCAGAAGTAAATCTTACGAAGGCATAACTGCCGAAAATGCACCTGAATCGGTAAATGGTGAAGTTGATGATAATAGTTCTAAGATAAATGGTTATCACGAAGAATCAATGCAAAACGTTGAAGGTAATGAAATTGATAATAGCGATGTAGAAGATAACTCTGTAATAGAAAATAACCATATCGATTATAATGAAGACGATTCATTAAATACTGAAACTGATAATAGTAATGTTATGGAAACGTCAGAACAAGAATCAATTAATGGAGATTCGGATGTAAATATAGAAGAAATTAACGATGAAAATGAAAAATTAGAACAGAACATAGGAAATGAAGAAGAATTACAAAATAATAATTATGTTATACAAGAAAATTACGATGAAAATAAAACTAACGAGATTTTAGAAGAAGTTTTAAAATCAGAAGAAGATGATATAATTGAAAGCGTGTTGAATGAAAAAAGACATGAAATTGATGATACTGAACCTATGAACGGAAGATAAATAGCTTCATATTCAAATATTGACTGATTAAACTACTAACTTAATGTTATTAATGTAAAACATAAATGACATATTAAAGGTATTACTATTATTGTTAAACCGTTTTATTATTAACCGATTTTATTCAACTTAATAACGTAGAAGCGACGATACAGATTTTTCATCTTCTTCTTAAGCGCCATTCATGCCCATAAACAATATTGTAATGCACACATACTTTTGAGTAACAAAAGCAGCGCACCATGGTCTCGTCACCATGACGTATTACCTATTGTCTCAGAATATCCATTATTTTCACCAGTGCAGCTGATGCAACTACAATTTTCAAAGAATATAATTTTATACATGAATATTGGGCTTGACTACACCAAACACTTTTTTATAGCATAGGCCGGCAAACGAGCAGATGGGTCACCTGATGGTGAGTGATCTCCACCACCCATGCACGCCCACAACACCAGAAGAATCATGGGCGCGTTGCCGCCCTTAAAGGAAAGTTATAATTAAGGGATTGGGAAGGAGAGGGCATTCAAGGATTTTTTTATCGAATGTCTCACAATTATTTTTATTGTCTAACTTGTACAGCCCAGTACCCAAAACGGTTTTACAGCTTAAGTTGGGTATTGCAGCGAAACAAATGTTGGTGGATCATCCAAACATATTTTGGTGCGAGTATCGAGCCCGCAGTCTTTCGTTTCACAGTCGGCTGCTCGACTGATACGCCACGCAGACTTTCTAATAAGAATAATTTATTCATACCTATAAAATAAGTAATTTAAACCTACAATAATTGAAGGTCACACAAAGGAATTCCACACCCGTTGGAACCTGAACAAATAGACATTTTGTAACTTCATTGTACGGATTCCAATCCCTTTCGATATGTCCCGAATAATAGCTTTCTGTGAATGGCAAATAGGGCTTCGCCTGATTTTATTGTTTATCACACCTCTCACTTTCTATTTGTTTTATAGTATTGAATGATTTATAAGGGACTGCTTAAATTATATGTAAATATAAATTCAATAGTCTATTATTACGTCGTCTATATAACGGGCTTCCTACTACTTTATTTGTGTGGTAGAGTCGTGCTGTAGACACTTTTGTCTACAGTATGAATGGGCCGACTGGAGTGGATTAGTGTTTCTGTCTCACAGAACCAGATGTAAAGTGGCAGCCTGCTATTGTGATTTATACAGTGAGTGAATTATCAAAAAGTCAAAATCTCCCTTCCTGTTCCCGTTCCTAATTCTCATTCCTTTCCTTGTAAGTCGGCTATGCATGATGATTCTTCTGGAACTATAGGTGTATATGGGCGGTGGAGATCACTAACCATCAGGTAACTCACTTGCTCGTTTGCCGGTCTCTGCTATAAAAAAGAAGATCTGACTATTGTTAGGCCTACCACCAGTTCAGAACCGACGACCACGACTACTCTGCAAAAAGTGTGCTGATTAAGTAAAAGTAAGTTCTTTTCATTCAAATTCAAATCATTTATTCTGTAAATTGGATCATAAATATCACTTTTACATGTCAATCATTTTTTAAGCTATATTACATTTACGACGGCATTTCAGGGCTAGCCATGAGAAGAAATGCCGAAACAAACTCATGGGTTATGGCCTCTTTTAATGTCCAGACATTGTTTTACAGAAATTACATTATCATTTTACAAAGTTGTAGGTCCCTCGTATGCGAGAGGCTGTCGGGGGTTCGTACTACCATTTTATTTAATTCTAATATCAAGCAGCATTGTCTAAGCACTTTTGTGTTTCGGGTTAAAGGAAATTGAAGCCAATGATATTACTAGGCATTATGAGACTTAACAACTTGGGATAACGAAGGCAGTCGAGGGCCATGCAGTGCATTCTAATTAGAAGTTCTGTGTGGCTTTGCTTCTGTTTATTGGCAGGCGTAGTGCTTACCAGCGCGCGACCTGCTGGTGTCATCATACAACATAATAAAAACAATCGCTACGTCATATAATAATTTGTATCTGGTGATTTATTATGTTCACGCGAATATTACACATTGAAATAACACTAGTTTATACGTATTTTAACGCGGTTTAATTTTTATCTCAGTCCCGACATTACGAAAGCTTTTCAGCCTTCGTGGTCACGCGAGAGACTCTCCTAGTTTTATTTCAATTTATATTTG
This sequence comes from Mimas tiliae, assembly GCA_905332985.1. Lineage (NCBI taxonomy): Eukaryota > Metazoa > Arthropoda > Insecta > Lepidoptera > Sphingidae > Mimas > Mimas tiliae. The sequence goes on along the minus strand of HG995247.1, from coordinate 17,970,687 downwards.
CCCATTCCCATATTATTTTCTATTTCATATAATATCAGACCCTTCCCACACATTGTATTAATAAAGTGTTGTGTTAACACGGTGCCTCTTCGAGCTTTTCAAAGTGTATTATCGTTGCCAGAGACAATATTTGCTTTAATATATTATAATGGATTCAACATGCCCGACGTACCCTGATTACTGCGAAAGTAATGAGCAAACATCGGTCCTTATGTATATTAAGTTATTTGTGGTTTTATTAACCGACTTCAAAAAGGAGATTCTTAATTCGTCTATAGATTTTCTGAGTGGTAGAGCCATGCTGTAGACAGTTCTTTCTACAGCATGAATGGGCCGGCTCGTCCGGGTCGTTACCACTGTCTCACAAAACCGGTGTAAATTAGAAGCTTGCTACTGCGTTCCGTACGGTCTGTGAGATATCCGGTGGCCCAAATTCCCGTCCCCTTCGCAATCCCTTATTCCTTTCCTTTAAGGTCGGCAACGCGCCCATGATTATCTTAGTATTGTGGGTGTATATGGGCGGTGATGATCACTTACCGTCAGGTGACCCACATGCTCGTTTGCCGGCCTATACTGTAAAATGAATGTTCATGCATAAGTCCGCCAAATAAAGAGCGATATTGATGATTCTTTTAGTATTCGATATTTTACGTTATTAAGTTAAACTAGACATTACGGTGTCACACCCTAGGTGTATCGACCTAGGTCTCGTTGTAAGTTTTTTTTACTGTTGGAAGTATTACATTTCTTGTTAGTGCAGCGTATAATAAATGCTGCAGTGGAAGGTTACTATGTTAGATTTAAATACTATATTAGTGTTATTACACTGTAAGTTTTAGCGTTACAGAATATAAAATATTACTTATTTGTTATGTCTACATTAATGTGTTATCTTTTTAATCTGTTTTTTACTTTTTTTTTATTAGATAGGGTTTACTCTTATGACGATCAAATATTTGGTTAATATCTGATAACGGAGCATGAGGAAATTCTTCAATGGATGTGTTTAAGTTTGCGGCCAACTGTGGATGTATTAGTTGCATCTTTGCCTACCCCTTCGGGGATACAGACGCGAATCTATTACGATGATTGTTTATTTGTGCTGTCTACTATACAATGGCCCAATATTTATCTAACTGTATAGTTCAAAGACAACGCAGAAACGAAACGTATCTTTTGTTGTTTTAAAAACGTGAAAAAACAAAGCTGTATTGAGTTTTCTCGTTAATTATCTGTTCATTTATGGAACACTGCTCTTTTTGATCTTGTACACGTTCCACCAAACATTTGACAAGACTCCATTTTTTTTAATTCAAAACTTGTTTATGTTCTTGTACATTTTAGATTTCCACGACATAAAACTGACACTCAAAGGACCTATTATTAATTCGCAAAGGACATAAAAGAAATAAGAAGAAGAAGAAAATTATGTCCTTCTAGACACATGACATGACAGCCTCCGTGGCGCAGCGGGCGAGTAGCCATCTGCGAAGCGAGAGGCCGTGGCTTCGATTCCCGTACGAGACAAATGTTTGTGTGATCTACAAAAAATTGTTTCGGGTCTGGGTGTTGTGGGACCGCAAGTCCTTCCTTCCTGATACCCACAATACAGGTTAACCTAGTGTGGGGTCAGGACTATGTGTGTGACTGTTGGGTGTATTTATTATTATTTTAATGATTGTCCCTCGTCGATCGATATAATTATGCCGGCCTGAAGTTACTATGTATACTCGGGCTGACCCCGTAACGTGACCCGTTGAAACGAGTCCCTGTGGTTTTTTTTACCATGTGTATCGTAGTTACAATCCAGCCGGGTACAAATATGTTTCAGGTTCCCAGCCAGCACTATGGTATTCCTATAATGACATGCCTGAGTAAGGTTTTTTTATATTCCTAAAGAGAAAAGGTTTTTTATGGCATAGGCTGGCAAACGAGCAAGTGGGTCACCTGATGGTAAGTGATCTCCAACGCCCATGTACGCCCACAATACCAAAAGAATCATGGGTATGCATAAAGGAAAGGGATAATTAAGGAATTGAGAAGGGGAGGGGGTTTGGGCCTCCAGATATCTCACTCGCCGTACGAAACGCAGCAGCAAGCTGATACTTTACGCCGGTTTCTGTGAGACAGTGGTAATGACCCGAACGAGCCCGCCCATACATGCTGTAGACAAAAGTGTCTACAGCGTGGCTCTACCACTCATAAAATGGTGTCCAAAAGTTTGTATTGGAAATAATATTTTTCTGATCCAGAGCTTTATGGAACGGAATCGGGATTGAGAATGGGAACGTGGAATCAATTCCAGAAACTTACTTTTTATTCTAGAACAGTCTTTCAGCCGACCAAAGCCGCAGGCAATATCAAGCCAACCAACGGATATTATTAAAAAATCACAAAACATGCCTCGGTTGCGCAGTTGTAATGCGTACGTGGTATAACTGCTGTGCGCAGGTCTCGGGTTCGATCCCGGGGTCGATAAAAGTTATATTGGGTTTTTCTATTACGAAACGCTTAATATCAGCTCAGAGTCCGGGAATTGTGCCCGGTTTAATAGGCTCGCCTGCTGTCACATAATGGGACGGAAATAAGTTCGCCGAAATGTGGATGCACTGGTTACGCCTCTGCCTACCCCTGGATTGCAGGCGTGAGAGCGTATGTGTGCATATTTAACACATGGAGAATTTAATTTCCTAGGTAATATACCAAAACGGTAATATTTCGGTGCCCATGTGTTGTCTTCTTTACAAATAAGCAATGCTAATGATGATAAATAAATAAATACACCCAACAGTCACACACATAGCCCTGACCCCACACTAGGTAAGCCTGTATCGTGGGTATCAGGAACTACGAGGGAATTGCGGTCCCACAACACCCAGACCCGAGACAAATATTTGTGGATCAGACAAACATTTGTCAAGGTGCGGGAATCGAACCCACAGCCTCACGCTTCGCAACCGGCTACTCGCCCGCTGCGCCACGGAGGCTGAGGCTGGATGGATTAGCTTCATATAACTGTACACACATATATATTATCTACAGTATAGTTCGTATCCCATCAATTATAATTCTGAATTACTGGCATTTCATATCATTCAAAAACCTAATTTTCTAATAATCAACACAAGCATAACTTATTAGAAATATTTTTTGATTTAATATCAAAAAGAATAAAAAAATAAAAAACATTGTTATAGTGACTTCGAAAAAGGTGCTTTTCAAAAGTGTCGCGCATTTTTGGTAATTACCTACTTTGTAATTCAAAGTTCTGTGTGGTGTTGCTTATGGGCAGGCTTGACGCTTACCATCAGGCGAGCGCCCGGCTCGTTTTGTCACCCAACATTTGTCTCGATGCAGGAATCGAACCGGTTCGTTAGATAGTTTTTTTTAATTTGTGAAAATTAAACATAAACCATAGATACTATTGTGTCGCGCGAACGCGCACGCGCGCACGCCAAGTATTAAACTTATAACATTATTGTTTATGTCAGGGCCAGGGGTTAAAAACAATTAATAAACACAAAGAAACACATTCAGTCAAACCTTCCTTATACCACATATGCACCAATCATGCAAACAGTCGTAAATATACACCAAGTAATAGTCTTTAGCAGAGAATACGACTCAAAGGGCAAACACGAACCGATGAGGGCAAACACTGGTGACCTAGACATGTTCGCTCTCAATATTTGCCCGAGAATGGGACATTGCGTCACCGGAGTTAATGATAGCCATATTGGAGCGACGTGATTGGGGTGCAGGTTGGACTTGATTAAGATGAAATTGTGGAAATATATTATTGCAGATAATTTTATTACTGATTAGTATACCTTGTTTCTGTGAGATTTTATACTACATACATACATTAGCACTCACGCCTGTAATCCCGGTAGGGGTAGGCACCAGGGGTAGGTGTAACCAGTACACCGACATTTCCCCGAGCGTATCTCCGTCCCAAGATGTGATAGGGGACGAGCCATACCGGGCACAAATTCAAGACTCCGGGCTGATACTGAGCATATCGTAATAGAAGAATCCAATACCACTTTACCCGGCCTGGGGATCGAATCCGAGACCACAGCGTTAGCCTCAATCGTAACGCGTACGGATTACAACTGCGCCACCGAGGCAGTCCTAATAAATTATTATATTATTATTATTATATAATTACTAATATTATATATATTTTTATTTCTGCCGCCAAGCAACAGTGTGTAGGCACTGTTGTGTTCCGGTGTGAAGGACATTGAAGCCAGTGTAATTACTGGGCATTATGAGACTGAACACCTTATGTCTCGGGGTGACGAGCGCAGTCCAATGTCATGCAGTGCTTTATTATTTAAAGTTCTGTGTGGCGTTGCTTCTGTTTATGAGCAGGCGTGGCGCTTACTATCAGGCGAGCGACCTGTTCGTCTCGTCATTCAAGCTAATAAAAAAAACATTAAATTAAATGGAATATAACATCTATTGTTTATAATTTCAATGTATGAATGTCAAATACCGCAGCTGACGTTATTCAAATGGTAAAATTTGGACTATTATGGGGTCACTAGATATTATAGGTAAATCAGAGATGTATGACGAAAATCAGTCATACCTCTCTGATTTATCCAAATTAATATGCTAGCATTTAAAGTTAGGTACTCTCTCCACTTTAAAATTTAACAGTTGTTCTCAGAAACGTCACTTAAATTTAAATATTCATTAGTCATATCTTACAATTTGAATATTTCTCAGAGACATCGAATAAGGTTTTTCTGTATTCAGTAACTGAGCATATAGCATGTAGGCACTCAGGAACGGAGCGTACAACATTAACATTCTGAATCCACACTCATGCATTCCACAAATAATCGAATTTTGAGAAACTACTTTTTGCTTATTACCTTGAATGACGACACGAGCAAGTCGCTCGCCTGATGGAAGCGCCACGCCTGCTCATAAACAGAAGCAACGCCACACAGAAATTTAAATAAAAAATCACTGCATGACAATGGACTGCGCTCGTCACCCTGAGACATAAGGTGTTAAGTCTCATAATGCCCAGCAATTTCACTAGCTTCTACGTCCTTCAAACCGGAACACAACAGTGCTTACACACTGTTGCTTGGCGGCAGAAATAGACAAAGCGGTGGTACCAACCCAGCCGGCCTCCTGCAAACGAGGGACCTACCACCTTGTAAACTTAATAAAAATTAGAGTTTATTACTGTGTATTTTCTGCGGCAGTGACAAATTAGCACTATCTGAATATAGTTGTAACACTTGTGTGTACAAATATCAAGACTAGTACAAATCGCTGCGGTGAGATTCGGCAGTTTGCAATCGTCTTCAGACCACAGACCTATTTGTGTAAACAAGTACATAACTTTGCGGTTACTATTGACTATCTGCCGATGAAACTATTCTCTTTAATCCCGCTTTTGTTTATAGGAGTTTGACTTATGTATTTACAAGTGTAGGTTTTTTTAAACGACTTCAAGGAAGGAGGAGGTTCTCAATTCGGCGCGTAAAATTTGTTTTGCTTTTTATGTATGTATTCCTCCACTAATTATGGACCGATTTTGATATAAATTTGGTTAAGACCTGATGACGGAGTACGGAGTAATAAAATAAAACTCCTCAACGGACAGCAGTACGCAGTCGCGATTGTGTTATTGTATAGTCATTTACATGTTATTGCTGTAACCATCACTAAAAATTATAAAACTTAGATACAAAAACACAAAAAATAGATATCGACTTCTAATTATGTTTAAACTTAGGCTTTATTATAATGTGAAAGATTACTTGGAAGACAAAACAGCTTGGAATTGAGCTGCTCACTCCTTACAAAATTGGCGGTATATAAATGTCTTTTTGCATTATTGACTGCTCTATTGGCGCATTAATTATTAGTATTTAAGGGAATGCTGTCATTTTTTATATTTATTTAAATTATTGATTATTATTTCTATTTTATGTGAGTGCGAGTGCCACGTATATCTGGTATGCTCATGGCTATTTCTTGAAAAGGCCAATCCAGAAATTTCTGTACATTACACTCGCATAATTCTGTAAAACGACGTCTGGACATTAAAAGAGGCCATAACCCATGAGCTAGTTTCGGCATTTCTTCTCATGGCTAGCCACGAAATGCCTTCGTAAATATAATATAGCATAAAAAATAATTGACATGTAAAAGTGATATTTATGATCTAATTTACAGAATATATTATTTGAATTTGAATGTTGAAGAAAAAACACTGAAACGTCAAAAATAACAATTTCTTTAGGTCCCTTTAGAGCGTAGAGGGACTTTGGAGTCTATGCCTGTGGCGCTACCGGTCAAATAAAATTGTACCGACTCCAAAGACCGACAAGTCGGTGTCAAACTTATTTTTATCTAAGTACGGGTACCTCGGATAAATTATTTAATTAGAGTTTCATATGACACAGTTGAGACTCGGGTTTAAAAAAAAAACTCTTGTGTACAAAGGCGCGTCATACAATACGATAAAAGAATCGTATGACGCGACATCATAAATGGTAGTTTCCTATTATTTCTTTGCCTTTCACGTATGAGAAACTCTTTCTGTCTAAATGAGACTTAGGACTTTATTCTTACCCCTAATATCATCTTGATGACCTAACAGGTTGGCATGGTTGCAAAAAATATGCTTCATCCTTTCTATATCCTACTACTTATATAAATTGGATGTTTGTGAGTTGGGATGTTTGTTATTCAATCACGCCTTAACAGGTGACCAGTTTTGGATAAAATTTGGCACACAGATAGACCATGACCTGAATTAGGACATATGCTACTGTTTAAGCAAAAGCTAGTTCATATGTTTTCTAAATGCAATAGATTTCTTTAATGTTTTGGTTTAGTGTTAAAGTACTTAACTAGTAGTTTAAGATCTTAGTGTTCAGTTTTTATATATTTTTTTACTTGTAACCTTGTAATACAATTCAATTTTGTTTGTACCTATATAAGTAATTTTATATCCCTTATTATTAGTTAGTATAGTGTATTATCCGACACTCAGCCAAGATATATTGTAACGTACGTACGTCGTAATTATGAAATACATCAGATAACATGCCATTTATCCCTAAGATTTATCTAAATTGTATATAATAACAATGTATGTATTTGACGTGGTTGTGTTTTATTAATAAAAAAAGCTAGTATTGTGTAAATTAAAGTACACCTGTTTAATTTTTACTTTCCGGAAGAAGATGTTATAAAACAGTTTGATTTTATACAATTGTTAAATTACTACTAAAATTCGTCATAGTTGAATGTTGCATGCATCAGTTATATAAGGTATTTTAAGAGAATATCGAGTAAGAGCAATATTTTGTGTTCAGAATTTTGAGGTGACCTCCAATCTTATTAATGTTTGATCATAACATGCGCCAATACCTCGGGCGATGTTTCACCAAATAACACTTTAATAATATTATGATACCCTGAATTATAAGGTGATATTAACGTTGAAAACACACGTGAAGATATTTCACCATATTTTTGAGTGATAGAGCCACGCTGTAGACAGAATTGAATTGTTGCTCGTCCGGGTCGTTACCACTACCTCACAGAAAACCGGCGTAAAGTCGCAGATTGCTGTTGCATCTCGTACGGTGAGTGAGATAACCGTGGGCCCAAATTCCACTCCCCTTCCCAATCCCTAACTTATCCCTTTCCTTTAAGGTCGGCAACGCGCCCATGATTATTTTAGTATTGTGAGCGTACATGGGCGGTGGAGATCACTTACCACCAGGTGACCCACTTGCTCGTTTGCCGGCCTATACTATAAAAAAAACACTCCTAGAGATATTACATTTATTTTAGACCAGAGAGATTATCACTGACCAAAGTTTTAAATACTTAACCTTTTTTCTACCTGGCGTCTGGAGTTCGTGCCCAGTATGGCGATAGACTCGCCTAGGTCACATCATGCAACTGATATAATAAGTTTGGCTTACCGTGAGTGCAGCACTAGTTGCACTTCTGAAGTGGACAATTATTATTTCCAACTCCTCCCTAATTTTCTATTTAATTAATTTCGTTGCGGGATAAAGTCAGATTTGCATTCCCAGAGACTCACGAGAGAGGTGTCGAAATATGCGTGCCACTGTCGATCCTGGCTTACAGGAGTTACAGTGGCGGGTGTGTGGGCGGGAATAGTCTAGTTGCACTTCTGCTTACATCTACGAGCACAGCCGTTATGTTATATTACAACATATAACATTCTCTCAGATCAATACATGAACATAAATTAATATTGAATTGTTTGTTTTTGGTTTTTAGTATATTTTTGAAGATGTTGGCAACACTCTTGCGCTCACTTGTCAATACCCTTTTTAGAAATAATGGCGTAAAACTGTAAACAATAATTTGTCATTGTGTTATAATCTAAATAATAATAAATACATAAAATTTCTAATGTTTAATTTATATTTTAAACATGAAGTGGTCTTTTGACTTTTATCTTATATATAAAATTCTCGTGTTACAATGTTCGTTCCCATACTCCTCCGAAACGGCTGGACCGATTTGTATGACATTTTGTGTGCATATCGGGTAGGTCTGAGAATCGGCCAACATCTATTTTTCATCCCCCTAAATGTTAAGTGTGGTCCACCCCAAATTTTTATTTTTTATTTTTTAGACAAAAATTGTTGTTTTTATTTTTTTATGATACATCATTAAAAAATACACACAACCCTAAATTTTCAACTCTCTATGATCAACCCCTATTTTTTAATAACGATATTAGTATTTTTGTCAAGCGCGTTTCTCACCGGAGGCGCCCACTAGGCTACTTTAATCCTGGAAATAGGCATACACGCGGGCGGAGCCGCGGGCAACAGCTAGTATATATATATATAAATAACACGTAGAGTTATAGTACTTGGCTATATTATATCGCCATCTTGTCTTCAACACAGCACCCGGCGAAATATAAGCAAAGCAAACAACAATTTTTATTTAAAAAAAAATCCTAATCAATTTTTTCTTCATATTTTCACATCAGAAGGCATTACTAATTCCGTTATCTCTGTGTAAAAGCAAATGAGGTACTTCACCGGAACAGCCGGTAGACGGCCGGACGCACCGCCGTGGACCGGAAATGAACGCCCAGGATCGGACCGTTTCCGCACCCCCGCCCCCTCTGATTCCTTCTTCGAAGCTTCGGAGCTAAGGATCCGTTAATCGTCTTTCATTTCAATCAGTTGTTTGTCGTTTTTAAATGAAAGGAATCTGTTAACTTGTAATTTATTTTATTTGTTCTGGTTGAGTAAATAACATTACTTGCTTAGGATTGAATTTGTGCCCTATAAAGCAGTCTACCACATCATGGGGCAGAAATACCGTTTGCCAACTTTGGATGTACCTACTCGTTGAACACCTGACTACACCACACAAATCGTTGTGTGAGGATAGATTCTGTAAGAATATAAATTTGTATCTACGCCTTCATTTATTCTTTGTTTCAGTTTAAGATAAATTGGTTCTATACGTAAATAAATTGAATGGAATTTAATATTACGAATTAGTCCTTATTAAAAGAGACATATCAAAGGGAATATTATTAATTATATATGAACTAGCTCACTAAGAACGCTTTTAAGATTAATATCGTTATTTTCATGATTATTTCAAAATAATAGCATTGATTCACTTAAAATTAGAAAAGAGAAATTTATTTGAAAAATAATTATTCAAATACTTTTGATGTAGAAACTGTCTATACTAGTCTGTAATGCTATTATAATCGAAAAAGCGTGTTTAACTTTGTTAGTTAGTCTTTATTTCATACAGCAATGCATCGACATTAATTTTTAAATGATTTCAGAAAGAAAGTTTACAATTCTTCTATATATTTTTGTATGTATGTTCATTATAGTTTTTTTTTTGGATGAAACGGATTTTTTCCATGATAGTCCCATGAACATTTGGTTAAGATTTAGTTTACAAAATCGGTGTTTATTTTTTTTTGGGTTCGATTCCCACACCAAGACAAAAGTTTGTGTGATCCACAAATATTTGTTGCGGATCGGCATGTCGTGGGACCGCAAGTCCCTCGTAGTTCCTGATACCCACGATACAGGTTAACCTAGTGTGTGGTCAAGACGATGTGTGACAACGTGTATTTATTTATACTTACTAGCTTTTGCTCGCGGCTCCGCCCGCGTGAATATACTTTTCCGAAATAAAACGTAGCCTATAACCGTCTCCAGGGTCCCATCTATCTCTACATCAAAATTCATTAAAATCAGTTCAGTAATTTAGGCGTGAAAGCGTAACAAACAAACTTACATTCACATTTATAATATTATGATAGACATCACTTATGAGTGAGAGAGTGATGTTGGAGATTGGCACTTATTGGCTGGAGTGTGATGGGCTTTTATCTCGGAAATTTGACGGGAAACACTCCCAAGTGGGCGGAGTCGCGAGCAAAAGGTAGTCTCTAATAATTGGGCATTTTTTCATGAATATGAAAGTATGTTTGAACTTTGAATACGAGTTGGAATATGAAACGACTGTCAGAAGTAAGTTACGTTATTTCGTTTGATATCTGAGTTGTAAAACTATTTCTTTGATATGTGAATACTAAAACGACAATGCTAAAGGCATTCTCAGTCTTCTCGTCTATATATTATAAGGTAATAAAAGGTTTGACTTTTAGATTTGGTATATGGAAATGTTTTATGCTCTAACATTTAATTCTAATTTTCATGCGATGCGATGTTTGGACTGCACTGTAATATATACCATACATACACTCATGTCTGTAGTCCCCGAAGGGGTAGGCAGAAGTGTAACCAGTACACCCACATTTCGCCTTCCGTATCTCCGTCCCTTATGTGATAGGGGGCGAGTCTATCGCCATACCGGGCACAAATTCCAGACTCCGGGCTGATACTGAGCATTTCGTAATAGAAAAACCCAATATCACTTTACCCGACCCGGGGATCGACCCCGAGACCTCAGCGTTGGCCTCAATCGTATCGTGTACGCATTACAACTGCGCCACCGAGCAGTCATATATACCATCAGGTGCAATGTAGTTATTTTGTCGTCCGAGGATGAAAGAAATTTATATAATCTAAAACAATAAATTATTGTTTTTCTAACACCGCGTATACCAGAGTTTCTCAATCTTTTCTAGACCTCCGCCCTCTTTAGAAAAATAATAATCCAAGGCACAGACGTACATAATATTTATTTGAAAGTAGCTTTTGTTCCCGGCTCCGCCCGCGCGAATGTCCATTTCCAGGATAAAAAGTAGCCTATATTCTACATATACAACGTGTTACAGAAAGGTGTGGTCATATTTTAGGGTCATTACATACACCTTACAATTAGTACTTATGTACCGGACCTTTTCAATACCAAGACATCCAAAAATTTCACATTAATTTTGATCACTCGTTAAGATAGATAAGATTGGTGAAATCACTATTAATTATTATGAACGACACTCACTTTTTAATAAACTTGAACAAGTTGTACGTAATTCTACGAACATACGTACGTAACTTGTAATTTAAATACAAAATAACACCTGAAAGAGATTGTGTGCTGAAGACGATATTGGTACCATCCTCTAGAAGCATTTTAAAGACTTCATTCTCGTGTCTTCCATCTATGAATTTGGCTCAATACATTCGACGATCCTCTTAAAAGCTGTTATCAGTTACACCAACACAAAGTACCAATACATAATACTTATTTTTAGTTAAATACAACATATTTTTTGAACTCGTAAACATACTTCATAAAATCAGAAATTACCGAACTGACTGCGTCAAATAAATATTGACATTTGACAACTGTTTAATATTTTTTTAAATTATAAAATATTTAAATGAAAGGAGGTCTATAGTATCATTGTTTATCATTTAGTGTTGTCCAAAGTTGAAAGTCGATATCGACATGTTACTCATTCGATAAAAAAGAAAATTCTATAATTATTGTACTAGCAAAGCAATCGGCTTTGGTACTATGGGAGATAAAATACTTATACTTATACTATACATTGCTTAAATTTTCCCGCCTTTTTCTATAACACGTTGTATATGCACTCACACCTGTAATCCCCAAAGGGGTAGGCAGAGGTGTAACTTGTACACCCACATTTCGCCGAGCGTATCTCCGTCTCACGATGTGATAGGGGGCGAGCCTATCGCTATACCGGGCACAAATTCCAGACTCCGGACTGATACTGAGCATTTCGTAATAGAAAAACCCAATATCACTTTACCCGACACGGGGATCGAACCCGAGACCTCAGCGTTGGCCTCAATCGTATCGTGTACGCATTACAACTGCGCCACCGAGGTAGTCTATATTCTATATACATATATCCAGGTAATGGTCTACCTGTGTGCCAAAATTCGTTAAAATCTGTTGAGGTGTGATTATAAATCTGGTTGAGTTCAATGCCAAGAAAACCCAGGTGTGCGCGTTTACGTGCAAAAAATCCCCGTTCTCTCCCCTCCCCAATCTTCAGGGTATCCCGCTCGCAATGCGGAATAGCCTAAGTATCCTAGGCATTGATATTTGCTGCAATCTGAATCCAAGGAACCACATCGAGGGCGTAATATCAGCCACATCACGCAGGGTCGGAATCCTGAACAAGGTGCGTAGGTTTTTTGCACCCGGCCAGCTTTACCGCTTATACAAAGCGCAGGCACGGCCGGGTGCAGAATACTGTTCGCACCTATGGGACGGTTCCGCAAAGTACTTGCTCGATGCCTTGGACGGATTGCAGGGACGGGCTGTCCGCATTGTGAATGATGCAGACGTCACAAAAAATTTAGAGCCGCTACAGCTGCGTAGGGACATTGCCTCGCTTTCCGTCTTTTATCGTCTGTATCACGGTGAATGCTCTGAAGAATTGTTTGACCTTATTCCTTCCTCACCTTTCCTTAACAGAACCACGCGTGCTGGCTTGCGAAACCATAGCTTCGTGGTCTCTTCCATCTCGGCTCGGACCAAGAGGTTCTCAAAATCGTATTTCTGTCGGACCATAAAGCTGTGGAATAGCTTGCCGGCGCACGTGTTTCCTCCTTCCTATAACTTGGGATCCTTTAAACGGAGTGTGAAGAAGCAACTAAGCAGGCTGGCATAATTCTGCCGATCTGCGATAGATTCAGTGTCTATCGTTGGTCGACAGTATTCATGGATTGCGTTATACTTACCATCAGGTGTAGCGTAGTCACTTTGCCGAGCCAGGATAAAAAAAAAAAAAAAAAACAAACATTCAAATTCACAAACTCACACACATCCAAAAGTTCACATTTATAATAGTAGTAGGAAGTAGGTTATTTTTGTAAACCATATATGTATATATTTAAATATTGTACAGGTATTGATGGTTTTTAAAAAAAAATTTGGTGCTGAAAATGTTACCTACATGTGTGTAAGTGGGTATCTTAGGCCCAAAGACAACCTCACCTGCACGTGGTTCTCGATGCGGGTTGTATTTTTCAGACGGTGAGTCGCCTCAAATTATACAAAATGCACCGTCAAATCATGATGAGAGGGCAGACCCTGGCATTAAGCCGGGTAACGCCGGGCAGACAGAAAAGAAGGTAGTTTTTTTATAGCATAGGACGGCAAACGAGCAAGTGGGTCACCTGATGGTAAGTGATCTCCACCGCCCATGTACGCCCACAATACCAAAAGAGTTATGGGCGCGTTGCCGACCTTAGAGGAAAGGGATAATTAAGGAATTGGGAATGGAAGGGTATTTGGGCCTCCAGATATCTCATTCGTCGTACGAAAGGCAGCAGCAAGCTGCTACTTTACGCCGGTTTTCTGTGAGACAGTGGTAACGATCCGGACGAGCCGGCCCATTCATGCTGCAGACAAAAGTCTACAGCGTGGTTCCACCACTCTAAAACACAGATCTTCCCGCCATTTGCCGTTGGATCCGTTACCACCGCTATGGAAGGCTTCAGTGCCTACTGAGGGGCGGTATCGTCCCCTTTGAGAATCTATGGTCTACACTCTACACCGATGGCTAAATACTTACTTAAAATGCTTTTTACATTATGGTACTATAGTCGAATATTTAATTACAAAGAAACGTTTGAGGCGCATTTAATTTAGAGAGATTTCTCTCAAGCCTCAGGCATTCAGTATTTTCATACTAATAAATTAATCTCTTCTACACTTTTTTTCTAACTAAATTAATCACTTTAAAGTGGAAAATATAACGTTTAAACCAAGGCAGCTCTGCCAAGTTAATTAGGGAGTTTTCGCAGTTCTGTCTTTAGATTTTATTTTCTGTTTTAATTATATTTTATTCAGCTGTCTAAACAAGTAAAGGGCATTTAGTGTCTAAAAGGTTTCTGATGTCGTCGGGTGTAAACAATTTTTAATTAAAAGAGACATTCGGTGGCTTCCGGCTTTATCATCTAAGAGCCCTTCATTTGCAGAAGGAAAACGATGTAAATTATCTTGGTTAGCTATCCAGGAGTTGAAACGTACTGTTTAATGGATAAATAACAGGAAATTACAATATCTATAGACTTGGGCAAAAGATAAAGTGTGAATAGTTAATTATTAAATTACAGAACATCATATTGTGTTTAGTCACAGAGCTACGTTGTCAATCGTTTCATGTACAACAATGATGGAGTTCTGTAGGCCTAGTACAAGTCTTAATAGTTTTGTAAAACGATGAAAGTTTCCGTTTTCTCTCAATACGTCAAATATTAGTAGCCAGTAGTGGGAACTATGATGAATTAAAATTGATTATATGGTTTATTTTATTTCATAATAATAGAATATGAAATTAGTTTTCAAACGATTCTTTACTTTATTACCGTATGAATTACTAGTTTGACACTTCGACGGTAGTCATTTTATACGAATTCGAATACTGTGAACGTATTTGTAACTCATACTAGGCCTACTGTAATTAAATTCATCTGATAATAAGAACTTGATGAAGGACCTTATAGACAACAAAAAAAAAGTAATGGTACAAATATACAACGTGTTATAGAAAGGGGCGGGCAAATTAAAGCAATGTATAGTATAGCGTATAAGTATTTTATCTCCCATAGTACCAAAGCCGATTGCATTGCTAGTACAATAAATATAGAGTTTTCTTTTTTATGGAATGAGTAACATGTCGATATCGACTTTCAACTTTGGACAACACTCAATGATAAACAATGATACTATAGACCTTCTTTTATTTAATTATTTTATAATTAAAAAAACATTAACCAGTAGTCAAATGTCAATATTTATTTGACGCAGTCAGTTCGGCAATTTCTGATTTTATGAAGTATGATTGATTACGAGTTCATATGTTGTATTTGACTAAAAACAAGTAATATGTAATGGTACTTTGTGTTGGTGTAACTGATACCAGCTTTTAAGAGGATCACAGGAGAAGACACGAAATTAATGGTTAAAAGAACTAAAAAACGTATATCTCCACTAAAAAGAAAAAAATACTGACTGCCTTAGTGGTGCAGTTGTAATGTTTACGCGGCACCAAGTATTGTGCTGAGGGCTCGGGTTCGATCCCCGGGTCGGGTAAAGTGATATTGGTTTTTTTTATCACGAAATGCTTAGTATCAGCTCGGATTCTAGAACTGTGCTCGATACGGCGATAGACTCGCTCCCTATCACATCATGGGAAACGGAAATAAGGTGAAATGTGGGTGTACTAGTTACACCTTTTTTATGGCATAAGTCGGAATCGACTAAGTAGGTCACCTAATAGTATGTGATCTTCACCGGCCATGAACGCCCACAATACTAGAAGAATTATGGGCGCGTTGCCGACCTTGAAGAAAAGGAATAATTAAGGGATTGGGAATGGGACGGGGTTTGGGCCTTCGGATATCTCACACACCGTACGAAACGCAGCAGCAAGCTACTACTTTACGGCGGTTTTCTGTGAGACAGTGGTAACGACCCAGACGAGCCGGCCCATTTATGCTGTCGACAAAAGTATCTACAGCGTGGCTCTACCACTCAAAAAAACACCTTTGCCAACCCCTTGATTACAGGCGTGAGTGCGTATGTATCAATTATTATGTGCCAAAGTTGAATAAATGTTTATTTTTGCCCGTCCCTTGTATTGATTTTTAGTATAAGTGACTCATCACCCTTATCGAAAATTATGAATCCATGCCTGAGTACACATAATAATAATAATATAACATCCTTTCGGAATCATAATATCTGACGAAAATGTTTGATCAGATCCAAATTAAACAAAAGTGAATATACAAACAGAGGAAGTATGAGAGGAAAAGTACGGGGCTGATTAAAAGACAACCCCCTCCCGCTGAATGGAGGCGAACTCAATCACAAACCACTTAGTGGTGGAATCATTGTGCTAATCAAAGTTTGTGCAAACGCCTGCCTTGTAGATATGTACGCAGGGAATTTATAAACGACTTAAAAATAAACTGACTGAGACTAAGACTGCCTTGGTATCGCAGTTGTAATGCGTACGCGTTACGATTGAGTCCAACGCTGAGGTCTCGGGTTCGATCCCCGGGTCGGGTAAAGCGGTATTGGGTTTTTCTATTACGAAATGCTCAGTATCAGCCCGGAGTCTGGAATTTGTGCCCGGTATGGCGATAGGCTCGCCCCCTATCACAAGGGACGGAGATACGCTCGGCGAAATGTGGGTGCACTGGTTACACCTCTGCCTACCTTTTCGGGGATTACAGGCGTGAGTGCGTATGTATGTATGTAGAAAACAGTATACGTAGTTATGTATCATAGTAGGTTATATGAAGTGTACTTCATTTTCTTCGCCTCCTATGCAATGGACCCTGTACCACCTACACAAGATGGATATGGATACTATCGCTCAGCCATCGCTCATGCCATCATATACATATATAATATTTAAATTTCCCAAAACATCACCTGAGATGTCTGGTAATCCTTACTTACTCTCACCTTCTACTACAGTCCTAGGAAAGTACATTTATTATAAAAAACATATCTTGAGGCGACCGCGACGGCTGAAAAAATTAATCAGGTGTCATCTCCATCTCCTCCGTGGCGCAGCGGGTGAGTAGCCGGCTGCGAAGCGAGAGGCCGTGGGTTCGATTCCCGCACCGAGACTAATGTTTGTGTGATCCACAAATATTTGTTTCGGGTCTGGGTGTTGTGGGTTGGCAAGTCCCTCGTAGTTCATGATAATACCCACGATACAGGTTATCCTAGTGTGGGGTCAGGACTATGTGTGTGACTGTTGGGTGTATTTATATTATTTATATTTCCAAAAGTTAAGGATGGCTGGGAGGTTTTATTCGGAGGTAAACTTGAATATAGCGGCATTTTTCATGGTTTCACTTCGAAAGAATTTTCCTAAGTCAATAATGTGCAAATTAGAGTTATTCATTGACATATATCATGCTATAAACCCGCAATGAAACAAAGAAATTCTGAACATACATAGAGTGAAGTAAGTTTTTTTAGGCTGAGTGACGAAACGAGCAGTTCGCTCGCATTATGGTAAGCGCCATGCCTGTCCATAAACACAAGCAACACCACATAAAACTTTGAATTACAAATCACTGCATGGCATTGGACTGCGCTCGTCACCCCGAGTCATAAGATGTTTAGTCTCATAATGCCCAGTAATTTCACTGGTTTCAATGTCCTTCAAACCGTAATACAGTAGCCTTAGCACGAAAAAATTGCACCATCGTCGTCGAAAAGTATCCAAAATGTATAGGGAATTTGAACAGCGCTCCGTGAGCGTATTTGGAACTAAAATTTGCAAGCACGAACATCAAGCGTTGCCTTTCGTATAGCTAGCGTAGCGTCATGGAATAGTAACGCGGACAAATGCATGGAAATTGCGAGCCCAAATCTTTGTTTGACATAACCTATCGCCACTTTACGATGGCTGGCTATCGAGAATTACTTAAACGCTCTCACCGATATTTTAGCAGTGAGAACACTATCGAGACACATTCGTGGTGTGTTTTTGAGTATTTTGTTCGTATTTTTTGTGTGATATGTATTTTAAATGCAATTTAGAGTCATGTCTACTGCATATCATGTGTTTGCATGGTATTTGACTGAAGAGGCGAGATGAGGAATATGTGAATTGATGTTCGTAAAATATTGTATTCAATTGTACGCACTCACGCCTGTAATCCCCGAAGGGGTAGGCAGAGGTGTAACCAGTACACCCACATTTCGCCAAGCTTATCTCCGTCCCATGATGTGATAGGGCGCGAGCCTATCGCCATATCGGGCACAAATTGCAGACTTCGGGCTGATACTGAGCATTTCGGAATAGAAACACCCAATAACATTTTACCCGACCCGGGGATCGAACCCGAGACCTCAGCGTTGGCCTCAATCGTAACGTGTACACATTACAACTGCGCCACCGAGGCAGTCATATATCAGAGCATGTCGATTGTGGCCATGGACGGTGGATATCACTTACCAGATGACCCACTTGCTCGTTTGCCTGTACTATAAAAAATAATTCAAATTACTCGAGGGTGTTTCATGATTTACTCTCGGGTAAATATTTAATTTAGTTTATTCGAATCAGACCGTAATAAAATATCGTAATGATTGACTCAGGTTGACTGCTAGAAAATACACAGAAATCCTGTGAAATTTGTAAAATATAAAGCATTACCCCTAACAATATTTCTTGATTTAATTTAATCCAATTAATCTTATTGGAAATGCGACGCTGTTAATTAAGTTATATTGTCGCCCCTTTAATATAGAGAAAATTCAAATTCGAGCGAGTTCTACGGACGGATCGAATTTTCAAAGATACGACTGCCCCAAAAAAGGAGTGTTTGGTACCCAACAAAGCAGCGATAACTGAGCGGGGTATGGACTGCCGAGCCAAATTCGTTGGTTCGAAACCATCATTATGAGCAAGCACCTCTCACTTTTCTAAGTTACGTGTGTATTCATTATTATAGTTTGCTTTACTGTGAAGGAAACATCGTGAGGAAACTTGCATACCTGAGAATTCTTCATAAGGTTTAAAGGTAATAACTTTAAGGGTAATAATAAGATTTCGCCAGGTCTTCTCAAGTTGGGTCGTTTTGGATCCGGTGGTGGTTTTAAATTACGTACCGTTTCGGTAAATGCCTGTGGTCTTTATCGACTCGAAATATTTAACAATTCTGGACGTTTCCACAATAAAAATATTGTAATATTAAAAGAAAAATAAATAGATTTAGTCTAATTACGTAGTATATTTTGACGATGCTATAAATGTTATGCATACGATAGTTGATATGATTTCTATACATAAGTTTCTTTATTTTGTACCGACTTATGGCCGTTCCCTATATTCTGTCTGTCTCTAGTTTTGCTATACCGGCGATAGAAAATTTTATCTATTTTCCATTTTACCGTCCCAATAAACTTACTAATGATAGGTAATCCTATTCTTCATTGCTGTCTACCGATAAGAGGACTGATAGCTGACTACAGATATACAACACTATGAAAATGACAGTTCAAGCGTCCCAATATTTTTTATGTGCTATCTGTCGATAAAGTTATTTAGTTTTTTCTTTATCGGTAGATTTTGACCGATAAACAGATATCCTCGGCTGTAAAAAAACGAAATAAATAACGCATTATGAAGAAATAGCCATGAGTATACAAGGCTTACATGGCACTTGCACTGCAATACAAAAAGCTAAAAAAATTATGTAAAAATCTAAAAGAAAATATAACAAAAATCTAAAATTCCCATAAATAAAAATAATGCACCGTTTTGATAATAAAATTAAGTGTAAGAGACATATAAATATTTGTTAATGCGAACAAAATAATTCCCCACTTCAGTAAAATCCCCCAAATTCGCTTGGGATTTTCGTTCAAAGGACTTGTATTCAGAGCCGTAATGTATTGACAGTAAAACGTTTCGTTATTACATTGTGTTTTGCAACATAATAAATATTTCTCGTTATTATTATTTCATTTACAGTGGTAAAAAATAAGAATTATAGATAAATGTTAAATTAAAACTTATATTTCTAATCTAAATCATATCTTCATATTTTCTAACATAAATTAAACAATAGTTCCTCTTTCTCAGCTTGTATGAACATAACGCACAAGAGGGCCCAGATAGACTGCCTATCTATTGCTATCATAGTATCCGACGTGCATAACTACAAAATAGGGACGATTCCAAGCAGTAGATAGAACAATACGGATGTTTGACGATAGCTTTCTATCGTGAAATTGAAGATTAATATTGGGAACGGCCATTAGTAGTAGTATATAGATAGTAGCGCTTATGACATAAGCGATATTTTAATTGCCTACATTTCATTTCAAGGATTTCGGAGGTATATGAAGTCTACTAACTGGACCTACATAACATTACCCTAGTGCACTTAAAGCCTAACTCCTCTCATTAGGAGAAGATGCCTGTGCCTCGCAGTTAATTATAATATATTATCACTAGATTTCGGCGTTTTCCGAGATAAAAAGTAGACTATGTCCTAAAATAGGTTACAGTCTACCTGTATGCCAAATTTCATCCAAAACCTTTCAGTTATGAAGGTGTGATTGACTAACATACATCCAAATTCAGAAACATCCAAACTTCCACTTAAAAAATAGTAGTAGGAAGTAGGATTACCCAACAGTTACACACATACATTTTACGAGTGGTAGAGCCACGCTGTAGACACTTGTCTACAGCATGAATGGGTCGGCTCGTCCAGGTCGTTACCACTGTCTCACAGAAAACCGACGTAAAGTAGCAGCTTGCTGCTGCGTTTCGTACGGTAAGTGAAATATCCAGGGGTCCAAATCCCCTCCCCTTCCCAATCCCTTAATTATCCCTTTCGTTTAAGGTCGACAACGCGCTCATGACTCTTTTGGTATTGTGGGCGTATATGGGCGGTGGTGATCACTTACCATCAGGTGACCCACTTGCTCGTTTTTTTTATAGCATAATATATTCGTTTGTCGGCATATGCAATAAAAAAAACATGGAAAATATGCACAACTAAGCCGATGTATGTAGATAACTGTAATGTCTATTGTATCAATAGACCCTCTCTACTATTGTTTATAGTAGTACCAGGGACCAGTACCTTCGCCCAAAGTACCAGGGGATTATAGTGGGTGCATTAATGACCTTTTAGGAAAGAGGAGGATTGTTAGGGCAATCGGTTTTCTGGAATCCAAAAAATTTGGCAATTATATTACGAAGGCAGTGACCCGAGATGGTTTGTTCATTTTGTTTTCGGGCCGTTTGAAATTTGTGCCCCATTAAATTTATTTGCACTTTGTTCAGAGACTCGAGTTACGGATAAATACCGCTCAGATTTAAAGCAAAAATGTCTTTATTTGGAAGCGAAGATGTGACGGTTCATTAAGTTTTTTATTAGAATTTTCTCTATCACGATATTGGACATAAATCCAAACACGAGCGTAGTGAAAAATCTTATACCTATAATAATACTAGTCCTGTATTATATACGTCCCACGGTTGGGCACGGGCCTCCTCTACTGAATGAGAGGGGTTAGGCCTTAGTCCACCACGCTGGCCTAATGTGGGTTGGCAGACTTCACATACCTTCGAAATTCATAATGAGAAATTCTCAGGTAAGTATGCAGGTTTCCTCACTATGTTTCCTTCACCGTTAAAGCAACTGATAATTAACAATTAATACACACATAACTTAGAAAAGTCAGAGGTGTATACACTTGGGGCTGGTAACCTGCGACTTTCGTCTCGACTGTCCATACCAGTCCCCGCTGAGCTATCACTACTTTTTTTTTATAACTGAAAAATCTTACAAGTTGAAAAAATCTCTAACATATACATTCTTTTGCCTCTCTCTCCGTGATTTGATCATACATACATACGCAGTCACGCCTGTAATCCCCGAAGGGGTAGGCAGAGGTGTAACCAATATACCCACATTTCGCTAAGCGTATCTCCGTCCCATGATGTGATAGGGGGCGAGCCTATCGCCATACCGGGTACAAATTCCAGACTCCGGTCTGATACTGAGCATTTCGGAATAGGAAATCCCAATACCACTTAGAGCCACGCTGTAGACACTTTTGTCTACAGCGTGTATGGGCCGGCTCGTCCGGGTCATTACCACTTTCTCACAGAAAACTGGCGTAAAGTAGCAGCTTGCTGCTGCGTTTCGTACGGTGAGTAAGATATCTGGAGGCCCAAACCCCCTCCCCATCCCATTTCATTAATTATCCCTTTCCTTTAAGGTCGGCAACACACCCATGATTCTTTTAGTATTGTGGGCGTACATGGGCGGTGGAGATCACTTACCATCAGGTGACCCACTTGCTCGTTTGCTGGCCTATACCATAAAAAAAAACCACTTTTACCCAGTTATATAATATCTGATAAATAAAATTTATTTGGAGAGTATATAAATCGGCCCTGAGAGTATAAATAAGACTGCCTCGGTGGCGCAGTTGTAATGCGTACGCGTTACAATTGAGGCCAACGCTGAGGTCTCGGGTTCGATCCCCGGGTCGGGTAAAGTGATATTGGGTTTTTCTATTATGAAATGCTCAGTATGAGCCCGGAGTCTGGAATTTGTGCCCGGTATGGCGATAGGCTCGCCCCCTATCACATCGTAGGACGGAGATACCCTCGGCGAAATGTGGGTGTACTTGTTACACCTCTGGCTTCCCCTTCGGGGATTACAGGCGTGAGTGCGTATGTAAAAATCGGCCCCTAATAGAGTGCAAATGTCGGGAAAATTTAAATAAAGTTGCCGGCAGGGAACATATTGTGAAGCCATTGTGAAAGTTTAATGCGTAACAGGTGCGTTCAGTTTGGGTCTCCCAAAACTTCGCCCATTCATTTAAGCACGCAGAGTTTTATTTTTAGGCTATCTAGTGTAAAAAATTAAACAAAAACTATTCGAAATATCCGTCATATAAATAAATAAATAAAAATAAAAAAGCGTTTATTTGATCCTGCTACATTACTTCTTAAATTACTAATTTTATACTATAGCACTACGTTTAATTATAAGCAAGGTTTTTTTTATAGTATAGCCCGGCAAACGAGCAAGTGGGTCACCTGATGGTAAGCGATCTCCACCGGCCATGTACGCCCACAATACAAAAGAATTGTGGGCGCGTTGCCGACCTTAAAGGAAAGGGATAATAAGGGATTGGGAAGGGGAGGGGGATTTGGGCCTCCGGATATCTCACTCACCGTACGAAACGCAGCAGCAAGCTGCTACTTTACGCCGGTTTTCTGTGAGACAGAAAGCAAGGTCCCCAGATTGGGTAAATAGCCTCCTCCAATGATGTCCACTTCTCTCTATCCTGTGCTATTTGCCATCACTTTGGACCAGCGACTTTTTTATTATCCAGCGTGTAGAGGGCTTTCCTCTCTTTCATTTTCCTTGAGGTCCTCTCCATATGGTGGTGCTGTAGGTCCATCTTTTGTCTCTAAGCCTCGCCATGTCCATATATTGTATATGTCCAATATATTAATCTCTTATACATTAATTGACAGCCTCCGTGGCGCAGCGAGCGAGTTGGTTGCGAAGCGTGAGGCCGTGGGTTCGATTCCCGCACCTTGACAAATGTTTGTCTGATCCACAAATATTTGACTCGGGTCTGGGTGTTGTGGGACCGCAAGTCCCTTGTAGTTCCTGATACCCACGATACAGGTTTAACCTAGTGTGGGGTCAGGACTATGTGTGTGACTGTTGGGTGTATTTATTTATTTATTTATTTAATTACACTTTCTAAGGCTCGTATTATAAAATAACACTGAACCAAACACTTTAAAATACTACTAGACATGCTGATTAGAAGTAAATTGCGTCACATAACGCGGGAGTTTGACAGCTCAAAGACAGAGAGCGTGATGGGGGTTCTAGTTGAGAGTCAGCGAGATGGTAATATTGAGTTACGATCAACTGACCGCAATTTAGTGATACAATTTTTATGTACTGCGCAGCTTATCTAGTAGTATACATTAAAGTCTTTGCACTCAACTGAAAGGCCACGTACGGGCAAGCGCAACAGAGGACGTCCACCTACAAGATGGACCGACGACCTGACAAAGGTTGCAGGAAGCCGATGGATGCAGGCCGCTACCAACAGGTCAGCCTGGAAGGCATTAGGGGAGGCCTATGTTCAGCAGTGGACGTCTTGTGGCTGATGATGATGATGATGACTCAACTGAGCTCTTTGCTAAGTGTCGATTTCAGTACACTTGATTGGTCAATTTTTGGCGCCAAACAAAAGCGGACCAATCACGTGTACAGAAATGGACACTTAGCAAAGAGCTCAATTGAGTGTTTGTTCTATAATACGGGCCTAAATACATTTCCACAATAAATGTGAACAGGGTATCTACAATAAAACTCCCAAGATTTAAAGCCATACATTTTGTATTTACCAATCACTTCACAGCGTGTCGGTTTTTACGTTCAACAAGTAACCCAAATTTTATGCAACACATTTCCTGTCCAGAATGAATCACTCCGCGGAGTCCCTCCCTTTAAGTAGCCTCCTTTATTTTCAACTACCTCCATTTATTACAAAATAACGAAATCTTAAACTCGTCCATCTTGATAACATGTTTTTTTATAGTATATGCCGGTAATATAGTAAATGAGCAAGTTGGCCACCTGATGGTAAGTGATCTCCACCGCCCATGAACGCCCACAATACTAAAATAAATATGGGCGCGTTGCCGACCTTAAAGGAAAGGGATAAGTAAGGGATTGGGAAGGGGAGGGGAATTTGAGCCTCCGGTAGCTGCTAATTTACGCCGGTTTTCTGTTGGACAGTGGTAACGACCCGGACGAGCCGGCCCATTTATGCCGTAGACAGAATTGTCTACAGCGTGGCTCTACCACTCAGACCCACTCAGTATGTCCCCATACATGATTCTGTTGGAAACCTTACATAAGTTACAACCTGGTTGGGGCATAACTTCCACCTAACCATCACAGACTGTCTGTTTTAGCATCGTAGGTTTATATTGCTACACCCCACCAACTCTCACTTCCAACTACCAGAATAAATCAGTGTTGCAATCTCAACTATCCTATAGAATGTAATAATTGTTACACTAGGGATGTCGATGATATATCTCACAGAAATCAAAAGTGGTTCCGGTTTCCTACGATGAGAGATTTTCAGAGGCCCAACTGCACTTCGTCCCAACGCCTATTCCTTTTCATTAGTATCGACAACGCATTCATGATTATTTTTGCGTTGTGAGTGCTCATGGACGGTGGAGAACACTTATCATTAAGAGATGTACTTCCTTTTAACCGAAACTCTGATACGAAAAATAATGTTTTCCATTGTCCAGTAATTTCACTACCTTTAATTAATGTGTAACTTAAAACTGTAACATAGCGTTGCTTACACACTGCTTGGCGACAGAAATAGTTCTACTACAAAATTTGTACGGCTACATAAACATAATACATAGACCATTTAGCGCCTGTTACACAAGAAATACATACATACGCACTCACGCCTGTAATCCCCGAAGGGGTAGGCAGAGGTGTAACCAGTACACCCACATTTCGCTGAGCGTATTTCCGTCCCTAATGTGATAGGGGGCGAGCCTATCGCCATACCGGGCACAAATTCCAGGATCCGGGCTGATACTGAGTATTTTCGTAATAGAAAAACCCAACACCACTTTACCCGACCCGGGAATCGAACCCGTGACCTCAGCGCTGACCTCAATCGTAACGCGTACACATTACAACTGCGCCACCGAGGCAGTCAAGAAATAATAAATTATTAAAGACGTTAATGGAATAGACTACCTCGGTGGCGCCGTTGTAATGTGTACGCGTTACGAATGAAGGCTGACGCTGAGGTCTCGGGTTCGATCCCCGGGTCGAGTAAAAGTGATATTGGATTTTCCTATTATGAAATGCTCAGAATCAGCCCGGAATCTGGAATTGTGCCCGTTATCACATCATGGGAGATACGCTCGGCGAAATGTACTGGTTACACCTCTACCTATCCCTTCGGGGATTACAGGCGTGAGTGGGTATGTATGATAATGGAATATTGAAATAGTTCAATTCACGAGTCTAGTAATTATTGTTCAATTAAGATCCGTGTTCTGAATACGTCATGTTAATTTTGTATGATTTGATACTCTGATTGTAATTAAGGAGTCTTGTCATTAACCGAGGCCCACTGATACTACTTTTTATGGCAGCCTCCGTAGCGTAGCTGACGAGTAATTAGACGTGAAACGAGAGGCTACGGGTTCGAATCCCGCACTGATTAATCTAGTCTGGGGTCAGGACTGTATGTGGGATGTATTTATATGGATGTTTAGTAAATAAAGTACTTTTTTAAACTCTTTATCCGGTAGGCAGCGTCCTGGCTGCTGAGGTCCATAGGCGGCGGTAACCCCTTACCATCAGGTGGGCCGCCCGCTCGCCTGTCTATCTAGGGCAATAAAATAAATAAATAAACTGCGGGCTGTAAAGTTTGAAACTTTTGTCTATCATGACATCGTAGCTCTTTAATAGTTCGCACAAAGTTAATGAGGTGTTTTTAAGTATAAGTTAGAGCAGAGTTCAAAAAATAACACTGAAAATTCATTTAGATTTTTTTTTTTCAGTGTTAATACGGTTTTAAGTTTTGTTTAAACTTATTTTATTTTTGAACTTTTAGTGGTATGTTAAAATAAGGCATTAAAATTATAATACAATAACACAATCGCGACGTATATGCTATTATCCGTTCAGCAGTTTGATTTTTTTTACCTCCGTACACCGTCATTTAAACCACATTTAAATACTAGAACTAGGTTGTATTCTGGTTTGAAGAACATTGAAGCCAGTGAGATTACCGAGCATCGTGAGGTTTATCATAATTAGATTTATCATTTATCTCGAGGTGACTAGCGCAGTGCAGTATTATGCAGTACGTTTTGGGTAGATAGTGTCGCTTCTGTTTGCGGGCAGCAGTAGCACTTACCACGGAGCGAGTGACTTGCTCGTCACGTCTATAAGGCCATTATAAATTTACCACCAGATGCAACGTACCCAGTCACAATGTCATATCCGGATAAAAATAAAGTCGTAACATAACTCGTAAAGTAATTATGAATAAAAATTCTTATTAAATTTAAGACTTCAGTGCCTAAGTTAACTTGGCTTATTCCATTATGATATTGTTAGAACGATTACCCATGAGCACTCTGGATGAACTGAGTGCTTCTAAGCAACAATAAGTTCAACTGAGCCAGCGTAACCACGTAGTAATGTATTCGAGACTGGTGACTGATTACCGAGAACCAAGAACACACAGAACCCAGAGAACTGAGAGCACTCGCAGTACTCACAGTACTCACAGTACTGAGCTCCCAATGGCGGAGCGCTCTCTTAAAAAGCAACTGTCCCCCCACCAGACGTACAACTTGTTTACTACTTGCACGGCTATTATGTCAATCTACCCGGAATTACATTCTCGGCTACCCTCGAGATAGCCGATAAAGAGGAATGTCTGCCAACAATATCTACTTTCGGGGAAGTTATAATTTATAGTGTAACGTCATCACGGTTATATTAATCCGTCAGTTAGTCAACTACTGTGCAAGTTAACTCTAACTTTTGATGCAAAGAGCGACCGCTTTCAACTCGCTGACACTAAGTTCCCAACAAGTTTTACTTATCAGATAAGTTACATTTAATTTTATAATATCATGCATAACATAAACTTAAGTTCACGCTTATATCGCTGAAGGGATAGGCAGAGTTGCAACTATTTCACACTCACAGTTCATGAAGTTTATATCACATGTGATGGGTGGCGAGCCAATCGCCAAAACTGGGTACAAATTCCAATACCGTGAAATTCATGTGTAATTTTTCTAATTTAAAACTCAAACATATCCTCTTGGTTGCTAGACCTAGAATTGAATTCCTCGACTTCACAGGTTTTTTAGCTTGATTAATTTCCATTTCGGTCTTTTGAAGGCAAGACCAGAAAAGAAAAATAAAAAGTGAAGAAGGGTTTAAGACCTTAAAACTTATTATAAATGCCAGAGCCATAATTTACATACGCACTCACGCCTGTTATCCCCGAAGGGGTAGGCAGAGGTGTAACCAGTACACCCACATTTCGCCGCGCGTATCATCGTCCCACGATGTGATAGGGGGCGAGCCTATCGTCATACCGGGCGCAAATTCCAGACTCCGGACTGATACTGAGCATTTCGTAATAGAAAAACCCAATACCACTTTGCCCGACCCGGGGATCGAACCGAGACCTCAGCGATGGCCTCAATCGTAACGCGTACGCATTACAACTGCGCTACCGAGGCAGTCCACACCGGTACAGGCACCATAATTTACAATTCAAATTACCTACATTATTTATCAGACAAGGCCCGAGGCATTATAAGATAAGTTCCTTACATGGTGTGCAAGTGTCCTTACGTCTTAAAATTCAATACACCACAATTAATTAATTATATTATCAATCGACATGGCATTAGTAAAGGTAACACGTTACACAAATTATAATGTATTGTAGCGGACGGGCGGACTAAAGCGTTGCAGAAAAAACACGTGGAGGTACGGGAAATAGTATATTTGCGTATAATACTAGCGAGTAACGATGAATGATCCCAACAAGGGTGGAAGTCATTCGCTACACAAACTACTTAATTAAACGTATTCTGCTTTCAACGAAAGATCCCATCAAGGTGAAAGTCTCTGATTTACCACAGAAACGGTAACTAGGCTAATCCCAACTCTTCTACATTATTTACAACCTTGTGTTCGCAAGTAATGATTTGTCGGAGAATCTTGCCATCGCGATGTAGATGTGCCATACGTTTTGCATCGCACTATGGCAGTGGCGCCATCTCTTGGCGTATTTTGTAATTAGTGTAGTCATGGGCGCTACAGTATAAATTATTTACTTTTACTTTGTATTTGAATTTAAAACATAACCTATGCACCGCCTGTATCACCAAAAGGTCTACCCTTTTAAGAGGGTTCTAACAAGGCACCCCCGTTTCGCCGAGGTTATTTCCTTCCATATGCCACGCTGAAGACAGTCTTCTCTAACGTCACACTAATAATGCAGCCGATGCTGATATTGGATATACTTATCTATTTTATAACTTCAGCCATTCACAGTATTGTTAAGAGTCACGTGCCGAAGTTACTTAACTCATAAATGGAGTTTATCGTTTAATCGCTTTAATACGATTAATATCAGACCATATAGCTAAAGTTTCAATAGCTAAACATTAACTGTATTTTACTATATCTGTGGCAATATAGCGTGGTCTATTTGACAGTTTTGGCTTTTTGTTTGTAATCTTAAATTAGCATACTAGCAGGTCACACGCCTGATGGTAAGCGTCACGCCTGCCCATAAATATACACAAAATAAAACAAGGCCGCTGAATGTGATGGACTGGATCTTCTCAGGATTGGGTCGCGCCGCGTAAAATCTAGTGGTAAAGTAAGCCTACTGAGTTTGTTTCGCCGGGTCTTCTCAGGCTGGATCGTTTTGGATGGATTGAATGGATTTACAGCGTCTACGTGTCTTATCAGATATGCTTGAGTGATCACACTATAGTGTCAAAGAAAAATGACAAAGAAAAACAAACCTGTCAAAATGTACTCCCTACATGGTTTCGACTGTAATCTTTCAACTTTGGTTGTTTAGTGTAATTAATAATACCGTAAACACAATCTTAATTGAACTCGATTTACCTTAGTTAATTGTATTATAAGTTTGTGTTTATCAGATAGACCTCGATTACATTTGGAAGCCACTTAAGTAAATTGTATTTAATGTATCCATAAGTAAAATTTACAATTCAACTCTTAACGTTTGATAATGTGAGGTGTGTGGAATTAACAATACTATACGAGTAAAATAATATCACAAATATCAATAATATTACATGGTCTAGTGGTCTATAGTGGAAGCATATTTATTTAATATGTTAAAGTAACAGCTATTAAAAATAATTGCACTCATGACTAAAGAACTGTTTAAACGAATTCATTTAACCGTATTTATACTTTACTAGCTGTCCCGCGCGGTTTCACCCGCAACATATAATTTATAGTAAGAACCCGATTGCAGCGCCACCTGCCGGGCTGATTTGTGAATGTAAATCATCCAGGGCGCCACCCAAACGCA
Source organism: Mimas tiliae (assembly GCA_905332985.1). Taxonomy (NCBI): domain Eukaryota; kingdom Metazoa; phylum Arthropoda; class Insecta; order Lepidoptera; family Sphingidae; genus Mimas; species Mimas tiliae. The sequence continues at coordinate 17,940,519 of HG995247.1, read as the reverse complement.
TACAAAAAAAAACATTCAAATCGGTCCAGCCATTTAGGAGGAGTTCAGTCACATACATACGTACAGTAGAATTATATATTTATATAAAAATAAAAAATTAAATTGCAGTTAATGGTGAATGATTGTTACCACCGACTATTCTATATCCAATGGTTAGTCGCCTAGATAACCTAGTGTTATTTTTTTTACCCATAATATTAATAACTTTTGTATAACAATCTCCGACAAAAAATGAAAAAGAATGTTATTTCTAAATGGCGAATATAGCAGGGGCCAGAAAACGAGCAAGTGGGTCCTGGTGAAAACCTCAGAAACATTTACAACATCCCACATTGCAACATGGATACCTTTGACGACATGGTACGGTAATAAGCCCGGTGAACATAAGTTGCATCACTGCTTACCCATTTGATGATACAGGCGTGAGCTCATGTCATGTTAGAACGAGTTCTTATTTACTTAGTTAATATTGTTTTGTAACCAACGCGCAAAATAAAAGTACGTTTAACATTTTAAGTACCCAAAATGGAGGCTTAATAGATTTTCCGCAAAATTTTCTTAGAACCGATATAATTACATTTCACCTCGACCCAGCGAGAAAGATTAATGGCAGAATCTTTTCAACTTGTCTTTTTAACGGCTTGGGTTGAAGTCGCTTGAATACCTGAGTGATGAGAATTTAGTGAACTAATACAGTGATAATGTTTGAATACGATTTGAAGCGCAGTGAGAATTACTTTATAAGGGTTCTAACATAGTGAGTTTTTTTTTATTGATGACGATATATTTAACAAAAATGACAGTAGGTACTTGAAAGTCTCCGTGGCGCAGTGGGCAAGTAGCCGGCTGTGAAGCGAGAAGCCGCGGGTTCGTTTCCCGCACCGAGACAAATGGTGTGTGATACACAAATATTTGTTTTTGGTCTGGGTGTTTTCTCCTCAGAGTAATTTTTTTTATTGCCTAGATTGGCAGACGAGCGGACGGCCCACCTGGTCGTAAATGGTTACCGCCGCCCATGGACCTCAGCAATGCCAGAGCACAGCCAAGCCGCTGCCTACCGTTGAAGGAAAACTCTTTTTAAACCTCGCTTAAAGAAGGACAGGTCATAACGGTCGGGAAACACCGATGCAGGGAGTTCATTCCAGAGCTTGCATGTGCTGCGTGTGTGGTAGAAATGAACGCTGGAAACTTACCGTGCTAGACGAGATTGTTTCCAGGTAATATGCATGAACTCTACTGCGGTGTCGGGTGGTGCGATGGTAAAATGGCGATGTTGGTACCAATTTAAGCAGTTCCTCAGAGCACTCCCTGTAGAACATATGATAGAACACACACATGTTAATGTCAGACAGGCGGCCGGTCGTAAAAACTACAAGCCAAATCTTTCTGTAACATGTGTCAAAGCATGTTGCGTGGACTCCACTGCGAGTAGCATAAGGGTAGCTGGAAGAAGAAGAGTACAGTAGGGACTAAGATGAAAATTATGTGCTTCGGCAAACCCATAAGTAGGTCACCTGATGGTACTTGGTCTGCACCGCCTATGAATAGCCTTAATGCCATAATCATCATGGACGCGTTGCCAACCTATAAGGAAAGGAATGGCGATTGGTATGTGGAGAGGGCATGCTGGTGCTGGCTTGTTATGCTGGCCTCCAGCAATCGCACTGACCATACAAAAGTTGCTACTTCACGTCGGTTTTCTGTGACACAAGGTGGTAGGTCCCTCGTTTGCGAGAGGCCGGCTGGGTTGGTACCACCGCTTTGTCTATTTCTGCCACCAAGCAACAGTGTGTAAGCACTGTTGTGTTCCGGTGTGAAGGACATTGAAGCCAGTGTAATTACTGGGCATTATGAGACTTAACACCTTATGTCTCGGGGTGACGAGCGCAGTCCAGTGTCAGGCAGTGCTTTATTTGAAGTTCTGTGTGGCGTTGCTTTTGTTTATGAGCAGGCGTGGCGCTTACCATCAGGCGAGCGACCTGCTCGTCTCGTCATTCAAGCTAATAAAATAATAAAAAAAAGAACAGTTGTTATTAAACAAGTAACTAATGTTTGTACTACGTTGGGGTAATAAGTTTCACCATGACCTGATCGATAGCCCAATTTCAATTATCATATTTCCAAAAACCTTCGAACGACTTCGTAACATTCTATTCGCTACTTCCTAATTAATCTAGTAATTGACGAAACTTTCTATACTTACTTTATGATAGTTTTTGATAGCTTTATTTTGAGTAATCACACTAGAGCCACGCTGTAGACACTTGTCAGTCTCACAGAAAACCGACATAAAGTAGCAGCTTGCTGCTGCGTTTCGTACGGTGAGTGAGATATCCGGAGGCCCAAACCCCCTCCCCTTCCCAATCCCTTAAATATCCCTTTCCTTTAAGGTAGGCAACGCACCCATGATTCTTTTGGTATTATGGGCGTACATGGGCGGTGGCGATCACTTACCATCAGGTGACGCACTTGCTCGTTTGCCGGCCTATGCCTTAAAAAAAGACACTTTATTTCAATACATGGTTAAATGCTAAACACCTTGAAGATTGTTACTAGTTCCAAGATCATAAAGTTCAGTTAAAACGTAATGACATAGCAAACATATTTACATCGTGTGGGAGATTCAAAATTCGATTTCCATCCGATCAGGAGAACTCGGTCAGCATCTTCGCCTCGTTATGTAACGTGCCATAAGATTTACCTCTTATGCACAGTCTAAAATCTTGCAGTATGTCAAATACTTTGACATACAAGTGTACGGTGTCTGCTGGGTTACAGGCGGTACGTGCTCAATAAGCGACGTAGCAACAATACAATGGACAACTTTCAATGAGAATATGTTTTCCCTATAAAGGAGTTTGATTAACTAACTAATTTATTGAGAATACTATAAAATGGATCTTAACAAGAATATAGATCCAATATTATACCGTAGTATTATAATACGGTATGACATGACAGCTGATTTGTACTAGTTTGTATTTCTAAAGGAGTTAAGCCACGCTGTAGATTAAAGTGGCAGAGTCACTATATAGACAGTCTACAGACAGTGGGTACAGCATGAATGGGCCGGTTCGACCGGGTTGTTACCACTGTCTCATAGAAAACCGACGTGTAAAAGCAGCTTAACTGCACGGTAATGGTAATGTACACTCACGAGTGTCGTGTCATAATACGTCAGAACGATGGAGGCAGTGATGCGATTGAAAATCGAGCATTCCGCATCACCTCAGCTGGCATGAGGGCGCATCAGGGCAAAAAAGTGTGCACGCCTTCATACAAAGCGTACAGCTTCTATAAAGGTTTGATGATATTATAATAAATCACGAAACAGCATAACACTATAGTATAAATCCACTATAACGCTATAGCTTACAGCGCTATAGCCTGACTGTTCCTGTACGATACAATTTATGTTTCCGATCGATCGATTAAAGTATTGCTATTTGTCAAAACTTAAATACAGCCCGTCGCACGATGCTATATTAATAGACAAAATGTAGGGCCGTGAGATTAAGCATTTGTTTTGTTCTATGATAATACAAGCCATGAAGTTTGTCCTCCAACGAGTTTATAATTAAAATGGGGTTTAACTCGAGTGCGCCATTGTAACCACTTACTTCAAAGGCTTGTAGGACTTGTCGCCTTTTTCAAACGTCAACGTCAAAGAACATATTGTCACACTGAATGATTTTTATACTGTGATCCAATCTACAAGACACATTCAGGTGGTTTCCGTTTGCGGTTTGCACTTGCACTTTATATTAGGATATTTTAATATATAAACTACATTACGATTGAGACCAACGGTGAGGTCTCGGGTTCGATCCCTGGGTCGGATAAATACTCGGTCGGGTGGTATTGGGTTTTTCTATTACGAAATGCTCAGTATCAGCCCGGAGTGTGGAAATGTGCCCGGTAAGGCGATAGGCTCGCCCCCTATCATTTAAGGGACGGAGATACGCTCGGCAAAATGTGGGTGTACTCGTTATACCTCTGCCTACTCCTTCAGGGTATGGCGTGAGTGCGTATATATGTATGTAAAACTGCGAGAGACAGATTGGCAGTTCTATTTTATTATAGAACTCAAATACAACCGCTTTTCCTCTCCCAAGTGATATGAAAAACTTGTCCCATTAAAATGGAATAAAATAAAGTTGAATAAATTAGTCCCCGATGACAATTCATGTCGAAAAGTTAAATGTTATACCACCGGGACATTTTAAACGGAAATTCTCGTATCACAGCTGCACAGACGACATAATTTATTACATTAATACGGGGATTGCCTCGGTGGCGCAGTTGTAATGCGTACGCGGTACGACTGTTGTGCTGAGGTCTCTGGTTCGATCCCCGAGTCGGGTATACATGATGATGGGATGATCTATCATGAAATGCTAAGTATCAACCCGGAGTCTGGAATTGTACCCGATTTGGCGATAGGCTCGCCATCACATCATGGGATGTAAATAAGCTCGGCGAAATTTGGGTGTTCTAGTTACATCTCGGCCTACCCCTTCGGAGAGTACAGGCGTCAGTGCGTATTTATGTCCTATAGACAGCGCACAAAATTTATATTGTTCACAATATCCCTAAAATCGATATGATGTTTAGGTTTTATACGTTTTATATTAATATTTTATAAGACAATTTTATTTAAAAAAAATATGTGTCTGTTTTACTTTACTGTCTTATTTATCTAATATTTATCGTAGAAGACGTTTTGTTGAGAACATCCCGAGGGATCCGTTGGTTATTCCAGGATAAAACTTGCGAAGAGCGTGAAATATGGTGGTATAAAAAAGACTTAATACCATTTTACGAGTGGGAGAGTTACGCTGTAGACACTTTTGTCTACAGCATGAATGGGCTGACTTGTCCGGGTCGTTACCACTGTCTCACAGAAAACCGGCGTAAAGTAGCACCTTGCCGCTGCGTTTCGTACGGTGAGTGAGATATCCGGAGGCCCGAATTCCCCTCCTCTTTCCCAATCCCTTAATTATCCCTTTCCTTTAAGGTCGGCAACGCGCCCATATTTTATATTGTGGGCGTACATGGGTGGTGGAGATCGCTTACCACTGACCCACTTGCTCGTTTGCCGGCCTATGCTATAAAAAAAATTGTACGAGATAAATGGAAAAAAGAGTCAGTGTGTACCACTCTTAAAAATGTGTCCATTATATTTGAACTAGGATTCGTATGCCCGACAACATTCTCTCGTGTTTCGTGTGTGAGAGGCTGTCTGGGTAGGTACCACATCATTTTCTATAATAATCTTCTCTTATATATAAAATTCTCGTGTCACAATGTTCGTTCACAATGTTGTATGAAATTTTGTGTGCATATCGGGTAGGTCTGAGTATCGCCCAACATCTATTTTTCATCCCCCTAAATGTTAAGGGTGGTCCACCCCTAAAATGTTTTTTATTTTTTAGATAATTTTTTTATTTTTTTATGATACAGCATTAAAAATACATACAACCCTAAATTTTCAACCCTCTACTATCAACCCCTATTTTTTAATAGTGACATTAGTATTTTTGTCAAGCGCGTTTCTCACCGGGACTCGCTTGATGCGCCCACTAGGCTACTTTAATCCTGGACATAGGCATTCACGCGGGCGAAGCCGCGGGCAACAGCTAGTAATTAATAATAATTTATTTAGAAACTTTTTTATACATACAGTTTACATTAAGAACGATACTAGCTGTATTAGTATGTATTGTGTCACAGCTATTAACGCCCCCCCCTCGGGGTACATGGTAGTATACAGATTAAAATTAGTAATAAAGAAAATGAAGATAATTAATCTACATTAGACTGTTTTGTGTGTGTGTGTGTGTGTGTGTGTGCATACATGCATGGGAATCATAATCAAAACCTCATTTTGATAAGGTGTTCTCTAGTCTATTTGTGTCACCAAGCAACAATGTACAAGCGTCGTGGTATTGCGGTTCGAAAAACATTGAAAGCGTTGACAATGCCTCGGTGGCGCAGTTGTAATGCGTACGCGTTACGATTAAACTAACACTGAGGTCTCGAGTTCGATCCCCGGGTCGGGTAATGGGTTTTTCTACTACTAAATGATCAGTATTAGCCCGGAGTCGGGAATTTGTGCCCGGTATGGCGATAGGCTTCACGTAACTTAACATAATATAATATCTCGAGGGTGACGAGTCCAGAGACATTTGGAAGTTCTGGATGATGTTGCTTCTGTTTTTGGACAGGCATGGCGCTTACCACCGCGAGCGACCTGCTCGTCGCATCATTCAAGTTCACAAAAAGAAGACTTTACCTACCGTGCTAGGATAAAAAAAACAACACCGATTTCGAGTAACTTATATAAAAATACTTTGTACCTATAAAAACACATCTGAATTAAAATAATAAGTGTCTGATCATCGCAATACTTAATAAACTGAGAATAAGTTATTCACAAACTTTTGGTAAAGAAAATATTGTTTCAAATTATTTGTATGAATAAGTTGAATTTATAAGTGCCGATTCTTTGTTTGTTTAAATAAATCTCAAACATTGTTAAATTTTGTTATAGTAGTCGAAAATTTATTTTACGCAAATAATATGGAGTTATTAGGTCGTTCGTACATGAGATATCGTCAGGGTAGACATCACAACTTAGTTTATTTCTGCCGCCAAGCAATAGTATGTAAAAACTTCAGTGTTATGATTTGAAGCCAATGAAATTAATGGGCGATGAGCACAGTCCAGTGTTATGCAGTTTTTTTTTTTATCTGTTACAATACATTTCTTTCATAATATACTCGCCAAACTGACGCGCTCGTTATTCATCGTATTTTTACAGTTTTTATAACTTTACAACAAGTAAATATATACCTTGATTAGCCTTTTTTACATTCTCCAAGTAAATGTTACTTGTTAAATAAACTATGAGACAAGAATACAAAATTATCACAGACAGACGTTGACTATTACACATTATCGAGAAATAAATCCCTTAATTTCGATTTTAACATACTTTTACTAAGCCTAGGGCTTTTTCTTAGTAGTTCTGTTTTATTAAATATTTGATATAATGATTGATGTTGCTAGGTTCTGTTTCTATTTATGTTTATGGCTGTGACGTTTACAATCAGGTGAGCGACTTGCTCGTCTCATTATTAAATCAAGGTAGTAAAGAAAATGTCACGAACAAATTATATTATTTATACTGGATTGAATTTACTCCGAGAATAGTTCCATATAAGTTTGGTTATGATCTAATGACGGAGTATGAGAGAAAATGGCAAGCTAACATACACGTACATTGCTAAGAATACAATTATCATTTTAGTAGAAACACAATTTTAATTTTGGTCTACTGGAATTTTGTGCGCTATTTTTATTGGTGTGCGAATTTAAACGATGGCTCTAAGTTTTGTAATAAGACAGTGTGTTATTTTGTACATTGTCTCTGTGCCATATAAACAAAAATAAATATGATGTAAGTCTATCGACATATTGAATAATTAACTGAGAACACTAAAGGAGGTTTGGGCCACCATATTATAACGGAACTGAACGGAATAGCCGTTGCCGGAATTTTCATGAGATTTCTGCACGAGAACGTATATAAAAAACTTACATCGATGATGTCTATTCCTTTTGGCTTCATCATAGTATGGCGGGGCCAGATACAACTACATTTTTTTAAGCAAAGGAAAACGGGCAAGTGGGTCACTCGATTGAAAATGATCCCTACCGACCATAAACATCCTTACCGGAAGAATCACAGATGCAATGACGACCTTTATGGAAAATAATGAATATTGGAAAGGGGGCGGAGTTTTATACGAAACGAAGTAAGCATCCTTCACGTTGGTTGTGTGGGATAGTGGTAGAAACCCGGTCGAGTCGGTCCATTCCGGCTGTCGACAAGTGTACAGCGTGGCTCTACCACTAATAAAAACAGTTTCATTTTTAATACACTTTATTACACAATTAATTCGTAGATATATCGCATTCATGTTACACACATAATCTCTATTTTAAATACATTTGGCACTTCGGCTAACCTTACTCTATAAATTTCAGTTGTCACGTATTTTAACAACTGGAAACATTAGTTGGGTGTGAAAACTTAATTACACTTTTGTTCAGTTGCTCGGACGTTTAACAACTTTAACAACTTCAGCCATTTATTTGCTCGTGGCGTTATTGCGTTAGTATCAATGAAACATTTACACTGGCCTGTATTCTACGGATTCGGTTATTGTACTCTTTAATTAAATAAATATGACTTTTTTTAGAATGGATTTGTGCTGTTAGCCTATATTGCTTTTACAGCTTCACCTGACAACAAAGCCGGTACTTATGGTGCTCTAGCCAGAAATATGTATAGTGTATTTAGTAGCGATTAAGCACTGAGGCGCCTTTTAGAAGGCTCAGACCTCAGCTTGAGCAATTGCTGATAAGTATAGTTTAGGGCCGCCTCTGCACATCATTGTGCCGACGGTCAGTTGTGGGAGCTCTTCGGACTCGCAGGCGTGTTCCTATGTCGGGGTCGCGTATTATTATTGCGATTCGGGTTGAGCAAGGAAAGTGCTGCTTCTATAGCGACCGTGATGGAGTTGTTGGGATCTGCCAAAACATGTTTGGGGCGACAACCTCTTCTCTTCCATCTGACTTTATCCCATTCGCTGTGGGGTCGGCGCAATATGCTTTTTAGCACATGTTACAGAAAGGTTTGGCTTGTAGTTTTTACGACCGGCTGCCTGCCTAACATCATCCCCTCTGGGGAGAAAACACCCAGACCCAAAACTTATATTCGTGGATGATACAAACATTTGTCTTAGTGCAGGAATTGAACCCGCGGCCTCCCGATTCATAGCCGGCTACTCGCCCACTGCGCCACAGAGGTTGCCAAATAAATACAACCAATAATTATAAATCCAAGTCTTCTGTTGTATCAAGTTGGTATCAGGAATTCATTGTGACATTCAGTCACAACAAACCCGAAACAAATATTTGTGAATCACACATTTTTCTGTCTTGATACTGGTAGCGAACCCGCACTCATTCTAAAGTTTATTACTTGCCCACTGCGCCACGAAGGTTGTCGAATATTGAATATACATGCTTAAAAATAGCCTTGGACGGGACATAACAAATTAGTATTCATACGCACTCACGCCTGTAATCCCCGAAGAGGTAGGCAGAGGTGTATCTAGTACACCCACATTTCGCCGAGCGTATCTCCGTCCCACGATGTGATAGGGGGCGAGCCTATTGCCATACCGGGCACAAATTCCAGACTCCGGGTTGATAGTGAGAATTTCGTTATAGAAAAACCCAATACCACTTTACCCGACCCGGGGATCGAACCCGAGACCTCAGCGTTAGCCTCAATTGTAACGCGTACGGATAACAACTGCGCCACCGAGGCAGTCAAATTAGTATTCATGTCGTTTCATTTCCTAGTTCTAAAGGTACAGTTAAACCACGTGCGAAGACGCGCGTAAAGTCCCGGACAGGGCGCCCGGTACAGCCTACACAAAAGTACACGACGCGGCGCATCTCACAATGCACTTAAGTTTTGACAATATATCAATACGATAAACGGTGTGCGGCGTCGTGTACACGAATAGGCTACGTTTCATCTGCGGCTCGGGCTATCACTCGTTAAGAGAACCATATTCTTTATATATATATCATTATTCCTTTAAATGTAACAAATATTAATATTAGTAAAAATTTTATACAGGCAAAAATCACGCTTATATCACAGCAGTGGAGTTCAAAATTCCCCGTGACACCGTCTCATCGGAGTGTTCTCTTTTGGCTCGGAGCATGTAGTGACATCCAGGTTATATCTTCTATTATACCAGAGAAGAATTAGTAGACATACAAGGCAGAGTATTATGAAGAACACCAACATAAAGAGAAAATATAGCTGAAACAAATTAATATTGAATTAGTAATATTTTAAGGACGGCCTGACCACTTTGTTAGTACTCTCATGCTGAAAAGAATGGAGGTCGTAGGACTATCATTGCCTACAAAACCTGATTTCATTTTACAGCAAAAGTTAGGCAATGACACACGCTATCAATCCTCAAACCACTTACTTAATTTTTACATTTTGTTATTTTGCAATACATACTCACTCATACATACCCACTCATGCCGGTAATACCCGAAGGGGTAGGCAGAGGTGTAACCAGTACACCCACATTTCGCCGAGCGTATTACCGTCCCATGATGTGATAGGGGGTGAACCTATCGCCATACTGGGCACAAATTCCAGACTCCGGGCTGGTACTGAGCTTTTCGTAATAGAAAAACCCAATACCACTTTACTCGACCCGGGGATCGAACCCGAGACCTCAGTGTCAGCCTCAGTCGTAACGCATGCGCATTACAACTGCGCCACCGAGGCAGTCATTTTTCAATTTGTTTCAATATCTGCTGTAATAGCACATATTCTGCCGGAAACCTATAACGGTTTTAAAGATAGCGACCTTTAAAGGTAGGACAGACAGACATACGGTATATGATTAGTAACAATGAGTGGTAGAGTCACGAGTGGGTCGTTACCACTGTCTCGCAGAAAACCAACGTACCTAATGTAGCGGCTTTCTGGTGCGTTTCGTACGGTGAATGAGTTATCCGGAGGCCCAAATTCCTTCCCTTTCCAATTCCCTAATTATCCCTTTCCTTAAATTTCGACAACGCGCTCATGATTCTTCTTATGTTGTGGGCTTACATGGGCGGTGGAGAGCACCATCCGGTGACCCACTTGCTCGTTTGCCGTCCTATGCTATAAAAAATAAGGTTTTTTGACACCATTTATCTACAGAATCCATAAAAACCATTCAGTTTTTTTTAGCATAGCCCGGCAAAAAGCATTTTGTTTATTTGATGGTAAGTGATCTTCACTATCTATACCACAATACCATAACACTCATGGGTGCTTTGCGAACCCTAAAGGAAATGGATAATTAAGGCAGGAAAGGGGAGTTGGCATATGGGCCTCTAGTTCTATTCATAAATACGCCAGATCTATTTTTTATATTTATAAAACAGGACAGCTCCGTGGCGCAGCGGGCGAGTAGCCGGTTGCGAAGCGGAGGTCGTGGATTCGACGCTTCTAGACTAATATATGTCTGATTCACAAATATTTGTCTCGGGTCTGGGTGTTGTGTGACGGCAAGTCCCTCGTAGTTCCCGATACCCACGATACAGGTTAACCTAGTGTGGGGTAGGGACTATGTGTGTGACTGTTGAGTGTATTTATTTATTACTAGCTTTTGCTCGCGGCTCTGCCCGCGTGAAAGGACTTTTCCGAAATAAAACATACCCTATAACCGTCTCCAAGGTCCCATCTATCTCTACATCAAAATTCATCAAAATCGGTTCAGTGATTTAGGCGTGAAAGCGTAACAAACAAATAGATAATTTTTTTCATAAAAAGTATCTTATGTTATTTCCTATACCTCCAAGAATATGTGTACAACTTTCATGATGATCGGTTAAGTAGTTTTCGCGTGAAAGCGTAACAAACAAACTTACATACACATTTATAATATTATTATGATTTATTTAGGTATATTCATAATTGATTTAAAAAATACTCTAAAAGACAAATAGCTGTACTTAACTAACGAATGCATGCAGTAAACTCGTCGTAAAACTACTCTCTCAAAGTTAACAAGCGACGAAACACAAAAGTAACCGCTCGACACACTCGGCGATGAATAACAAGCTAACTCAAACATACACGTCTAGATGGATAAGCACAGGGGGACAATAATATAAAAATTATAAATACATCCAACAGTCACACACAAAAATATATTTTTTTATTAGCTTAAATGACAAAACGAGCAGGTCGCTCGCCTGTTGGTAAAGAGAAGCAACGCCACACAGAACTTTAAATAACAAAGCACCGCATGACACTGGACTGCGCTCGTCACCCCGAGATATAAGGTGTTAAGTCTCATAATTCCAGTAATTACACTGGCTTCAATGTTCACTACTGCTTACACACTGTTGCTTAAATAGACAAAGCGGTGGTACCAAATCATCCGGCCTCTCGCATACGAGGGACCTACCACCTATAATCCATAAAATGTTATAAATAATTTAGATTCAGTCAAATTGTAACTCTACCGCCAGTTCGAAATGCTGTTTTGCTAGAGAAGAACAGACAAGAAACTGTAACGTTGCTCTTTTCAAAATTGATTTACAATATTGTTACTACATTAGTACAATTTAATTTGAGTTAAAGCAGCTCAGTTTATTTTAGTCACATAGTCCTGACCCCACACTAGGTTAACCAGTATCGTGGATATTAGGAACTACGAGGGACTTGCAGTCCCAGAGCCGAGACTACACCCAGACCCGGTACCAATTTTTTTGGATCACACAAACATTTGTCTCGGTGTGGGAATCGAACCCACGGCCTCTCGCTTCGCAGCCGGCCACTCGCCCACTACGCCACGGAGCTGTCAAGTTCTAACTGTTAACTTTATGCATCGGATAAATGGAAAAGAACCGCTGTAGTGGCTCGTTTCGGACACAGTATATTCAGTAACTTAAAGTCGGCATTATTCCGGCGATCGCCGAGGGTTGCAATGTCTCTTGACCGTCGACATTATATCTGGGCTGCACTTTACTTACCATCAGATGCAGGGTAATCTCTTTGCCGTGCCAGTATAAAAAATAAACACGAATTGAGGTTCTTTCTCTTTATTTTTCTTAAGTAAAAACAAATAAAAAAATCATTAAGTAACGCATTTCTAATTACCAAAATAAAATTGTGTCTCATGATAATTTTGTCCGATATTCCAGGGCATTCAAATAACATTTATAAGCTTATTTCTTTCTCAATATTAATTTCTCAAGTAAACCCTACAATTTACACGAATAACGCAGACACAGTCGCGTAAACTAGCATTGCAAATTGAATCACAGATCAACACGGTATCCAGACGTGTATAATGTAAACACGCGACCTACTTTATCGTGCAATGTAAACAGTTGCCAATAGCCACGCTTGAAGAGCAGACGTGACATCATTCTGGAAAAAACAAGGCACAGCGCATGCGCACTCAGCACTAATAACCAATGGAATTATTTACAGAGTACTAAAACGACTGCCTCGGTGGCGCAGTTGTAATGCGTACGCGTTACGATTGAGGCCAACGCTGAGGTCTCGGGCTCGATGACGGGTAAAGTGGTATTGGGTTTTTCTATTACGAAATGCTCAGTATCAGCCTGGAGTCTGGAATTTGTGCCGGGTATGGCGATAGGCTCGCCCCTTATCACATAAGGGACGGAGATACGCTCGGCGAAATGTGGGTGTACTGGTTACACCTCTGCCTACCCCTTCGGGGATTACAGGCGTGATTGCGTATGTATGTAAAACGCGTCCACGTGGCCAAGGTTTTGTAATTATATCCTGTGTTTGAAATGATTGGCTCGACTGTGGTGTTACGTCAGTCAAAGCTGCATGAAGATACAGCTTACTACGTTTCAAATGACCAGTGAAATTGCCGGAGGCCGAAACATCACGACTTCCTATTAATTTTCTTTAAAACCGGCAACGCGCTGACGATTTTTTTTGTAGGTATTCATGAGCCGTGGTGATCACTTACCATCAGGTGATATGTCATATTAATCTACACAGTTGAGTACACAATCCAAAATATTCAAACACATTCACAAACGACACTAAAAACAAGGTGATTGATCTCACAGTAAAGTTATAAATAAACACTTAACTTACCCCGAAATAGAAGAATAACGTCGAATATGGAGGCATGGTGTTGCCGGTGTATCCTATGGGGTACTGACGCATGGCATGGGAATCGAGGCATCCTGCCAACTCTTATTATATAACCATTTCTTTTGGTCACTTTTATATTGATTCACTCTTATTTTCTCTCTGAGGTTGTCTACATCTTGTGACGTACGCAACCTTTTCCGTAACTGTTTATATTTTATGGCTTTTTATTTTTTAATCACTTTTTTCATGTTCTGTCAATATACTTCCTTATTTAAATATATGTTCTTTTTTTAAAACGGCGTAAAATTAAAGGTAATGGTAGGTAGCATTGTAGCTCCCAAACACATGTGTACCAATTAAATGCATTTAATAATTTGAAAGCTAGTTAATCATAACTATTCTTAGCTATATATAATCTGTGAAGCCTTATAAACCAAGGAAAAAAACGTAGTAAAAAAATATAGTAGGTTCTTAACTCGACCTGTATATATGTTTATATGTATAACCACGTATAACCGTTCACTTCGCATATTCTTTTTTTATTCGATTAGCTCAAAATAGGTCAATTAAAATGTTGATGAAAAATTCCGCTTCTGAAGGGTTGAAATCGATGTAGAAACCCCAAACACTTTTGCATTTATGCACTTTAGTGATTCGTTCAACAATAAAAAGATGTGATGTGCGTGTTATTGCGTAACGAGTGCGTATTAATTCATGATTTCTCATTCCGAAACCTTATAATGTAGCACATAATGTGGGTTACGAAAAATGTGCTACGTAGAAAGGGGCTACGAGAAAAGGTGCTACGTGAATATGTGCTACGCAAAATCGTAGTAATTGTTTCGCTACGCTGCACACAATGTAGCATAAGGTTCTACTGCCGAGCTTAATATAATTAATTAATGAAATGTTGGTGTTTCCACCAGCATGTGGACTGATTATTTTTTAAATAAAATGATAAACCAATTAGCTATATTATTATAATACAGGAAATGTCATATTTTAGCCTTTCTAGTCATCTCACGTAATACAGTAATCTCAAGCAACAGTGTGTAAGCACTGTTGTGTTCCGGTGTGAAGGACATTGAAGCCAGTGTAATTACTGGGCATTATGAGACTTAACACCTTATGTCTCGGGGTGACGAGCGCAGTCCAGTGTCATGCAGTGCTTTATTTAAAGTTCTGTGTGGCGTTGCTTCTGTTTATGAGCAGGCGTGGCGCTTACCATCAGGCGAGCGACCTGCTCGTCTCGTAATTCAATGTAATAATAAAAAAAAACAGACAGCGAAAATATGTGGGGTTCTGAATTTCGTTCAAATTTTGCCTAATTTTATTTCTAGAAGGTATGAACGTGAACACAATTTTCTACGACGAATAGTTGTCAAGTTATAGACTTGTAAATAATTGACTTAATTGATGACAAATATAATCTTCCCACGCTAGTGGTACCTTATTATTTTAACCAACTGGATAGCGAATACTGTACTTAAAGTAAAAAATACTATAAGTATAAGAAGATAGTCATATAGATTCATAAAAATAGTTAAATTAAAAAAATTATAAACAGAAGCGAGATATTATCCTTACACAGGTAGCTTAGAAAAATTAACATATTTAAAAAATGTTATTTACATCTGAAAAGTGATGACTCATGTGTCGTACTGACGTAGCCGGGCGCGCACGCGGCCCGGCGCGTTAATTACTAGATATTATTATTATTGTTACAATTTGATTGATACTTAGTAACTGTAGTAACACTATATGTATATTAACCGTAAGTATTCATTTAAATTTAATTAATTTGGTTTGTATTAATTTAATAAAGTTTTGTATGACTAATTGATACTATTACAAATGTTGACATACAAGTGCATTTAAATGTTGTATACACCTGTAAAGGCACTTCACATAGTTATAAGTCTTATTAAATGTATTGATTGATGCAGTGTTTTGTGATGTGTCGATGGTGTAACGAATTCAATAAATAAATAAGTAGACGCCGCAACTTGCTATCTCGCTCGGGCTCCGATTCATCGCTCTTGCAGAGGTAATCAATCGATATACGGCACAAACAATAAAAAAAAAAAAAAAAAAAAATAAGTATGATTAATTTATAGTCTCATTTTCGTATGCGAGTTATTTCATGACGTTTGAATATCGATTCGGATATCACAGTGAAAACGCCCGACAGGGTTTTGTTACATATTGTATATATGGCATAGGCTGGCAAACGAGTTACGAGCCGTCGTAAATGTAATATAGCTTAAAAAATGATTGACATGTAAAAGTGATATTTATGATCCAATTTACAGAATAAATGATTTGAATTTGAATTGAATTTGAGCTAGTAGGTCACCTGATGGTAAGTGATCTTCACCGCCCATGTACTTCCACAATACTAAAAGTATCATGGGCGCGTTGCCGACCTTAAAGGAAAGGGATTAATAATGATTGCACTTCTGTAAAAATTTGTGATTTGTAAACAAATATTTTTTTATTTTCTCTTTTTTCGTCGGTTAAAAGATGGGTACAGCATGACTCTACCGGAACATATTGTTTGTTTTCTTAAACAATTTTATCGTTGTTCTTAAACAAAACAATCTTTACTTTCATAACTTGCTTCTAAATTATATTCTTAGCAATATATTCTCATATCGCTTGCTATGAAACTTTCCCAAGGGAATTATGTTGTTACAATTTTAAAAGCAATTTCTTGTTTGAAACATCTGAATTTAATACAATTCTAGCTTATTATCTTGCGATTCCAAGACACTCTGACACTTTACTGTCCGTATTCAGCAACAATCACAAAGATAACTTCCTTTTAGTACTATGATTAGTTATGTGCAATTCTTGGTTTTTAATACATACAGATGCACTAACGCCTGTAATCCCCGAAGGGATAGGCAGAGGTGTAACAAGTACACCCACATTTCGCCGAGCGTATTTCCGTCCCATGATGTGATAGGGGGCGAGCCTATCGCCATACCGGGCATAAATTCCAGACTCCGGGCTGATACTGAGAATTTCGTTATAGAAAAACCCAATATCACTTTTAACCGACCCGGGGATCGAACCCGAGACCTCAGCGTCAGCCTCAATCGTAACGCGTACGCATTACAACTGCGCCACCGAGGCAGTCAAGAGAGATCTAGAAATCTAATATTTAGACATTAACTTTTATGAATTAAAGTTGATTTTGAACGTTCATTAATTTTTGTTACGTGTATAAGTGTTACGTGTTATTTTACCTTTGCATGTGTAAGTAAGTGGAGCCGTATTTTTGACAGATTAAATAAGAGTTATCATTCTAGTTATCTTACTTGGATGTGTATAGCTCTAGTCAGAATCTAACTTACAATCTGTTTATTTATTTATTTTTTTATTTATTTTAGGATTACCAGAAGACGATACACTACACTAATATAAAAACATACGCAAACAAACAAACAATATAGTGTTTTCCTATAAACAGGCAACCACAACTTACAATGGGTAACTAGCGCCATAAGAATAGCAGTTATTAAATAACTTTAAATTAAAATAAATTGGTAATTAAACATGTTAAAGCTATGTTAGCTATATACTCGTAGCTATAATTAAAGTATAATAGGTAGTAGTGATTTCTTAGGTTTACGCGTATATTACACATTGAAATAAAACTAGTTTATACGGATTTTATTGCGGTTTAATTTTTATTTTAAATAATATAATAATTATTTAAATAATTGCTCAGTATCAGCCCGGAGTCTGGAATTTGTGCCCGGTATGGCGATAGGCTCGCCCCCTATCACATCGTGGGACGGAGATACGCTCGGCGAAATGTGGGTGTACTGGCTACACCTCTGCCTACCCCTTCGGGGATTACAGGCGTGAGTGCTTATATATGTATTTAAAAAATTAAAAATAAATGTATAATTTTAAAATGAAGGTAGCTAATGTAACATTAACTTTTCGAGACGACCTACACCTCAGTCTCTCCCGTGACCACGAAGGCTGAAAAGTTTTCGAAACGTCGGGACTAAAATAAAAATTAAACCGCGATAAAATCCGTATAAACTAGTTTTATTTCAAGTATAATAATAAGTAGTTATAAGTTATGACTGCTTCGGTGGCGCAGTTGAAATGCGTACGCGGTACAATTACTGCTTCGATTCCCGGGTCGAATAAAAGTGATATTGGGTTTTTCTATTTCGAAATGCTCAGTATCAGTAGGCTCAACCCCTATCACATTATGGGGCGGAAATAAGCTAGGCAAAATGTGGGTGTACTGGTTCCACCTATGCCTACCCCTTCGGGAATTACAGACGGAGTGCGTATGTATGTAGTTATAAGTAATTTTGCTTATATTCATAGACAATAAACTCTCGCCCTTTATATATGCAGACAGCCCTTTTGGCAGTTTTCTAAATGTTTATTGGATATGTCCAGACTTCGTAAAACATCAGAATGATCCCAATAGGATTTGAATATCGAACGGGAACATCTGTGGCTTTTAAATCGTTTTATGTACTTACTTGGTGTGTTTGGGATAAAAGGCATTTTTTGAAGCGAAACTTATTTAGGCGCTTTGAGAGTAAAATACTAAGCTCTAATTTTATGTGTAACATTTCAAATGAAACGTTTCTGACGTTAATAGGATGGAAAATAGATACAAGGTGGTAGGTCCTTCATATGCGAGAGGCCGGCTGGGTTGGTACCACCGCTTTGACTATTTCTGTCGCCAAGCAACAGTGTGTAAGCACTGTTGTGTTCCGGTTTGAAAGATATTGAAGCTAGTGAAATTACTGGGCATTATGAGACTTAACACCTTATGACCTTATGTCTCGGGGTGACGAGAGCAGTCCAGAGTCATGCAGTGCTTTGTTATTTAAAGGTCTGTGTGGCGTTGCTTCTGTTTATGAGCAGGCGTGGCGCTTACCATCAGGCGAGCGACCTGCTCGTCTCGTCATTCAAGCTAATAAAAAATAAAAAAAACTTCTACACACCAATTATCAGATACTCAATTCTACAAGAGTCTCAAAGACTTTAAGTTTTATTCACATTACCCATTAACAAAGAACAGTTAAGGCCATCCCGAGCAATCAAAATGATGGCTCTATTCCCAGATATCTAGATTATTACAGCGTTGTCGCGTGGCTACAGCCTTTTAACGTGAGTGTTGTCTCGTTGTACGTCACGACATTCTACAGAGTTTGCCTAACAATTTACTAATATATTTTCCATTCTTTAAGCTATCATTTAACCTTCTGATGTCAATTGCAAAGTTACAACTTTTGAATGACTTAACAGATTTTTTTCAATTTAATTTGATTAGCAGCTGTACAGGCACTGACTCCTAACAACCTATATAAATTGTTTTTTTTTTTAATAGTATAGGCTGGCAATCGAGCAAGTGGGTCACCTGATGGTAAGGGATCTCCACCGCCCATGTACGCCCACAATACAAAAGATTACAATTAGGGGCGCGTTGCCGACCTTAAAGGAAAGGGATAATAAGGGATTGGGAAAGGGAGGGGGATTTGGGCCTCCGGATATCTCACTCACCGTACGAAACGCAGCAGCAAGCTGCTACTTTACGCCAGTTTTCTGTGAGATAGTGGTAATGACCCGGACGAGCCGGCCCATACATGCTGTAGACAAAAGTGTCTACAGCGTGGCTCTACCACTCATATTATTATTATTTTCGAAGTCGGTGTTTAGTTAAGTTACTAAGTTTAACTTTTCGTAAGTTTTGTTAAGACGCGGATCAATCTTAACTGCACCCAACTTACTCTATTCCATTGTAATTTCATACAAACTGAATACAGAAGCTGAAGATACACTGTCTGATTCTGAAACGCGAGTCAATACTGGAGAACGCTTATGTAAATACGTGGATTATTGCCACTCCCAGTAACATGTGAATAGAAACAATAATAGTAAATATAAGAGAAATTTCTACAAAATAAACTGTTACAATATGTAGAATATTCAATAATGCTTTTTTATTTTGCAATCATAGAACTCAAGCTAGCTGAGGTCGACAAACGCGAAATTCAGAGAATTCTTTACACTATACTTGTTAGAAATGAAACTGATGCAAATATCATATTTTTATTAAGACAAATACTTTATATTATAGTACATTGAATATTTAAAATAGTATAGATGTTCAATAAGGTTGTAAAATGTATGGAGGGAAATGTAAAATCGCAAGGCATTTAATAATTTTGAATGATTAGGAACTTGGGCAGGTGTATTTGAACTTTGAAGCTATATGCACTGAATACTAAATAATAGACTGCCTCGGTGGCGCAATTGTAATGCGTACGGGTTACGATTAAGCTAACGCTGAGATCTCGGGTTCGATCCCCGGGTCGGGTAAAGTGATATTGGGTTTTTCTATTACGAAATGCCCAGTATCAGCCCGGAGTCTGCAATTGTGCACGGTATGGCGAAATGTGGGTGTACTGGTTACAACTCTGCCTTGCCCTTCGGGGATTACAAGCGTGAGTGCGTATGAATGTACATATATGCCCGAAAAACTCCTTTCTCGTGCAGTCCGATTAAAATCAATAACTTCACGCAAGCTATTAATCGGGGCTATAATTCAACCGCGTTTGATTAACGGCAATCATTTAAAGCCTTTTTTAACGTTCCATAAAATGGCGTCGACAAATTACACAAAAAATTAATTCCCTACCTTGAAATGGTATGACAAAAATTATCGAGAGCTAACCTTTTTCAATTATTAATATTGATCCAGCGATGGAAGCAATTAGTGAAATTATGATTTTTGTATCCCTTTTTCCAAATAATTTTACGGAGTATCATTAAATATTGTATTAAAGAATCACCTTAAAATTTACTTTACTATTTATAATACATCACGAGATTACAATATTGAAATCAAAAGCAGACGTTTCTTAAGTCGTAACGTCTGACATCGCAGGCTCAATTCAAAGGCCCTTTGTATTAAATTGGTTTAAAAACCATATCTCGATTTAATTTTGCTGATAACTTTATGTTCTCAGAGCATGTTACCTCATTAAAAATATATTATTTTTGTGCTACAAAGAGAAATTGTTTTCAAATTGCGCCGACGTTGTTTTGTTAGGGTTCCCACTTTTGTGGAATATCGAGTGTGATTGGGTGCTCCGTGGAGACTATCTATGAGACATCGCAGTCGTCTACTACGCAGATGACACGCCTGATAACGAGCAAGTGGGTCACCTGATGGTAAGTGATCTTCATCGCCCATGTATGCCCACAATACCAAAATCATCATGGAATAGAAAGGGATTGGGAAGGAGAGGGGATTTGGGCTACCGGATATCAGAGTGATCTCTTACGCCGGTTGTCTGTGAGACAGTGGTAACGAACCGGATGAGCCGATCCTTCATGTTGTAGACAAAATTGTCTACAGCGTGGCTCTTCCACTCAAAAATCTTTCAGAAAGCCACCCTGTTTGCCTTGTTTGGCACCGAATTGGTAGTGAGCAAGATTTGGTAGATGGGCCTCACTGTGACCCTGAACAAATCCGATGCACTGTTTGCATAGGCCTCGGATGGGGTCACCCAGAGAGGTCCACATAACAATGGAAGGCGTGCGTATTCCTATCGGCTTCATCTTAATCTGATTCTGGACAGCCAATAGGATTTCTGTGCGCACTTTGACGGACTACTACGGAGTTATATAATACACCCAACAGTCACACATAGTCCTGACCCCACACTAGGTTAACCTGTATCGTGGGTATCAGGAACTACGAGGGACTTGTGGTCCCACAACACCCAGACCCGAGATCAATATTTATGGATCACACAAACCTTTTGTCTCGGTGCGGGAATCAAACTCGCGGTCTCTCGCTTCACAGCCGGCTACTCGCGCTGCGCTACGAGGGCTGTCATAAAAATAACAAAATAAAAAATTATACATGCGTATTAACAGAATTTAAGGGTGAGTCTGGAACCGTCGGTGCGCGAGCCCAACTCGTATTTGGCTGTTTTTGTTTTAACGTAAATGTCACGGGGTATCTAGCGATGTTATTATATACTTTTTATTTAGTTAAGACATTTTTTAAATATTATTTGATTCCTTTATAGAAAGACTAATAACAGATTTTTACGGAGAAACCAGTTGCTGGGTGGGCGTAGGTTCATCCCGAGCATAAATAGTAAATAAAGTACTTAACTATGTTTAATATATTATATTTTATGTTTCCATTAATATATATATATAAATACGTATGTAAATACATACACACGCCTGTAATCCCCGAAGGGGTAGGCAGAGGTGTAACTTGTACACCCA
Source organism: Mimas tiliae (assembly GCA_905332985.1). Lineage (NCBI taxonomy): Eukaryota > Metazoa > Arthropoda > Insecta > Lepidoptera > Sphingidae > Mimas > Mimas tiliae. Next base: position 17,918,477 of record HG995247.1, on the reverse strand, counting down.
AATTTCGCCGAGCGTATCTCCGTCCCACGATGTGATATGGGGCGAGCCTATCGCCATACCGGGCACAAATTCCAGACTCGGGACTGATACTGAGCATTTCGTAATAGAAAACCCAACACCACTTTACCCGACCCGGAATCGAACCCCAGACCTCAGCGTTAGCCCCAATCGTAACGCGTACGCATTACAACTGCGCCACCGAGGCAGTCGGAACAACGTCGGTGTGAGAGAAACCACATAACTGGATGAAAATATGTAAACAAAGATGAATACTATGAATCATTTTTCTGTGCGTAATTCACTTTGAATATACGACTTTCACACTGTCCAATTTGCTTCAAGAAAAAAAAGAATCCGGCCAGCGCACATGCCGCATTTATACCCGTTAAACGACGTGTTGCCAAGAAGCGGAATTCAACATCGAAATATTAAAATATAAAAAAAAACTAAAGCCGTTACAATTTAATTAATTTAAAAAACGAATATCTAGTAATTTATTAGAACCATTACACGCAGGAATATATTTTAATAATGCACGTAACTATAAATATAAAAAAAAAACAATCAGTTGACCACAGTTTGTGAAATGTCAACACTCAACCACTTTGCACACAAGTGCAATCCACAGAACTAAGGTCGTGAACCAAACTGCCCAAAATAAACAATTGTGGACGGACCGTCGATGGTCTAAGAGTGTTGAAATGTTATATGTCACACTACATCAAAAGTTAAACAATGAAAATCTCGCTTTACAAAAACTTCTTGCCTCGACACATAGATATCGTTAATAACGTAAAACCAATATTTTATACGCATTGATCAATCAATCTCACAAATTGTAATTTAAATAGGTCTAAACTCACCATTGATGAGAATGACCAGACTTTACAACGATATGCCCAGATCTTTAAACGTAGATATATTCTGTGATAATTTATTGTGTTTTAAGAAGAAAATTACTTATTATTGGGAATCCAGACTGAGTTAAGTCACTATGTTGGATACACAATATTTACCACTAAATTTTTATTAATTTGTAATTTCTTATAAGGTATTGGTTGTGTTTTGATTATATTTTAGTTTATTAATGAATATCCGGTGCATTACTTGTGTTAGTTGTATTTGCCTGTAACTGGGTAGTATGTTATATTTGTTTGTTACTTAATAAGTTTTATATGTACACCCATTGGCGATCCAAAAAAATAAAATTAAAAAAAAAAAGTCAAAATGAATAAATGTTAAATCATGCATAAACATGAATATTAAATTCTTGACAGCACAAAAATATGATGTTATTAATAAAGGTGCATCCACAGCGAAGCCTTAAGTATTGTACACTTAACAGACTAGGTATTCTGTTTTGTAACTAGTAGGGTCACGCTGTAAACACTTTTGTCTACAGCATGAATGGGGCCGGCTCGCCCAGATCATAACTACTGTCTTACAGAGAACCGAAGTAAAGTAGCAGCTTGCTGCTGCTTTTGTACGGTGACGGTACGGTTAATACCGTTTGCAACTATCTTGACGCTGAGACTAGATCGGAATGATATTTTGAACATTTAAAATTACGAGAATTGGCCTCCTGGTATCTGACACTCATAAGTGTAGAGTATGTGGACTACTGCTAAAAAATACCATTTTAATTCATACACTGGCTGACTAGCGTAAAAGTGAATTTTAAACAACTTCAAACAAGAAGGAGGTTCTTAATTTGTCTCTACTTTTTGTGTGTAGGTCCCTCGATTGCGAGAGGCCGGCTAGGTAGGTACCACCAACTTGTCTATTTCTGCCGCCAAGCAACAGTGTGTAAGCACTGTTGTGTTCCGCTTTGAAGGACATTGAAGCCAGAATTACTGGGCATTATGAGACATAACACCTTATGTCTCGGGTTGACGAGCGCAGTCCAGTGTCATGCAATGCTTTGTTATTTGAAGTTCTGTGTGGCGTTGCTTGTTTATGAGCAGGCGTGGCGCTTACCATCAGGCGAGCGATCTGCTCATCTCATCATTGAGGCCAATAATAATAATAAAAACACTAATATTGACTTAATAGTGCTCAAAATGTAGTTTTGAAGTCGGTTTGCGAGTTTAATTTAATTTTTGTTCGTTTTATTTATTTGAAAAGTGACCAGCAATGTGATCGTAGTCTATCAATGAAAGTGTGTGAAGTTCGCATTAACGAGATTGCCGTTCTATTCAGCTCTGACGCCCATTCAGGCTTCTTCACTGAGATTTTATTTTATTAGGACGAAGCGCGCACTCTTAAAACCCTTATGAATTTATTTTATATAAATTTAGCCTTATTTGCGGTTCTTAAGTTAACACTGAAAAATATACTGATTCAATTACAGTGTTTTTTCAACTGAGGAAATTTTCTTTTTTTTATCGAAATGGTAATGTAAAGGTATCGAGGGCTCGATAGATAATTCCTGAAATATCATTGGTCTAAATTCCATATAAATTAGTTTCTTTTACGTACGATAGAGGCGCTGTACCAAAATCTCATAGAAATTGTTGTCGATGACAGCTCGAATAACTTTTCGCTAGCTTCCGTGCTAGCCCCTCTGATCTTGCAGAAAGGTTGACACAATAAGTGGTAGAGCCACGCTGTAGACAGTTTTATTATTAGCTTGAGTGACGAAACGAGCTGGTCGCTCGCCTGATTGTAAGCGAAACGCCTGCCCAAAAACAGAAGCAACACCACAAAAAAAATCGAATTACAAAGCACTGCATGGCATTGGACTGCGCTCGTCACCGCGAGACACAAGATACATACGCACTCACGCCTGTAATCCCCGAAGGGGTAGGCAGAGGTGTAACCACTACACCCACATTTCGCCGAGCGTATCTCCGTCCCTTATGTGATAGGGGGCGAGCCTATCGCCATACCGGGCATAAATTCCAGACTCCGGGCTGATACTGAGAATTTCGTAATAGAAAACCCCAATACCACTTTGTCCGACCCGGGGATCGAACCCGAGACCTCAGCGTCGGCCTCAATCGTAACGCGTACGCATTACAACTGCGCCACCGAGGCAGACACAAGATGTTAAGTCTTATAATAGGTACACAGTAAATTCACTGGCTTCAATGCCCTTCAAACTGGACCACAACAGTGTTTACACACAGCTGTTAGGCGGCAGACATAGACAAAGTGGTGGTACTAACCCAGACGGCCACTCGCATACGAGGGACCTTGTAAAGTCGAGTCACAGATGAGACACGACGTATTTTAAGTGCAATTCGTGAAAAGTCAGAGCGCGTCAATAGTTAATCTTTACAAAGTAGATACGTAATGTAATTGCTATATGTGTAAAAATTATGTAGACTCATAAACATGACTGCCTCGATGGCGCTGTTGTAATGGGTATGCGTCACGACTGAGGCTGACGATGAGGTCTCGGGTTCGATCCCCGGGTCGGGTAAAAGTAATATTGGGTTTTTCTATTACGAAATGCTCAGTATTGGAAGTCCGGAATCTAGAATCTGTGCCCGGTATGGCGATAGGCTCGCCCCCTATTACATCATGGGACAGAGACACGCTCGGTGAAATGAGGGTGTACTGGTTACACCTCTGCCTACCCCTTCGGGGATTACAGGCGTGAGTGCATAAAAAACATCAGTGTGTGGGTGTTTTAAATATCCATAATTTCAATAAATATATTGAAATGATAAACGCGTCATGAGTTTTTCGATTTTATGAATCACACTTGAGTAGCCCGGGGGTATGAGTTGGTGCCTGATATGCTGTTAAGCTCGCCCCCAATGACATTTTTTTTTATTTAAGAGTTACGCTTTTGATAGTAAACCAATCTACACTCTTCTCTATCGTTTGCTTCGTTTTAACCCCCAATAAAAAAAGGTGTTATAAGTTTGACACTTTGTCTGTTTATGGGGGTGTGTGTATGTATACATGGCATCGTCGTGCTGAAACGATTTGAATGGTTTTTTTTTATTTAAAAGTTAACAAGATATTTCTTAGTTAATAAAAATTATGAGACAAAAATAAGTTCGGCGATCCATGGTAGAAATTTCACCTCTATCTACCTCTTCAGGGATGCATGCGTGAGGACATACACACTTATTCATGTATAAAACTTGAAACGACAAAACTATATTTCCAAGATATTGTTCATGGAAAATAAAAGAAAAAAGAACGATAAAAGAAAGAAAAAAAAATGCAGGAGGCTGTTTTATGACATGAGTGACAAACGACATTATCGTTGGTCATCATTTTAAACTATACCATTTGGTCCAATCGTTACTAAAAATAATATATAAAAAAAGAATACTAAACAATTAACTCGAATACAAAATGAAAAATAAATATAATTTATAGAGTCTATGAGAGCTTCACAAAGCCGCTTCATCGCTTTTTACGTATACAAGAGTACTTATATTTAATTTGTAGTTTAATAAAATTATATATCGATTCATACCATTTGATACGAAATTAATATTAAACACGCGAGAGGGCAGAATCTCATCTCTAAGGCAATCATTCTTTTAATAACATCGTCGCATGTGAAACATTTATATTTTCATTATACCGCACTTACTTCGTCCTGCGTATTTACCTTTTTATATTAGAGGGAGCAAATTACGGCATCTGATAATGATACATGTGGTAGAGCCATGGGAGAGGAATGAGCCGGCTCATCTGGAACGTTACCACTGTCTCACAGAAAACCGGCGTAAAGTAGCAGCTTGCTGCTACGTTCCGTACGGTGAGTGAGATATCCGGAGGCCCAAATACCCCTGCCCTTCCCATTTGAAGGGTCAAATCCCAGGCCTAACAATCACAATTTTTACTACAAGTTTACGATTCAACACGTTAATTGCCCGGGATTGCAACTTGTCCCCTTGTCAGAAGGCTTGACATTAGGCAGGCGCCCGGTCGTAAAAACTAAATGCCAAATCTTTCTGTAACATGTGTTAAAAAGCATGTTGCGCCGGCCCCACTTCGAGTAGGATATAGTGCTGATGGAATAAGAAGAAGATGGCGATAGACTGTCTTGGGACGAAAATAATTTTATCAAACCGTCGGTGCATTTAAACAATTATTATCCATCATTTCAAAGAAATAATTAACGATAAATCACACATAACTTCGTAGCCCTGGGGGCTGGGAGCGAACCCGTGACCTCAGCAGCTCAATTCTCACTATCGCATCGTAGACAGTATTAAATGTACATAAAATATTCTAAACACACAGAAAACCCTAGCAATGTGTAATATAGAGCTAGTTACCAGAGCTCTTGGAGTGGTACATTGAACCGTCATGAGAGTGGTATAGAGTTCAACAACCTAGTAGGGCACGCACGTCGTTGTTAATATACTAAAAGGTGACCTCTGACTTCGAACACTATTTTTTTTGTAGAAATATTACAAGATGTGATAGCTCAGGTTTGCAGGGTCACCTCGTCTGAGCGGAGCAGAGGTGGGTAGATAACCCCCCATCACCCACCGACCGGAGAGGCCCTCTATAAGGCCCGGCGCCGTCGGGGCCGCGGACGAGTACAAAAGCGTCCCCGCAGCCCCGACCTAATAAGCGCACCCGGATGAACATCGTTGGGTTTTAGTCCGTGGGAGTCGGACATAACCGCCCCGGCCGACCATGCGGTGGGTACCCATAAAGGATTTCCCTACGTAAAAAAAGATTTGCAGGATCAAAATCAGCCCCAAGAGCATGCATCTCTGACTTTTCTAAGTTACGTGTGTTATTTATCGCTTGCTTTAACAGCGAAGGAAACATCGTGAGGAAACGTGCATACCTATATAAGTACTCCTTAAGTATTTCGAAGAGAAGATCTATGAAGTCTGCCAACCCGTATTAAACCAGCATGGTGGGGATAAGGTCTAACCCTTCACATTTGGAGAGGAGACCCGTGTCCAGCAGTGGGACGTGTATAATGCAGAGCTGAAATTATTAGCCATTTCTTAAAATTCGATTATACTCGTATCTTAGAGACGTTTTCGATTATCTCTGTACTCAGTAACAAAGCATAGCATTTTAGCAGTATCGATATATCGTATTCTTAGAAATGACAATTTTTAATTGACGTTTCTGAGTGAGACAGTGGTAACAACCCGGTCGATTCTGTCCAATAATGTAGACAAAACTGTTTACAACTATACAGTGTGGCTCTACCAGTTGTGGTGTTTGTCGTCGACGTATTTTTAACCGACTTCAAAAAAGGAAGAGGTTCTCAATTCGACTGTATTTTTATTTTATTTTTTATGTTTGTTACTTTCAACTGGGTGAACCGATTTTGATGAAGCTAGTGCTTCCGGTGTGGTCCCATTTCAATTTGGTTAAGATCTGACGACAGAGACCGGAGTAAAAAAATAAAACTCCTCAACGGACAACAGTACACTCGTCGCGATTGAGTTATTGTATAGAAATTTACATGCTATTGCTGTAACTACCACTAAAAATTGAAAGATTAAATATCGTTTTATAAAACATAGAAACCGAATTCAAAATAAAAACACTGAAAACTATGACAATTTTTTATTTTTGACTTTTAAGTGTTTTTATTTTGAAGTCGGTTTCTAAGTTTTGCTATAAGTTATTTTATTTTAACTGTTCCTCTTTTATATTCAAAGATATTAATTGAATAAGTTTTACTAATTATAAAGCCAAATGTGTTGTAATGGTTTACTTTAACAAAATTACTCGCTAAGGAACAAAGTAATATCAAACAACGGTATCTGTTACTTCCCGATTATCATAAACTTCTCGGTCCAATTTCCCCTTTGCTAATTATTTCAATTCACTACTAGTTCAATACACGGGTTAGTCGCTCGAGTCTGTAATCACGTACCAATTATATCAACTGTTATTAAATATTTCCAGGTTTAGTAAGCATTCATGTATGAATATAGAACAATAGGTGTTAATTTGGTTTAAAATACATGTATGTTAATAATATTGACTGCCTCGGTGGCGCAGTTGTAATGCGTACGCGTTACGATTGGGGCCAACGCTGAGGTCTCGGGTTCGATCCCCGGGTTGGGTAAAGTGGTATTGGGTTTTTCTATTACGGAATGCTCAGTATCATCCCGGAGTCTGGAATTTGTGCCCGGTATGGCGATAGGCTCGCCCCCTATCACATAAGGGACGGAAATACGCTCGGCGAAATGTGGGTTTACTCGTTACACCTCTGCCTACCCCTTCGGGGATTACAGGCGTGAGTGCGTATGTATTAATAATAATATTAGGTAATGCCTACTGCCTCGATGGCGTAGTTGTAATGCATATGCGTTACGGCTGAGGCAGACGCTGAGGTCTCGGGTTCGATTCCGGGTCGGGTAAAGTGATATTGGGTTTATCTATCATGAAATGCTTAGCATTAACCCGGAGTCTGGAATTGTGCCCGATATGGCGATAGGTTCGCGCCCTATCACATCATGGGACGGAGATACGCTCGGCGAAATGTGGGTATACTGGTTACACCTCTGCCAACCCTTTCGGGGATTACAGGCGTGAGTGCGTATGTATGTATGTATTAGGTAATGATATGTGGGATGTGGACTCAACAATGATTGTCCCGATAGTCGTTTCTACTAATGGGTTGATACCAAAGAGCCTCGATCAACACCTCCAGAGGATCTCAATTGGTCGTTGGGTCAAGAGCCAGATTCAGAAAGCAGTGTTATTGGACACGGCACGCATTGTAAGGAGGTTCCTCATTTTGGGATCCTAACCACCGGTGGCTTGGGTCCTAGGCCTCGTCATTGGAGGGTGATATTTTTAACTGTTGAATTGTTTTAGGTAATGTAATATTTAAAAATGTAAAAATAACCTTGAAAAACAAAGAGTACTGTACATATTAGGTAATATGAATTAGTTATCTTCGTTATTAGGAGCTAATACGAATATGCAATCAATGTCTGGCCATCAGCCAAAAATCGCACCCACGCTTGCAATATCCGAAGGGGTAGGCAAAGGTGTAACTTGTATACCCATGTTTCGCCGAGCTTATTTCCGTCCCATGATGTGATGGCCATGGCCATACCGGGCACAATTCTAGACTCCAAGCTGACATTTTGTTTACAAAAAAAACACAAATCGAATATTAAGTTCTGGCAATTTTAGATACCATAAAACTCCGCAACGAAGCTGTTATTTGACTACAGTTTTCTTTATGATTGTGGTTATGTTATTACCCAGTTCTTTGAATATGTAAAACCCACTAAATAAAATAGACTCAAAAAAACTAAAAATATAAATAACTAATTTTGAGTCGGTGTAATTGCTATTAAATCTGTCAATTATTGGTAGAAAGCACTGACTTAAACTTTGATCGGAATTTTGTTAAAAATATTTTACTATTTTTATTAAAAGAATCATCAAATTATTAAATTCGGTACATAAATGACGAAGTTGTACCTTCCCGTTTTAACCCCTATGCTTTTTTTCGTATTTTCAATAAAACCAACGTTTAGCTATACACTATCGAATAAAGAATCATCATAATCGAGTCATTCTGCAAAAAGTTATGCATAGTTATAGAAACAAGAATTAACGAAATAAATATATACGTTGAATTTAGAACCTCCTTAGTTTTATCGTAGGTAAAAAAGAGTTGCCGATCTTGTGGCGCTTGGGTTTAGGACAAGGATAAAGCCATTTATCAGGTAGCGGTGATTGACGGAGCTTTTGGAAAGTTTTGGTGACGTTATCACAGAGTACAATAGCACCTGTCTATCACTCTTACGTATCGTAGATGTAGAAATTTATAATAGGTTTAAAAGAAGAGTGGGTGACCCGTACGAATAATTGGCACAAATAGTGGTCAGTTACGTAATATAATAAAGTAGAAATATGTAACGGTAGGCCGCGGCCCGGCTGTGCTCTGGCATTGCTTGAGGTCAAAGGGCGAATGATAAAAAAAACTTCTTTCCACGTTCTGCCTGGCTTTTCTTATAGTACAGGCCGGCAAACGAGCAAGTGGGTCCCCTGGTGGAAAATGATCTCCACCGCCTATGTACGCCCACAATACTAAAATAATCATGGGCGCGTTGCCGACCTCAAAGGAAAGGGATAAGTAAGGCATTGGGAAGGGGAGGGGAAATTGGGCCTCCGGATATCTCATTCACCATACGAAACGCAGCAGCACTGCTAGTTTACATCGGTTTTCTGTGAGACAGTGGTAACGACCCGGACGAGCCGGCCCATTCATGCTGTAGACAAAAGTGTCTACAGCGTGGCTCTACCACTCAAAAAATGTCATGCTAAATGCTTAATGCCAGGATCCGCATTTTCGTACCATAGATTTCCATTAGGGAACTAAGTTTCGTTATTGCCTCGTCCGTTCATCAGTGTACCACGTGCAGGTGAGGTTGGCATTGGGCTTAAGATATTGGTGATCACCTTCTATTCCTACTAGTAATAAATAAACCACCGACTGCCTCGGTGGTGCATTTGTAATGCGTATGCGTTAAGATTAAGCTAACGCTTAGGTCTCGGGTTCGATCCCCGAGTCGGGTAAAGTGGTATTGGATTTTTCTATTACGAAATGCTCAGTATCAGCACGGAGTCTGGAATTTGTCCCGGTATGGCGATAGGCTCGCCCCCTATCACATAAGGGACGGAAATACGCTCGGCGAAATGTCGGTGTACTCATTACACCTCTGCCTACCCCTTCGGGGTTTACGGGGAGTGCGTATGTATGTATGTATGTAATAAATAAATCAAAACAGCCCCTTCCAGCAACTAGTAGGGTCGGTGTCTCCACCTGTGACGGTATCGTTCCGAGGGTCGCCGGACGACGTCCCCCATACGTCATGTGGATGTATCGCTTACACTATTTCCTGTTCGGCGAACAAGATTGTCAGATTGACAAAATATATGTTGACACCTTATTACATGGTGGATATAAAAACTGGATAAACAGGTTATTTTCTATACTGATTTATTTTTTATTTTTAGGTCACCGTACTCAAGGGGTTTTTTTATATTATAGGCCGGCAAACGAGCAAGTGGATGACCTGATACAATACCAAAAGAATTATGAGCGTGTTACCGACCTTAAAAGAAAGGGATAGTAGAGGGAATAGGAACGGGAGGTGAATTTGTGCCTCCGGATATCTCACTCACCGTACGAAACGCAGCAACAAGCTGTTACTTTACGCCGGTTTTCTGTGAGACAGCGGTAACGACCCGGACGAGCAAGCCCATTCGTGCTTTAGACAAAAGTGTCTACAGCGTGACTCTACCACTCATAAATATCAGACGAATATTACAATGTAAGAACCTCTTTATTTTATTTGCGTCGCATGGGTTAAAAACACAATTTTTGTCGCATCAAAGCAAGCGTTCTTTGAATTACTTTCTCGATCGTTTAGGTATCTGGAATGAAAAGTAATATAAACGTATGATTAAAAGCTATTGTCTTCAAAACACAGGTGGGCGAGTACTTAAGACATTCCTCAGTAAATTAATATACACGTAGAACTTGTATAGACGATGGTTTCTGCGAATAATTAAATTGGATATTTTAAGTGAAAAATAAGTTTATAAAAAATACAACTCTCTCAGTTGTAATGCGTACGACTACTGTGCTGAGGTCTCGGGTTGGATCCCCGGGTCGGATAAAAGTGATATTGGGTTTTTCTATAACGAAATGCTCGTTATCAGCCGAGCGTTTGGAATCGTGCCCGGTATGGCGATAGGCTTGCTCCCTATCACATCATGGGACGGAAATAAGCTCGGTGGAATGTGGGTGTTCTAGTTACACCTCTGCCTACTCCTTTGGGGATTACAGGCATGAGTGCGTATGTATGTATGAAAAATAAAAACAGACATCAAATAGAAGAAGTCGTTTAGAGTCGGCAACGGCACTGACTTCTTCTCTTCATCTTCCACTTGCCCCTATCCCACTCGCAGTGGGGTCGACGGACCACTTTAACACATGTTACAGAAAGATTTGGCTTGTAGGTTTACGACCGGCCGCCTGCCTGATGTCAATCCCTCTGGGGAGAAAACACCCAGACCTGAAATAAATATTAGATTTGTGTGATGTTGCTTCTGTTTATAGGCAGGCGTGGCGCTTACCATCAGGCCAGCGACCTGCTCGTTGTCATTCAAGCAAATAAAAAAAACTTGAGATTACACTTTTTTATGGCATAGGCCGTCAAAGAAGCAAAGTGGGTCACTTGATGGTAAGTGATCGCCACCGCCCATGTAGACCCATAATACCAAATGAATAATGGGTGCGTTGCCGACCTTCAAGGAAAGGGATTGGGAAGGGGAGTGGGTTCGGGCCTCCAGATATCTCACTCACCGTACGAAACGCACCAGCAAGCTGCTACTCTACGTCGATTTTCTATGTTCTATGAGACAGTGGTAATGACCCGGACGAGCCGGCCCATACATGATGTAGACAAGTGTCTACAGCGTGGCTCTACCACTCATAAAGACTATTGATGTAATATTATTAATTATCTAAGGTAAATGTGCGTAATCTCGTTGCTCCTTCCTCACAAATAGTGAAAGTCCAGTTTGACATAACAGTTGCATTCTATAACTCTAGAATTCAATTTCGAACCGAATTCAGAATTTCTAAATTGCTTAACGGCTTTGTCCTTTAGTAACAAGGACGAACTAACTTACTCTCCCAAGAATAAAGGAACCCAAGGTATAACCATAAATGTCCCAATTTGAATTCATAATTTCCAACTTTCACACATTAGGCTTGTTGGAAACTCTACATTGTTTATATACATGTCTAGATGGACGTCGAGCGACAAAAGCAAGTAATAATTATTACCCGCTGCCATTTTTATAGCATAGGCTTGCAAACGAGTTGATTATTGGTTTAAGCGAATGCCATTTGCAACTTTCTTGACGCTGAGACTATATCGTAATGATATTTTGAACATTTAAAATTACGAGAATTGGCCTCCTGAGTTTATAAAGACAGAATCACAAGGCGCGCGGCGTGCCACTCTAGACGTGTGTAAAATAATCAAAGTGTCTACACAATATTTACATATCACCTCATTGGTATTATAGTAGCGTACTAAGGCTGGGCACTGTGATGTCATGGGCTCAGCTGCCACGTCCAGTGATCACAATTTGACAGCCTCCGTGGTGCAGTGGGCGAGTAGCCGGCTGCGAAGCGTGAGGCTGTGGGTTCGATTCCCACACCGAGACAAAAGTTAGTCTCATCCACAAATATTTGTTTCGGGTCTGGGTGTTGTGGGACCGCAAGTCCCTCGTAGTTCCTGATACCTACGATACAGGTTTAACCTAGTGTGGGGTCAGGACTATGTGTGTGACTGTTGGCTGTATTTATTTATTTGTGTTAGAATTTTCGGTTCGAAAAATTACGTAATATAAAATGTCTAAGATTGGAGTTTGTGCCTGGTATGGTGATAGGCTCGCATCCTGTCACACCATGGGGTGAAGATAAACTCGGCGAAACGTGGGTGGGTACACTCGTTGCACCTCCGTCTTTTTTCTCAAAATGTATAATAAAAAATATCATTTACGGATACTTTATCAACCTCGAGAGTGGAGAGATGGTTATACCAGACTCATCAGGCTTCCGACTCAGTAGTCTTTATCGCTGAATCGGGTTCCGAACCAAAAACCCCTGCTTTACTGACCAAAAATCCCGGGATTACCTTCTTCGGCGCAATAAAGAAGGCCTCGGGGATCTTGAGTGTACTCAGAATTCGTACCGGAACCGTCTCTACGCTATGCCACTTTACGGCTCGTCTCTATCGAGGGACTCAAAAGCCCCTCATAATAATTATAGTATTTTTATAATTAAAATAATAATAATAATAGCCCTGTATTATATACCTGAATTACAACCGGAGCCGTCTCTGCGCTATGCTACTTTGCGGCTTAGGGACTCAAAAGCCTCTCATAATAATTGTAGGCTTTTTATACTTAAAATTATAATAAATAATAATAATAATAGCCCTGTATTATATATGTCCCACTGCTGGGCACGGGCCTCCTCTACTGAATGAGAGGGGTTAGGCCTGAGTCCACCACGCTGGCCTAATGCGGGTTGGCAGACTTCACATACCTTCGAAATTCTTATGAAGAACTTCTCAGGTTTCCTCACGATGTTTCCTTTACAGTTAAAGCAATTGATAATTAACAATTACATACATACGCACTCACGCCTGTAATCCCCGAAGGGGTAGGCAGAGGTGTAATCAGTACACCCACATTTCGCCGAGCGCATCTCCGCCCCTTAATGTGATAGGGGGCGAGCCTATCGCCATACCGGGCACAAATTCCAGACTCCGGGTTGATACTGGGGTATTTCGTAATAGAAAACCCCGACTACCACTACCCGACCCGGGGATCGAACCCGAGACCTCAGCGTTGGCCTCAATCGTAACGCGTACACATTACAACTGCGCCACCGAGGCAGTCAGGCAATTAACAATTAATACACACGTAACATAGAAAAGTCAGAGGTGTATGCTCGCGGGGCTGGTTTTGAACCTGCGACTTTCGTCTCGGCAGTCCATACCACTCCTCACTGAGCAATCACTTAAAATAATATTGAATTAAATACAAATACAATACCATACATTTTGCGGGGTTGCACCGTAAATTGGATTACATCTCTGGCTACCCCTTCGAGGATACAGGCGTAAGCTTATATTATGTTATAGATTATCTGGTAAACTTAGTGCTGCAGCTTTTGCTGTCCGGAAAATTAGACGCTTGACTGATGTTTCAACGGCTAGGTTAGTATATTTCGCATACTTTCACAGTATTGTGTCCTACGGCATTCTATTGTGGGGATCAGCTGCTGATATAGACACTATATTTATACTACAAAAAAGAGCAGTTCGTGCTATTTATGATCTGGGTAGCCGCGATTCCTTACGATCTGTATTCAAGGAAAGTAATATACTGACTGTGCCGTCTGAATACATCTATCAAAATAATATGTTCGTAAAAACCTTTGTAAATTTTGTAAAAATAGTGACGTTCATAATATAAATACAAGAAACAAAAATAAACTCGTAGTACCCGCTTTTAGAATAGTTAAGACTAAAAAGTCATTTATGGGTAATAGCGTTAAATTTTATAACAAGCTCCTAGATAGTGTGATCGATATGCCCGAAAAAATGTTCAAAGCACACATTAAACGTGTGCTTATGACTAGGGGCTATTATAATGTTATGCAATATCTAGAGGATAGAGATGTTTGGCGTTTGGTTCCTCCTTGCCTACTGTGACCTCCTGGGGCCCTGTAGCTTGTAGACAATGTAGGGAATAATTTAATTTAATAAATGTAAATAATATAGAATATGTTCAAGTAAGTACGATATAAATAAATTGCACAATAATATTAAATACCTACACTAAAACAATATATTAAATAAATGTATCAATAAAATTTAAATACCAAATAAAAAAGACGACCGATCACGTAAAATAAAAATTGGCAATTTTAAATTGAAAGGTCATTATTGTTGAGATTATAGAAATTGGACCAAAAACAAGCCCACTGAGTTTGTTTCGCCGGGTCTTCTCATACAGGGTCGCGTTTGGATCCGGTGGCAGTTTTAAAACAACAATTTAGAGGTACACTTGGTCCGTATCAATCACCTTAAAATAAAAATAGGACTTTTTATTTCCCTAATTTATTTTGGTATGATAAACCGGACCAAAAACAAGCCCACTGAGTTTGACTAGCTGGATCTTCTCAGGACTGGGTCGCTCCGCGTAAAATCCAGTGGTAAAGTAAGCCCACTGAGTTTGTTGCGCCGGGTCTTCTCAGGTTGGGTCGTTTTGGATCCGGTGGTAGTTTTAAACCACGTGCCGTTTCGGTAATGCCTATGGTCCATATCGACCTTTAAAACAGAGAAAAAATGACAATAATAATAATACTTAACAATTCTGGACTAATATAAAAATATTGTCACTTCACTTCACTTCACTTCATTTCACTTCATTTCACTTCACTTCAACGAACGAAACCATTTCAATAGCAAAATATTTTAAACCCCATACATGTTATTCTATAAAACAATTGACGATAAACATTTGAGGTTTTTTCTACACAGTAAGATAAAAAAACAAAAATACATAAACAGGCACAATTGGCGGCGGTATAGTACAATTGAAAGCTTAAACAAATACCTAGAAACATTACTATTACGTTCAAATAGTAACTATCTTGTGGAAACGTTAAGTTCGCCAGATCAAAGGTACAAAATACTTCCTTCCACCGCATATATTGTAGCAGGTTTATGCTTTATACATGTATATTAATTTATCATCTTGTTTTGTTGTGCTGTATGTATGTATGTGTGTGTAATCTATATCAAGCGTGTCACATTTATAGTACGCCAAAAATAGGCAGCCCTGAACTTGTTGTATCAACACCGCCTGACCTTACTATCGCATTGGACCATGGGTCTTATACATTGTGTTACAGAAAGGTGTGGTCACATATTGACAGCCTCCGTGGCGCAGTGGGTGAGTAGCTGACTGTGAAATATGAGGCCGCGGGTTCCATCCCCGCACCGAGACAAATATTTGTCTGATCCACAAATATTTGTTTCAAGCCTGGGTGTTGTGAGGCCGAAAGTCTCTCATAGTTCTTGATACCCACGACACAAGACTCGTATCTTACTGTGGGGTCAGGACTATGTGTGTGAGTTGGGTGTTATTTATTTAGTATTTAAAAAATCATACAATAAAATATTTTAAACTTTATTTATTTTTAATTTTTTAGTTTGATTTTATAAAAGCGTTTTTTTAGTTTTTTTAACCCTTATTTATTTTGTTATGTCCTTCAATGTATAAGTGTACTATACTTTTAAAAACACAATAGGATAGTTGAATCAATCTTTTTAAATCAATAGTTATATTACCTAAAGTATATAATCGAATCCATATATTCACGATATTAGTGTAATTTTGGCTGTCAGCTCGCTAATGCAAGATTGCCAGTAAATCTACCGGAGATCATAATTCACACGTCATGTCAAATCCCGCGTAGAATCATTACGCGACAAATTAAATTACGCGAGCGCCCGCAAATAATGTTTGTTACTCAAACATGTAGACATTAATAAGTACATTTTGATTTATTGACGGCCTCGGTGGCGCAGTTGTAAATTGTAATGCGTGCGCGTTACGATTGAGGCTAGCGCTGAGGTCTCGGGTTCGATCCCCGGGTCGGGTAAAGTGGTATTGGGTTTTTCTAATACGAAATGCTCAGTATCAGCCCAGAGTCTGGAAATTGTGCCCGGTTAGGCGATAGGCTAGCGCCCTATCACATCATGGGACGGAAATACGCTCGGTGAAATGTGGGTGTACTGGTTACACCTCTACCTACCCCTTCGGGGATTACAGGCGTGATCAATTTCAATAAAAGTGCGATTAAAATTAGCGTGGAATTTAAGGATGTCTAGATTTTGATAAGATGTGTTACATAAATACACATTATCAAGGAGTAACGAAACTTAAATATGAACACACCTTTCTGTAACACGTTGTATATCAGAACAAAGATCTGATATACATTTAATTTAATTTGCAATATAAATGCGTGCAATGACCAATTGCTGAGTCTATCGTTTACGTGTCTGTTTATGGACTGTTGGTATGTGCAGTTACACCGTACAATAAGCCTAGATCCCAAGGCACAAGCTCTACTCGCACTTGGCCCGGTATTTTTGTCAACAACACATAAAGATTACAAATATTATGTTATTCCAGTAATAAAAGCAATTTCGATATTATACAGGACACGTGTAGTTTGGACACGTCGGCGTCTCTTGACAAAACATTAACCGTGAGGAGTCGAGGGACGATCCTCAATCGTCAGTACTCTTCGATACTCAGTTGTTCGCTGACAACGGAGCTGAGAGCACGCCTCCCTCAGTCCCTCCGAGTGCCGGTGCCGTAATAACGTTCCGATATTTTCGAATTGTGTTTTAAAATAAATAAATTCTTTAAGTATCTGAAATTCAAACTTAAAAAATATTTTCTTTTAATTTTCTGTAAATTGAATATTAAGCAGTGTTTTGTGTTTAAATTTTGTGATAATTAAGTTTTAAACTTTTATTGCGTGTAGAAGATTCTGATTTTTTTATTGGCGATCTTCAACATATGTAAGTTTTTTCATACCTATTTTTATTAAATAATAGCTTTCCCGCGCGGTAAAGTTAAAATGTGAATTCAGCGTCATCTACCGGGACCAACTGTGAATATAAACCATACAAGGACCCATATAGACACACAAAAAAAAACATCAAAATCGGTCCAACTGTTCTTGAGTTTTGCGCTTAGCAACAAATTTTGCCATTCATTTCTGTTTATATAGATTATTTATAACTTTACATCGTTTTTGCCATGTATTGCGTATTGATTCGGATTACAGATAAGTACTTATAATAATATATCGAACCTATTTTTGCTTCCGATAATTCGCGAAAGTCAGGAAAATTGTACACTGCAGTCAATTTTTCTGGAACTTACCACTTTTTTATAAACAATTTCAGTCATTTTGAAAAATTATAAATATTACTTTCAAAATATAACTGGATTTTAAGGATAAACGAACAAAAGTATAGATTGATTTAACGTTTTTTTTTTGGACCTATGGAGAAAATAACTTCTCAATTCTCTAAAGCTTTTATTGAAATTTGCTTCACAGATATTTCAGTATACCTTCGCAACAGAAACTTTTCGTACTTAATTGAATTTCTAATATCTTTTAATATTTCAAATATTTTATAAACTTTTACGATATTTTGTAAGAATAACGGTTCACAAATAAAAGGTTAAAAGCTCATTTTCCGCAACTGAATGAATGTGCGTGAGATTAGAGTAATATATTTGTTATTTATTTCAGAATTGATTTTGTGGGACCCATATTCTTCATAGATTTTTTAATCAGTGTAGGACTTTTCTTGACTTAATGACTATACAATATTGCAGAAGGATTAAACACAGAGAAAAAAGGATTTTAGTTTCTTATGTTCATCAGAATTATTGTTCGCATAGGTTAATTCGATTTAATTTAATTACACTTGACAGCCTCCGTGGCGCAGCGGGCGAGTAGCCGGTTGCGAAGCGTGAGGCCGTGGGTTCGATTCCCGCACCTTGACAAATGTTTGTGTGATCCACAAATATTTGTCTCGGGTCTGGGTGTTGTGGGACCGCATGTCCCTCGTAGTTCCTGATACCCACGATACAGGTTTACCTAGTGTGGGGTCAGGACTATGTGTGTGACTGTTGGGTGTATTTATTTATTTATTTGATTGAAGATTTTCATATACTTTTTAATCTATAACATAGATTTTCAACAATATGAGATATCGCCAAATGTATGGTACGAGAAGGTGGACTCTGGTATTAAGGCTGGATATCGTAAGACCCCTTACATCACACAAACTACCATCTGACCAAATTTCATAATCAAAAAATAATAAAATAAAAAAGTTTCATACAATATTCAAACCCCCTTTTTACCCCCTTAAAATGTGAATTTCCAAAAATCCGTTCTTAGTATGCCTCGGCATTACACAAACTATCATCTGACCAAATTTCATGATCCCAGCTTCAGTAGTTTTTGAGAAATCGTGATTAATGAGTGAGAGAGTGAGTAAGTTCAACCCCTCCTCCCCCTTTTCCAAATAAAATTTCGCAAAAATGTGAATCACATATTTCATTATTTGTGATAAGCAATATTCGTGAATAGTTGCACAGTCGTATTCCATATAGTATTCCGTATATCGTATTAAAAAAAGTTCCATACAAAGTTCAACCCCCCCTCCCCCTTTTGTAAGTGGAATTTTCGAAAAATTTGAAGCTTATATTTCATTAATTTTAATAAGCAATATTTGCGCTCAATTTCACAGTCGTATCCCCTTCCATAAAAAAGTTAAATACAACGGACAAACCCCTCTTTTACCCCCTTAAAATGTAAATTTCCAAATATCCGTTCTTAGCTGACGTCTACATTATAAAAAGCTTCAGTAGTTTTTGAGAAATCGTAATTAATCAGTAAGTCAGTGGTATTTCGCTTTTATATATACAACGTGTTACAGAAAGGTGTGGTCATATTTTAGGGTTATTACACACTCCTTATAGTAAGTACCTATGTACCGGATAATTTCAAACCGAGACATCCTAAAATTTCACGTTAATTTTAATCACTCGTTTTTAAGATCGATAAGTTTGATGACATCACTATTAATTATAATGAATGACACTACCTTTTTAATAAACTTGAATAAGATTTACGTAATTCTACGGACATACGTACGTAACTTGTAATTTAAACACAAAATACCTGAAAGAGACTGTTTGCTGAAGACGATATAGGTACCATCCTCGGAAGTATTTTAAAGATTTCATTGTCGAGTCATCCATCTATGAATTTGGCTTAATACAGTCGACGAGCGTCTTATAAGCTATTATCAGTTGCACCAACACAAAATACCAATACATAATACTTGTTTTTAGTCAAATACAACATATTTTTTGAACTCGTAATCATACTTCATAAAATCAGAAATTGCCGAAATGACTGCGTCAAATAAATATTGATATTTGACAATTGTTTAATGTTTTTTTAATTATAAAATAATTAAATAAAAGGAGGTCTATAGTATAATTGTTTATCATTTAGTGTTGTCTAAAGTTGAAAGTCGATATCAACATGTTACTCATTCGATAAAAAAGAAAATTCTATAATTATTGTCCAAGCCATGCAAACGGATTTGTTACTATGGGAGATAAAATACTAATACCCTACACTATACATTGCTTAAATTTGCCCGCCCCTTTCTATAACACGTTGTATATAGATTTGTGTGCGATTCGAAACCCTACAGTAAAAAAAGGGCTGGCACGGAACCATCCGTGCATGATTCCAACACGCACTCATCCTGTTTTTATATCTACCACCTACCATGATTCTGTTCTATCAGCATTACTGATCGCCCCAACCTTCGCGTACAAGAGCAGTAAAACATATTTTTCGTAGCAAACCACATCGTGAAATGGGATCATAAAGTGATCTCCACTTTATTGTGATTTGTCCCCTACAACGGGATAACACAAAATCGAGAGAATAGTGCGTACTCTGTACAATATAAAGGAATTACCTCGGTTGCGTAATCGAAATGCGTAGTGTGTATGCGGAACGACTGCAGTGCTGAGGTTTCTGGTTCGATCGCCGGGCCGGGTAAAAGTGATATTGAGTTTTTCTATTATGAAATGCTCAGTATCCATCCGAAGTCTGGAATTGTGTGAGGTATGGCCATGGGCTCGCTCCTTATTACAGCATGGGGCGAAAATAAGCTCGGCGCAATGTGGATGTGCTGGTTATCCCTCTGCCTACCCCTTCGGGGAATAAAGGCGTGAGTGTGTATGTCTAGCATAGGCCGGCAAATGAGCATGTGGTTCACCTGATGGTAAGTGATCTCCACTGCCCATGTATGCCCACAATATCAAATAATTATGGGCGCGTTGCCAACCTTAAAGGAAAGGGATAATTAAGGAATTGAGAAGGGAAGGGGAAATTGGTTCTCCAGATATCTCACTCACCGTACGAAACACAGTAGCAAGCCGCTGCTTTACGCCGGTTTTCTGTGAGACAGTGGTAATGACCCGGACGAGCCGACCCATTCATGCTGTAGACAAAGCTGTCTACAGTTTGGCTCTACCGAGTTTACTCAAGTTTTTGAATTATCATCATAATTTTATAATCATATATTTTTATTAAACTTTTTTTTTATTAGCTTGAATGACGAGACGAGCAGGTCGCTCGCCTGATGGTAAGCGACACGCCTGCTCATAAACAGAAGCAACGCCACACAGAACTTTAAATAACAAAGCACTGCATGACACTAGACTGCGCTCGTCACCCCGAGACATAAGGTGTTAAGACTCATAATGCCCAGTAATTACACTGGCTTCCCTTCACACCAGAACACAACAGTGCTTACACGCCGTTGATTGGCGGCAGAAATAGACAAAGTGGTGGTACCAACCAAGCCGGCCTCTCGCATACGAGGGACCTTCCACTTTTTAATCTCAATTGTTAAGAATTTATGTTGAAGAGAAGTCCGGACTGGTTAATTAATTATTTACACTAATAAACAAAATAAAGAAGTTTGATGATATTTCTACTGGTTGTGGAAAAATTTATATTACATATGAATTTGAATTTAATTTAATCTTGTGGAGCGTTTCACAGTACATTACGGTTTTATTTGCTCTACACAAGTTTTAGAATAGAACAGTAATGTTTGTTGCACCAAAGTATACATTTAATATTTAAAACTTTAGTGAGAAGCATTGGTTGACGAATTCTAAAAATCTTCTTCAAAAGATGAGAAGGTAGTAGTTCAAAACATATTTTTACTAATTTTTATAACACAATCTACATCAATTTGTAAATTACGTGAATCATTGCTTCTTACAAATGTTTAAAAAATTACAAATTATCATGGGCGGTGGAGATCACTTACTTGATCGTATTCCGACTTATGCTGTAAATATAAGAATTGAAAGCACAACACTTGACGATTTTTGAGACATTTATTTATTTATTTATTTATTCATAACACACACACAGTCATTACAGGATATACCCAATTCGAACTGGCGGGACTATTACATAATTCTAAAAGATAAAATAACAAACACATACAACTATATACTATAACATAAATGAAATTAAGTATAACAAATAACATATAACAAAATTTTTGCGAGCTCACTCCAGTTACACGTCAAAATATCTGTTTTGACATGCACGTCATTTATAATTTTAACCGCTCGCGTGAGAGGCGCTTTGGCCAAGAGGTTGGTCCGGGCCACCGGCACCGCCAGCAGCGGCGGGCATAACCTGAATACATGAAGTCTACATTGGCCATTATCGTTATTAAACATTACATTCTCACAATCTCCGGATTTCCGGGATACGATTGTATACGTCGACTTCACTTCAGGAAGGATAGAACCATTACAGGGAAAATGAAAGCTTACGAGTCATTATTTGGTTCGTATTTGTACCAAGCAAAGTTGAAAACATTTATAACATAAGTTTTATTAACAATATCGGTACGCATGCAACTAGTTGAAATTTAGACTCACGTTAACGTAATATGCTGCGTACAGTTTAAAAGTATAATAAACACTTTTTGAAAATTGCCACTCAATGAGTCAGAGTCTATACATTCATCATATCAAGTACTAACAATTGAGCATCTTTTTAAAGATGTCACTTGTTAGTACTTGAGATTGAACTTTATTATTAGATATTGCTATTTTAATACTTGACATTGGCGAAATTATCGAAAATCGATGGAGCCATAATCTAAAAATAGAATAGAATAGAATCAAATCAAGAGTCGACATTTGTGTTGCTAATATGAATTACAAATACAGAAATAGACAAGTTTTTGTGTAACTGCCAACAAATTATAAATAAATAAATAAATACACCCAACAGTCACACACATAGTCCTGACCCCACACTAGGTTAAACCTGTATCGTGGGTATCAGGAACTACGAGGGACTTGCGGTCCCACAACACCCAGACCCGAGACAAATATTTGTGGATCAGACAAACATTTGTCTTGGTGCGGGAATCGAACCCACGGCCTCACGCTTCGCAACCGGCTACTCGCCCGCTGCGCCACGGAGGCTGTCGAATTAAATTAATGTATATGAGATCTTTGTTCTGATATAAAACGTGTTACAGAAAGGTGTGGTCATATTTAAGGTTATCCTTTTCTTACCGTACGGTTAAATTAATGAACGTGAAATCCATTTTATTTGATAAAAGTGTCTAAATATTACATTTCAAAATCGAGATACGACAATCTGCACCGCGCAAAAAATTTGATGTATGAAGTGTCGACTAGAGATCATGAATCAATTTTTATGAATTGATGAATGAACGACCTGCACAAACTTTTATAGCCTCGCCCGTTTGCACAGAGCTTTGGTGGGGTCATTTTTTTGCTTGAGTTTCGTTTCTTTTCATCTTATTTCCATGCTTGGACCACTTTTAAAATAAAATATAAACCAGCCAAATACAAAATTATTACACTCTTAATAGACACATAGATATGAAATTAATACTTAAATTGACTGTTTAATGTGAAATCTGATGGATAACATTTAAACGGTCATTGTAAAACAAGCCTACTTAAAAGTAAAATAAGATCGAAGATCGTTGAGGCGCCGAGCTAGTTGCGTTAGAATGTAATTACATACATACATAGCCTCACGCTCGTTTCCCATAGGAATAAGGAGAGGCAATGGATTTTCACTTGCTGCGATCCTTGCACAATCTATAATTAGTTTTATTTTATTGGTGTGCAGTATCTGATATATGTACTCGTATCTCTACTTTGCGCGGCGAAAGTTGCATGAGAGAGGTCAATTTAATATAGCAAGATCGTTAAATTTCATGAGATTTCTCGGCAATGGCAGCCGCTAGTAAAACCTATTTAGAATGTAAAGCTGCAATACTATTATGCACCATTACGCCTGTAATGGTTTGGTGCATTCAATTCAAGATACTAAGTGGTGTAGGAATAATGTGCGTCCCTTTATGAACCAATTTTATTATCTTTAAATTTTATTTGTTAGTGTTTCTAGTAATACAATGGGACTAATTTATTTATTTTTTATTTTGAGGATCTTGTTTACTATTTTAAAATAACTTGAATCTGGGAATAGCATGGTACAGAAAAATAATAAACAATTTTCGTCGTGTAGCGGGCAAGTTGGCTTTGAAACGAGAGGCAAAAGATTCGATTCCCACAATGTGACTAATGTTTGTGAATTACACATTTTTTTTCCGGATTTCGATGTAGTGGGACCCCAAGTCCCTGATACTCAAGATACAGATTAACCTAATGTGGGGTCAGGCCTAAGTGTGTGATTGTTGGGTGTATTCATTTATTTACTAAACGAAAATTAATGCTTGACCACTCAATACTTGAGTGATACAGCCACGATGTAGACAGTTTTGTCTACAGCATGAATGGACCGCCTCGTCTGGGTCGTTACCACTGTCTCACAGAAAACCGGCGTAAAGTAGCAGCTTGTTGCCGCGTTTCGTACGGTGAGTGAGATATCCGGAGACCCAAATGCTCATCCCTTTCCCAATCCCTTTATTATACCTTTTCTTTAAGGTTGGCAACGGGCCCATGATTCTTTTGGTATTGTGGGCGTACATGGACGGTCGAGATCACTTACCATCAGGTGACCCAGTTGCTCGTTTGCCGGTCTATGCTATATAAAAAAAAACTATTTTTATGTTACGCTTGTAAGCGATCTCCACTGCCCATGACCACTCACAATACTAAAAGAGACGTGGGTACGCTAAAATAAATAATAATACTAGCCCTGTATTATATATGTCCCACAGCTGGGCACGGGCCTCCTCTACTGAATGAGAGGGGTTAGGCCTTAGTCCATCACGCTGGCCTAATGCTGGTAGGCTGACTTCACATACCTTCGAAATTCTTATGAAGAACTTCTCAGGTATGCAGGTTAAGTAATACTCGTAATTAACAATTAAATCACACATAACTTAGAAAAGTCAGAGGTGTATGCACTTGGGGCTGGTTTCGAACCTGCGACTTTCGTCTCGACAGTCCATACCACTCCCCGCTGAGCTATCACTCACTCTATCTAGGTACGTTGCCGAGTTTTATTTAATGATGATTGAAGAAGGAGGGGGGAGAGGAGGGAGTTTGTTAGGTCTCCGGTAAATCTCGACTATTGATCGCCAAAGATATGCTTATTTACATATACGACCATGACCTAATTCTGGTTAAATACATTTGCTTAAGACACCTCAGACACTAAGGTCTACCCTTCTAATGGTTTTAATTAAGCGCCCCTATACCGAACCCTTTACATGACCCTTATGCAATCTTCGAAGCCCTTAACAGATCCTTCGTTGGAGATATTACTGAGATTTCATTATCTTCCCATGTTTGGTGTTCCGCAAATTATCCATATTAATATTATTTGCTCCAAAGGGTTTGCGAAAGTCAATCTATCTTTATTACTTCAAAGAGAAAATGGAATATCGGGGACATATTCTTAGCTTCAGTTACATCGTGGTATGACGGGACTCTACACACCAAATGGGCGTTATGAACTCTGTAATTAATGGGTAATTCTTACTTTCTTTCTGCCTGGCTTTATTCCGGATTGATGGCAGGGCAGACCCTTCCATCAGGAATTGACGGTAGATTTGGTATTATGTGGATCAAGTGAATTAAAATCTAAGTGTTAATATCTAGATATTTTAATATTTGATATTTTGCATGAGTTTTACGGGATTTAAATTTATTTAACACATCAGGTATGCAAGGATCGTAGCAAGTGGAAATCTGTTGTATCTGCCTACCCCTATGGGAAACAGGCGTGAGTCTATGTATGTATGTATGTATGTAACACATCATGGGACGGAACAAGCTCGGCGAACAGTGGGTGTCCTGTAATTATACCTCTACCAATATTAGGCCTTACTAATAAACGTTACTTACGCATTTATAATGTATACACTCGTTTGTCTTTCTCTGTCAACGCGATTTATAAAGTGCTAGAAACAGTGTTTTAACTAATCAGTACTTAAAAGCAACCATGTTTAACAATGGTAGATTTATAGATTAAATTGCCATTTACCCCGAAAATGTTACTCTAATGAAATTTTGGGTTTAAACAACAAGTTTATTTATCCATTTATTTTTAGTTAACAGTACAAAATAGACACATTATTTACCATCCAATGCCCTTTATAATCATAAAACAGATACAATATTGGTGACCTGTTAGTATTGCATCTCTGTTTTTGGAGATACAAGCGTGATCAAATATTACGATAAGCTATATGCCACTCCATAAGCTAATATCCAAACATTGTTCTAAAGTTACACGAACAAAATTAAATACACTTTCCAATTTATATTAACAGCAAACATTTTATATAAATACGTTTTATAATCAAATTAATTTATTTATGTTAATCCAATATGATTCATTTAGCTCGTTGCACCATGTTCTCAAATTTATAGTTAGGCAAATTTAAATTCAATGCAATCGGTTTGGCATTTCATTTTACGGTTGGTTTATTAATTTTATGAATATGATTGTAACGAGGGTAGAGGCGCTGTGAAATGGTGAATGTCCTATGACAAGCAGGCCAATTCTCGTAATTTTAAATGTTCAAAATATCATTCCGATCTAGTCTCAGCGTCAAGAAAGTTGCAAATGGCATTCTCTTAAACCAATAATCAACGTCAAATGCACCTAGCATTAGCAGTAGCATTATCCAGTTTTGGCTACAGTCAACTTTTATTCTACATTCAATATCATTACGATCTATGTTCACATTTTACGTTGATTATTGGTTTAAGAGAATGCCATTTGCAACTTTCTTGACGCTGAGACTATATCGGAATGATATTATGAACATTTAAAATTACGAGAATTGGCCTCCAGGTCTAAGTCAGAGGTTCCCAAACTTATTTTGTCTACTGCCCACTTTGAAAATAAATATTTTTAGCGGCCCCCATTTTTTTACCTACTTAAAAACCACTATAACTTCAAATTAAATAAATTATTGAGAGCTATATCAGCGGAGATTAAACATTCATTTTAAACGAGACTTTTATTATAACCCGCAAGAGTTAAGTAACTACTTAGATGAAATTACAAAAGCCCGCCTCAGCCTCTACAACGCCCCCGCCCTTTTTTCTGGGTCTCTTACCTTTTAGGCACCCTTTAGGCATGCAACGCCCACAAGGGGGCGTTATCGCCCACTTTGGAAAAGACTGGTTTATTATTATAGGCATAATTAAGGCATAGGTAGTTGTTAAGGTGAAGTTAAAGGACGCGGGAAAGAGCGCGCCGAACCATGGACAAGGTGCACCCTACTCGAGTACCTACGCGACGCCCACTTTCTAAAGTACCAGAGTTTTGACGAATTACTAAACACTGGTTGTAGGTCTCTATGTGAGAGACCGTTTGGGTTGGCACCACCGCTTTGTCTATGTCTGCCGCCAAGCAGCAACTAAACACGGTTGTGTTTCGGTTTGAAGGATATTGAAGCCAGTGAACTTACTTGGCATTATGAGACTTAACATATTATGTGTCGGGGTGACGAGCGCAGTGAATGCCATGCTTTGTAATTCGAAGTTCTGTGTGGCGTTGCTTCTGTTTATGACGTGCGCTGATGGTAAATCAAGCGAGCGAACTGCTCGTCTCGTCATTCAAGCTAATAAAAAAAATGTAATAAAGCCTAATAGGTGATGAAACTGGAACAATATCTCAAAGATTTTAGTAACATTTTATCTATTCAGAAAGTAGTAATCTAATTTGCTCGTCGACAAAACTTAGATATTGAACTAACACTAAATTGCTGTAAGCAGATTACTTCTTATACTTACGTTGTAACTTCTTACTAAAACAAAATAATCTGCATACGATATTATGATATTATACCGCCATTTTGGATACCTAACTGTTATTAGGTTGATCCTGAGTTTCCATAGTGATGCTTTTTCTATACTTTCTGTCGGTTTGTCAAAATATA
The DNA here is from genome assembly GCA_905332985.1 of Mimas tiliae. Lineage (NCBI taxonomy): Eukaryota > Metazoa > Arthropoda > Insecta > Lepidoptera > Sphingidae > Mimas > Mimas tiliae. Next base: position 17,890,896 of record HG995247.1, on the reverse strand, counting down.
CTTTAACCAATCGAAATAAGATGACAAGAAACGTAACTCAAGCAAAAATAACCCCCCAGAAACTCTGTGTAAGGGGTCGGGGCTATAAAAGTCTGTGCATAATATAATCTCTAGTTGACACTTGATCCGTCTAATTTTTTGTGCGGTGCAGAACGACGTTTCTAGAAATTTAATATTTAGACATTAACTTTTATGAAATAAAGTTGATTTTGAACGTTCATAAATTTTTGCTGTGTGTATGAGTGTTACGTGTGATTTTACCTTTGCATGTGTAAGTAAGTGGAGATTCAACGAAGTGGAGCCGTTTTTTTGGCAGATTTATATGATAGTTATCGTTCTAGTTATCTTATTTCGATGCTTTAACCTCGTTCGAAGCAAATTCTCTGATTTTGTAAGTGTGATCGGTTAATAGGGTAGTTGACTAGATTTTTTTATTATTTAAATCAATAAGTTACGTTACTCAAAATCTATTGCAGAAAGAATTTTATAAATCGGACCAAAAATAAATAAGTTAGAAGCCATTCAAAACCTGTAGAAGGGGTAATTGTCAAATGACAGAAGACGCAAACTTTGACGTCAATGTGTAAAATGTTCATTATGGTGGACGCGTGCAAGCGAGATAGTGAGATATCCCTACTACGCACCCACTTTTCTTCATACCAACATTTAAAGTCATAACTGCGGGCACATTTTTGAACCAATTTTGATTGTGTTTTAATAAAAGGGTTTCTTTTGCGTATCATTTTCTGTTGCTAATAAAATAATGTATTAAATTCAATATAGGAAACTACCTTATTGAAGGTCTATAGGATCTGGGTATGTATGTGCGTATGACGTGAAAGCTATCGAAAAACTCGCAAAAACTTTGATTATGGTCACTATATTGAGTAAGATGATAATGACGCTAGCGTGTCCTGCTTGACGCGATCATTCGAAGCCAACCTTAAGCCGTGGTTTTTGTAAACTTCAACAAAATTGCCATATCATAAACATTAATTTAATACCTAATTCTGCAAAAAGATTTGATGGCAAGACGATGATTATTCTGCAAAAATTACGAACCTATTTTACTAGTTAATTTAACAGCCTTGCCTTACCAAACATCTACTTAAAATTCAGCGTAGTCTCGTCTGGGATTACAATAAATTTGATTTATCAGAACTGTTTACTCAGAATATTCTCCAGTTAATTTTTACCGTGACTTAAGCTTCTTGTAATAATAAATAACGTTTCTTTTTAATTTCAACTTAGGTAATTACTTATTCCTTTGTGTATTTTAAGACTTTGTTTAGTAATGCTGTTTTGATTAGGTTTAAGGTGCAGAATGTTTTACTGATAAAACCTCCCAACCTGATCATATTTGTACCCAACTACTTTTCATCATACTTTCACAGAGGCGAAGCTGTTAGCAAAATGTACTTCTATAATAAATACGTATAAATAAGTTAAATAAAACTTACTTGATATCATTTTTTTTAAAGAACATGTTTTTATACTGTTACATCTAGGTCAAGAGGAAGACTGCGTCATGGCTTTAGGGGCTTATCGTGATATATCTTTCATTATTCCTGACTACTCCCGTGACAAAGTTTTTTTTTTTTTTATAGTATAGGCTGGCAAACGAGCAAGTGGGTCACCTGATGGTAAGCGATCTCCACCGCCCATGTACACCCACAATACAAAATAATTATGGGCGCGTTGCCGACCTTAAAGGAAAGGGATAATAAGGGATTGGGAAGGGGAGGGGGATTTGGGCCTCCGGATATCTCACTCACCGTACGAAACGCAGCAGCAAGCTGCTACTTTACGCCGGTTTTCTGTGAGACAGTGATAACGACCCGGACGAGCCGGCCCATTCATGCTGTAGACAAAATTGTCTACAGCGTGGCTCTACCACTCGTAGCTTATCTACTTACTCGTAGTTTATCGGTTGTCTTTAAAAATGAGTTCCCTTGCGATATTAGAAGTACCTCTAATATGCTTCCTCTTTCCCTTATCTCACAGTGGTGTTGACGCAACATCTTCGTGCTTTTAAACATAAGTTAGAGTAAATTTGGCTTGTAGTTTTAATGAGCGGCGGCCTGCCTGACGTCGACACCGCTGGGGAGAAAACATGTGTCCGTATGTGTCGTTGGTATAATGAACTGGCGAATAAATTCAATTGCATTGACATAATGAACGGCAGTTGTAGTACATTCTCAAAGGGCCTACGAAAATGTATATTGTATCACAATATGTAACTAAGCTTAAGTTATCCAGAATTTGACTATCTGTTTCGATGTACTGTGTATTATTAGCTTTCTAATATCCTAGTCCGCACTTTATTGAATATATATATATATATATATATATATATATTCAATAAAGTGAAGTGAAAAGTGAAAGCCCTTATATATATATATATATATATATATATATATATATAAGGGCGCATGTTTTGGAATACAATCTGGTTTTAATGATTGTATAGTTATAAAGTTGTACTAATGTATTGATTGTACTCTGTTTTGCGTCTTAAATAAATAAATAAATAAATAAAATAAAATAAAATAAACACCCAGACCTGAATCCTATATTTGTGGATCACAGAACCATTTTTTTCATCGAGGCTCGGCAAAGTGACTACGCTACACCTAATAGTAAGTATAACGCCATGAATACTGTCGACCAACGATAGACACTGAATCTATCGCAGATCGGCAGAATTATGCCGGTCTGCTTAGTTGCTTCTTCACACTCCGTTTAACGGATCCCATGTTATAGGAAAGAGGAAACACGTGCGCCGGCAAGCTATTCCACAGCTTTATGGTCCGACAGAAATACGATTTTGCGGAACCTCTTGGTCCGAGCCGAGATGGAAGAAACCACGAAGCTATGGTCTATTTGTCTCGGTGCGGGAATTGAACCCGCGGACACACGCTTCACGGTCGGTTACTCGCCCACTGTGCCACGGAGGCTGTCAGAAGTACCTGTAATAATCCAGGATATTTATTCCAATCTAAGGAATTCCTATGCCGTGACTGGAATAAAGAAGTTTAGAATCAAGATATATTAGTCGATTTGTATGTTGGTCTCTTACTTGTTTTTTATTATTCTGATTCGGGTGTTGGCGTCATTTATTTATTAGGTAGGAGGCTCCTCGTAATAGAGAGGCCATCTGGGTGAGTACCATGGATTTGTCAATTTCGATCGATATATAGTTTTGTCTACAGCATGAATTGTCCGGTTCGACTGTGTTGTTATCACCATCCCATAGAAAACGTGCTTGTTTTTTCACCGCCAGTCACCAGTTTGCTGTACCGTTTTGTAGGTGTTGAGATATCATGATTCTTCTAGTATTAAGGGTGTTTATGGACGGTGATGATCACTTGGCTTCCATTGTGATCCACTGTAATGATTTTTATTTTTCTGAAAGACGAAACAAGAAATTCGCTCGCTTGATGGTAACCACTTTCTTGTTTGTCGCTTAGCTATAAAAACTTAACATGTTCGCAGTAAGTACTTTGTATTTCAGAGTTCTGTTTATGGGCAGGTATGATGCTTACCATCAAGCTGGCAATATGATTGTCTCTTCTTCATTCAGAGAAATAAAAAAAACAGCCGAATCAAACAACGACGGTATTCAACGGATGTTTGTGTCTCATCGCAATGGCCATCCAAGTGCAAGTGTGTTACCATCAGGTAACACACTTGCTCGTTCACCGGCCTATGCTAAAAAAACTTTATCTTTAAAAGGGAACGGAAATGTGTATAAAAATAATTCAACATTTTCCAACACAAAAACAGTAAAATGAAATCACAAAAAGACAAACGCAAAAATTACAAACAATACACCGCAATTAAAGGAGTCTCATGAAATGCGAGTACAAGTGGATTGTCCAATGGGCGCGTCAGCTTGGGTCGAGTTGAGTGCTCTCGGGCACTCTCGGGCACACTCGGCTGCCCCCGGAGGACGCAATAAATAATACCTGAGAGACTATAGTACTCCATTATGAAGTATGAGGCTATCGTTTTGACAGGCAGTGCGTTTTTAATAAACAATAAGTCCAAGATTGATAGCACCGACTCAAAATTTGTTCGATTTTTATCAGGACTTTTAGTCGGTTCTATTTTAGTTATAACAGTAAAATTGTATACCTTTTAAAGAAAGAATCATCAAAATCGATGCTTTAAATGCCGATATTTTAGTTTTTAATTAATTTTAATCAATTTTTTAAATCAATTTTATCTACAGCATGAATGGGCTGGCTCGTCCGGGTCATTACCACTGTCTCACAGAAAACCGATGTAAAGTAGCAGCTTGCTGCTGCGTTTCGTACGGTGAGTGAGATATCCGGAGGTCCAAATACGGAGGGCATTTCGGGCCTCCGGGGGAATCTCAATTCCTTAATTATCCCTTTCCTTTAAGGTCGGCAACGCGCCCATTACTCTTTTGGTATTTTGCGCGTACATGGGCGGTGGTAATCACTTACCATTAGGTGACCCACTTGCTCGTTTGTCGGCCTATGCAATAAAAAAATAAAAAACAAAAGACACGAGTCGATCCCAGCCCCCAGGGCATGTACCTATAACCTTTCGTTTTCGAGTTTTATTAATTATCGCAAGCTTTGACGGTGAAGGACAACGTCATAAGAAAAGCCCTGAAAGGTCACCATAATTCGAAGGTGTGTAGAGTTTACTAACCCGTATTAGACCAGGGGGGTGACGTAGAGCCTAATGCATCATTTAGTAGACGAGGCCCGTGCCCAGCAGTATGACAGTGTATAATATAGCACTCCTGTCGAAGCAGCCCCGCAATTAAACGATTATTTGGTAGATGTAGGTAGTCCAAGAGGCTAATTCTCGTAATTTTAAATGTTCAAAATATCATTCCGATCTAGTCTCAGCGTCAAGAAAGTTGCAAATGGCATTCTCTTAAACCAATAATCAACGTCAAATGCACATAGCATTAGCAGTAGCAGTAGCATTATACCGTTTTGGCTTCAGTCAACTTTTATTCTACATTCAATCTCATTACGATCTATGTTCAAATTTGACGTTGATTATTGGTATAAGAGAATGCCATTTGCAACTTTCTTGACGCTGAGACTAGATCGGAATGATATTTTGAACATTTAAAATTACGAGAATTGGCCTCCAGATGATATACTTTTGTGAAGTACGTTATATTTTCCTGCTTGACTGCCTCGGTCGTGCAGTTGTAATTCGTACGCGGTACGACTGCTGTGCTGAGGTCTCGTGTTCGATCCTCGGGTCGCGTAAAGTGATATTGGGTTTTTCTATCATGAAATGCTTAGTATCAGCCCGGAGTCTGCAGTTGTGCCCTCTATCATATTATGGAAATAAGTTCGTCGAAATGTGGGTGTACTAGTTACACCTCTACCTACCTAGTACAGGCATGAGTACGTATATATGTATGTTATATTTACCCGTGAATAATTTCGCGATCAATCGTTTGACAACCACTATTTTGAATCGAAGGTCTATTTGTCGGCTTCTGCGCAACGTATACCATAAATTATAATGGATATCAGGAACTACGAGTGACTTACGATACCCTAGGCAAATATTCCATCCCGATTTTTTTTCTGCCATCTCGAGCTCTGGGTCCCTCATTTTAATAAGCTATTCGCTTGAAATAAAACTAGTTAATACGGATTTTATCGCGGTTTCATTTTTTTTTTTAGTCGCGACGTTTTGAAAGTTTTTCAGCCTTCGTGGTCACGGGCAACTGAGATTGATCTGTATAAACTAGTTTTATTTCAATGTGTAATATTCGCGTAAACCTAAGAAATAGCTATTCGCTTGTAATGCCAGTGTCGAGTTAATATTCGTATACTATTCAGTGCAGACACCATTCCTTTGTGTAGTCTCACGTCGGATGTAGTCATTTTTGAACAATAAACCTCACTTTATGCTCCGTACAAAGTTCAGTCTATCAGGAGGAGAGTTTTAAAACTTACTTTGTACACAGACAGTATACATCTTAATTATTTACATTTATATGAATTCTAGATGTGCTCGGCATGCGTTGCAATGACTTTTTTTTTATTTCTATGTAAATACACAAATAATACAATGATTTGGATTTTGTTCGTTTCTTTTTTATTTATTGTTCCACACTGATCTAACAAAAATACACCCAACAGTCACACACATAGTCCTGTAGGCCAATTCTTGTAATTGTAAATGTTCAAAATATCATTCCGATCTAGTCTCAGCGTCAAGAAAGTTACAAATGGCATTCTCTTAAACCAATAATCAACGTCAAATGCACCTAGCATTAGCAGTATTCGTAGCATTATACCGTTTGGCTTCAGTAAATTTTTATTCTATATTCAATCTTATTACGATCTATGTTCACATTTGATGTTGATTATTGGTTTAAAAAAAGGCCATTTGCCCATACTAGGTAAACCTGTATCGTGGGTATCAGGAACTACGAGGGACTTGCGGTCCCACAACACTCCGACCCAAAACAATTTTTTGTGAATCACACAATCACATCACATAACATTTATCTCATTACGGGAATCGAACCAACGGCCTCTCGCTTCGCAGCCGGCTACTCGCCCGCTGCGCCACGGAGGTTGTAACGGATCTTAACGGATGAATGGTAGAAACAGGCATAGAGGACAAACAAACAAACAAACATAGTATCCATTCATTTTTATAAATATAGTTTCTCGTAACGATGAACTCTTTGGGAACTAAGTACTGCGTCCATTTCATGTGATCAGAGTTAGAATATTAGAACTTCTGAATTGCATTGTATAAATCTCGAAATCTGGCCCGAGAAGCCAGTATCAACTATTTTGCGGCTATCTATAACTTCATTCTACAGATTAAAATAAAACTAGTTTAAACGGATTTTATCGCGGTTTAATTTTTATTTTTATTCCCGAGGTTTCGAAAGCTTTTCAGCCGTTTAAATAATTAAAAAATAAATGTATAATTTTAAAATGAAGGTAGCCAATGTAACATTAACTTTTCGAGACGACCTACACCTTAGTCTCTCCCGTGACCACGAAGGCTGAAAAGCTTTTGAAACGTCGGGACTAAAATAAAAATTAAACCGCGATAAAATCCGTGTAAACTAGTTTTATTTCAATGTGTAATATTCGCGTAAACAAAAGAAATCACTTCATTCGGATCTGGATCAACTTATCGGATTTTTATTTTTTTATTGGCTTGAGTGACGAAACGAGTAGGTCACTCGTCTGATGGTAAGCGCCATGCCTGCCCAAAAACAGAATCAACACCACACAGAACTTTGAATCACAAAGCATTGCATAGCATTGGATTGCGCTCGTCACACCGAGACATAACATGTTGAGTCTCAAATGCCTAGTAATTTCACCGGCCTTGCCTTGGTACTTGTGGGGTGCATCGGGTCGAGTTGCGAATTGCTATGTTTTTCCTATATTTTTCTCTTTTATAGGCTACTAGCTTTTGCCCGCAGCTCCGCCTGCGTGAATAGACTTTTCCGAAATAAAACGTAGCCTATAACCGTCTCCTGGGTCCCATCTATGTCTACATCAATATTCATCAAAATCGGTTCAGTGATTTAGGCGTGAAAGCGTAACAAACAAATAGATTATTTTTTTAATAAAAGAATCCTATGCTACTTCTTATACCTCCAATCCGTCATGTACCATATGTTACCGTCCAATGGTTTTTGAGTGGTAGAGCCACGCTGTAGACACTTGTGTCTACAGCACGAATGGGCCGGCTCGTCCGGGTCGTTACTACTGTCTCACAGAAAACCGGCATAAAGTAGCAGCTTGCTGCTGCGTTTCGTACGGTGAGTGAGATATCCGGAGGAGTTCTTAAAACACCATATTTTTATTAAGCTGAAAGCTAGTCATGACGTAATAAATGTTTTAGTCAGAATAATAAAAATGGAGATGATAATAAACACGCGAGGTTAACTGCGAGTGATAAATGCTTTATCAATTGTCTCAATTACACCAGCCATTCGGTAATCGCTAGTGGTATGATGTCCATTTCATAGAAAATTTAAAAACTGAAATTGTTATCAGTTGATTTGTTCGAATATTCAAGGGACGACCGTGCTTAGCGAGACAGCACGCAAGAGGCGTGCAGTCGCGTTAACTCCGCTGACTACCACTTCAAATTCAATTTCAATTTCAAAAAAATATTCATTTATTCTGTAAATTGGATCGTAAATATCACTTTTTAACCGACCTCAAAAAAGGGGGCGGTTCTCAATTTCTCCGCCAGTTGTGGACCGATTTTGTTGGAAAAAATTTCACTCGGTAGAGTTTAGCTGCGATGTGGTCTCATATAAATTTGGTTAAGATCTGATGACGGAGTACGGAGTAAAAAAATAAAATCGCGATTGTGTGATTGTATTGGAATTTACAAAGAATTTGAAGTCGGTTTCTAAGTTCCGTTAAACGTTATGTTATACATGTCAATTATTTTTTATGCTACATTACATTTACGACGGCATTTCGTGGCTAGCCATGAGAAGAAACGCCGAATCAAACTCATGGGTTATGGCCTCTTATAATGTCCAGAGAACACTACACTGGGCACTTCTCGAAGAGGCATCGGATCTTAGGCATAGCCACGTAACAGACTTGTGACGTCACCGTCCCGACCCATTTCGCCTCCTCATCCCGTACGGGCCCGTGTAGTACGGCAAATGTTCTTAAACGCGTAGTTGTAAATATTTACAGGACTTCATGGCCGTGTATCCCACTCGCAAGTGCTATCCTAAGGGGCCGCTATCATAGTACCATCCTTGATCGACTCAGCCCATTCAACTTTGACTGCAGTATTTGTATATTTCTTAGTATGTTGGGTAGAACAAAATTAAGATATATTACACAAGTGGCAGCAAGTTAATTTTGTCTCGAGCACAAGGATAATTAAGTGACAGCCACGATACAAGAGAGACAACGCCCACGCTGCTGGTGTGAAACCAAAGCTATTATGATTGTTGTTTTTTTATTGTTGACAGCTCCGTGGCGCAGCGGGCGAGTAGTCGGCTGCGAAGCGAGAGGCCGTGGGTTCGATTCCCACACCGAGACAAATGTTTGTGTGAACCACAAATATTGGTCTCGGGTCTGGGTGTTGTGGGACCGCAAGTCCCTCGTAGTTCCTGATACCCACGACACAGGTCTACCTAGTGTGGGATCAGGACTATGTGTGTGACTGTTGGGTGTATTATTATTATTATTAACTTGAATAACAAAACAAGCATATAAGCGGCACACCTGCCCTTAAACATACATGAATTACAATTTACTGCACTGAACTACGCTCGTCAATGCCCAGTAATTTCACTAGCTTCAATGTCAGTGTCAACAGTGCTTATACGCTGCAATTTGGAGTCAAAAAGAGACAAGGCGGTCGTACCAACTCAGATGGCAACTCGCAAACGAGGGACCTACGTATTGAAATTGTACCGAGCACTTACGGAGAGTATTAGGTACATTGTAAAAACTATCTACAGGGCCTCCACCATTTTTTTTACACCCAACAGTCACACACATAGTCCTGACCCCACACTAGGTTAACCTGTGTCGTAAGTATCAGGAACTTCGAGAGACTTGCGGTCCCACGCCGCCCAGACCAGAAACAAATATTTGTGGATCATACAACAATTTGTCTCGGTGTAGGAATCGAACCCACGGCCTCTCGCTTCGTAGCCAGCTACTCGCCAACTGCGCCACCGAGGCTGTCAGTTTTGACATTTAATTTGACAGATAATTTATGACAGACTAGATCGACGATGAATCTGAATATTACGAAGAAATAAATGCCCATCATAGATACAAAACCACGTCTATCAGGCGTGTTAACAACTAAGCTGAAAGCGCGATCGCATCAATATCGTCAAATTAATTCACATACCTTGAACTCTGCATTTATCGACATCGAATCTGAAATGCTAGTTTTATTCCTTTCTATTCGGATAGTCATTGAGCTGACACACGCCATCTTGTTATGATTACCTACTAGCCCACCAGTGGTGCAATGAGTAACGACATTGTACCATTATATTGTGTGTATCTACAGAAAGGAATCGCAAATATGCCTACAGCACCAAATACTATACTACATTACTAGACGGGCTGTTTAGAAGTAAATAGAGCCACTTAACGCGGGAGTTTGACAACTCACAGACAGAGAGCGCGATAGGGGTTCAAGTTGAGAGTAAGCGAGATGGTAATATTGAGTTACGGTCAATTGACCGCAACTTAGTGGCACAATTTCCATGTACCGCTCAGCTTGTCTAGTAGTATACATTTAAGGTCTTTGTACATCAATGTATATTATGTCCCAGTTTGAAGAATATTACACTCAGGACTCATCAAGACTGTCTTACTGTCTTAATTACTGTGCTTAATGAGACTTCAGATATTTTGTTTCGGGACGATGAGCACAGTACTTTCTAGTATTTCAAAGTTATGTGTAAGCTATTGTTTATGTACAGTTGAGCAACCCTACTCGTTGTCAGAGTTGTATGAATTGACTGCCTCGGTGGCGCAGTTGTAATGCGTACGCGTTACGATTGAAGCTGAGGTCTCGGGTACGATCCCGGGTCGGGTAAGAGTGATATTGGATTTTTCTATTACGAAAAGCTCAGTATCAGCCCGGATTCTGAAATTTATATATGGCGAAAGGCTCGCCCCCTATCACATCATGGAACGGAGATACGCTCGGCGAAATGTTGGTGCACTGGTTACACCTCTGCCTACCCCTTCGGGGATTACAGGAGTGAGTGCGTATGTATATATTGTATGACTTGAGTTACATGTGACCCAGTTTACATCTCCAGCTCAAATGTTCAAACTGTAATCTGGTACACTGCTCACGCAATCTTTGATTTTCCATCCCTAGTGACTAGTGACTACGTTTTAAGTCATGTTCTCGAAAATTCTAATGCATTATTCACTTGGACAGTGTTTGATGCAGATTCCTTATGAATTATTTAGGATTTGTTACCATCGTGCGGGATTCTAAATCGATCTAAAGACATTTAACGATGAAATCTCTAGGAAACGATTTTTTAAAGTTAGTGATTATGGTTTTTTATTTAACCTGCCGCGGCAGAAACTACATGAAGACCTGATCTGTTTTTCAACTTAAATACGCTGACTAAGGTATTGCATAAGTATTTACACTTAAAACAGATCTGCTGAGCTGTGTATTAAATGTAAAGACTGGTTTCTTCCTATTTACCGAAAGCACTTAAGGCCAAGGAAAGAGGGTTAATATTTGTCGACGTAAAAAACAGTATGACTTTACATTTTTTTCTACTTCTTTGAAGACACAATTCCGCATCCCCGGCGCGTAGTAACCGAGCCAACCGTAAAATGGCTTCTTCAAAATGCATATAACTGAATGGCGGTCCACAATGGCTGCCAGATTTTATATCCGGGTTAAAGAGAATCTTTTGAATCCTTGGGGTTTCACTGGGTCACCTTAATAATAGATTATATAGAGAAAATACCTTCAGCCCTTGTACCAAAAAAGGCTTTCATATGACTTATCGACACGATTAAAAAACATCTGACAAGTATTAATGGTCCTTGTACCAGTTTTTCAAAAGTTGTCACTTTATCCATGTTTACGAAATAGGCACATTCTTACAGTGCTCTAAGCGGATTGTATTAGAAACGTATTTACTTTTCCAAGTAGTAGAGCCACACTGTAGGCAGTTTTGTCTACAGCATGAATGGGCCGGCTCGACCGGGTTGTTACCAATGTCTCACAGAAAACCACTGTTCGTATAGTTAGTGAGATACCCGGAGCCACAAATTCACCTTTGCCTTCCTAATCTCTTTTATTGTCTATGACAGCCTCCGTGGTGCAGCGGGCGAGTAGCCGGTTGCGAAGCGTGAGGTCGTGGGTTCGATTCCCGCACCTTGACAAATGTTTGTCTGATTCACAAATATTTGTCTCGGGTCTGGGTGTTGTGGGACCGCAAGTCCCTCGTAGTTCCCGATACAGGTTAACCTAGTGTGGGGTCAGGACTATGTGTGTGACTGTTGGGTGTATTATTATTATTATTATTATTACTATACTTTAAGGTTGGCAACGCGTCCATTCTTCGGGTATTGTGGGCGTACATGAGCCTTGGAGATCACTTACCATCAGTTGACCCCAAGTGGGTCCTCCTTTGCCTATGGTATAAAAAAACTCAGAACATCTTAGCTGGCTACCTATTAAACCTATTTACCTATATAAAGATTAAAGATTAACCCCCGGTTTCTGAAAGGCTGATCAAATCTACATTCAACTAACAGAACTTTGAGTTGACATCGCTGTCAAATCAATTCAAGTTGCTGAAACGTTATTTAGTGAGAAAAATTATAATATTTGATCTCTCTTTAGTATCGTTTGATATACGATTTTTCATATTAATTTGAAAGTTATGTTAGCTAACATGTGTGTCAAATCAAAGGTGATGATCACGCTTCTAGCAACTCAATTTCGACTTGACATGAGATTTGACATAGTTAATTTAACATTGATCAGCCTTTCGGAAACCGGGCGTAACCCTTTTAAAGCTATGAAGATGGCGTAGGCTCAAAATGAAGTTCCATTAGAACCCTGTAGGTACAAAACCCTTTAAATGAACAATACAATTCGATCTACCGTATCTATATACAAAATCTTTGTAAATGGTAATTCCGTGCTGTAACGAATTTTGTCTATAGCATAAATGGGTCGTCTCGATCGGATTGCTACCTTTATCTCACAGAAATCCTTCATAAGGCTTCATACCGAGATTATCGGAGGCACAAAAAGTACATTCAATCATCAAAGATGGAACAAAGCCAACCAATGTACAATAACTGTCAAAATGTATTAGAAATTGCTGCTTAATTTAACAATAGCTGGAAATTTCAATTGGAACATTTCTCGGGTCACATAATTGCGTTATGGCAAAATGCCAGGTCCTACTAAGGCACGGTTACTGAACAATAGGTGATTTGACATTGATTTTTCGATATCATTATCGATATCTGGTGCTACTGTAGTTTTAATTCATATTTTTTTCAAGGCTTCCAATTTTTTTTTGCTCTGATACGGCTAAGTGATTACACTGATCCTGGAGGCCAATTCTCGTAATTTTAAACGTTCAAAATATAATTCCGATCTATTCTCAGCGTCAAGAAAGTTGCATTTGGCATTCTCTTAAACCAATAAAGAACTTCAAATGCACCTAGCATTAGCAGTAGCATTATACCGTTTTGGCTTCAGTCAACTTTTATTCTACATTCAATCTCATAACGATCTATTTTCATATTTTACGTTGATTAATGGTTTAAGAGAATGCCATTCGCAACTTTCTTGACGCTGAGACTAGATCGGAATGATATTTTGAACATTTAAAATTACGAGAATTGGCCGTCAGATGTTAAGTATAGATCAGTCTAAATATCACATGGACCGTCAAGAGACATTGTGTTCCTCGCCGATCGGCAGAATTATGACGGCCTGAATAAGTTCAAGAGTTCGAAAAAGTTTTAGATCCGGGGCTGGTTATAAAGTTGCTAACTCCGGATTGCGACTCACCTGAACGATACACTATGGCGGGTTTTTCACCATAATATGTACGCTGGTGGTTCGTGACACCTATGCCTACCCCTTCAGACATTACGGGTGTAAGTGCGTATGTATTAAAACAAAAAAATGGTAAAACCTTAAATGACCTATTACGGCAAAATGACACGGGGTCTCCGAGCTGGCCGCACACACACTTGAGTGTTTATCACACGTTTCGGTCGCAGCCTTTCGGTGCGGCGAAATATCACAAATAGAAACGCAACTTTATTTAATACCTTTATTTTTATCGGCCCACACTCAACTAAATGTCGAAAACTTTAACCGTTGAAAATGTATGTTTTTTTTGCTTTATTTTGACCTTTCGACGGAAATGGCCCCGCTTGTCGAGCTCGGAGTAATGATTTCAAATCTGGCCACGAATATTTTTGTGGCGTTATGTTTTCGAAGTGTTTTAATATTTTTATCAGGTAAACAGCGAAGTAAAAAGGTGTTGGGGAGGTGAAAGGGAGGATTTGGGAGGATTCTTTGTCGCCAGTTCAGTGACAACGTACTAAGGCTGTGGAACCGGTGTCGTACTGGGTTCACCACGAGGCAGTGCAAAAAATATGTGTCTTTTGAACCGATTTAAAAAAGAAGTTCTGTATTCGACTCGTATGTATGTATGTAAATTTGGTCACACCTTTCTCAAAAACTAATGAACTACTACTACTACTACTTTTTTCCTTCCTATAACTTGGGATCCTTTAAACGGAGTGTGAAAAAGCAACTAAGCAGGCCGGCATAATTCTGCCGATCTGCGATAGATTCAGTGTCTATCGTTGGTCGACAGTATTCATGGATTGCGCTATACTTACCATCAGGTGTAGCGTAGTCACTTTGCCGAGCCAGGATAAAAAAAAAAAAAAAAAAATGTTTTACTTACGTAATATACTTACACAATTTCAGGAAAGATTTATATGAAGTTATATACATAACTGTACATCAATGTCATTATTATTTTGTAAAAGTTCCCTTGATTCTTTCATTTCACGTAATAGGACTCGTTGCCGACCTTAGAGGAAAGGGATAATCAAGAGATTGGAAAGATGATTTGCACCTCCGGATATCTGGTAACAAGTCGGTCAAGCTGGCCCATTCATGCCGTACCTAAAAATGTCTACAATGTGGCCTTATCACTAATTTGAAATACAAATCCTTGAAAAAAAATTGTACAGTAATTTAAACAATTGAACAGACATTAAAATGTTATTAACAACTGTTACTAAATACTTTGAACATTTCCAAAGTTTTAGAAACTATGCCCAAGATATTTAAGAGCGATGGAAAATATCAAAAGCCTTGTTTTCAAAGAGTGCTTTATTGTAAAGACTGAGCCTACGAATTGTATTATTAATTAAATTGGATTTATGGTTGCCCTGGCGCTCCTATCGAAATTAATAGGAGTATTGTGATTAAACATACCGACTGCTTGATTTAATAAATATATTGAGATAACAAATAAATAATTTTGCGTTACATAAGACTGCCTCGGTGGCGCAGTTGCAATGCGTACGCGTTACGACTTACTGACTTCAAGGTCTCGGGATCGATCCCCGGGTCGGGTAAAAGTGATATTGGGTTTTTCTATTACGAATTGCTCAGCATCAGCCCGGAGTCCGGAACTGCGCCCGGTACGGCGATAAGCTCGCCTCCTATCACATAATGGGACGGAGATACGCTTGGCGAAATGTGGGTGTACTTGTTACACCTCTGCCTACCCCTTACAGGCGTGAATGCGTATAATTTTGCGTAGAATCGAGAATGGTCTGTTTTGAAGCGCTATTTGATTAAATCTTGCGGTGTGAGTAAGCACATATTGTATTTCTTATGTTGGTGAACAAAATCGGTTATTCGCATTGAAATACATACATACGCACTCACGCCTGTAATCCCCGAAGGAGTAGGCAGAGGTGTAACCAGTACACCCATATTTCAACGAGCTTATTTCGGCCCCATGATGTGATAGGGGACGAGCTTATCGCCATATCAGGCACAATTCCAGATTCCGGATACTGAGCATTTTGTAAAAACGCATCGAATTGAGAGCCTCTTCCTTTTTGAAGTGGGTTAAAATAGCTATCACATACGTTAATTGGTGGTTAAATTTTATTCAAACATTGTGAAACAGGCCGTAAATGCGTCATAGTGGCGTTTTACGATAGTCAGCTAACGTCACTCCAGATTAACGCCAAGTGAGCAATTAGCATAATTAGACGCGTCGTGGTGGCTTCACGCTCTAAATATATCTTTATCGGAGAAGTTTTAAAATGTCTCTTATATATTTTTATAGCAGAAAGGAATGGTTAACTAGGTCACCTAAATAAGTGATCACCACCGCCCTAAGAACACCGACAATGCCATTTTACAAGGTGGTAGGTCCCTGGTATGCGAGAGGCCATATTGATTGGTACCACACTGCTTTGTCTATTTATGCCGCCAAGCAACAGTGTGTAAGCACTGTTGTGCTCCGGTTTGAAGGGCATTGAAGCCAGTGAAATTACTGAGCATTATGAGACTTAACACGTTATGTTCGGGATGACGAGCGCAGTCCAGGATTCAGGATTTTGGTCTCGGGGGGGGGGGGGGGGGGGCATGACCCAAAATTGAGAATATACTATACCCACTTAAAATGGAATAAGTAAGGATAAGCGATGAAAATTATATTGTAGGTAGTAGTAGTAGTAGTACTAAAAAAGTAGGATAATATGAAGATTGGTCAGTGGACCCAAATGCTTTGGGGAGGGGGGGTCTAAAGGGCTCAAGTTCCCTGGATCCGCTAGTGACTTAATAATACATACGCACCCACGCCTGTAATCCCCGAAGGGGTAGGCAGAGGTGTAACTAGTACACCCACATTTCGCCGAGCGTATTGACTTAATCAGTATATATAAATAGCTACTGCGTTAATTGGGGCAAAATTAATTGGGGCATACTCTAAACAACCACAAAAACCACACTAATACACAACATAATACTAATCATGAATAAAGTACGTGAAAAGTCGTAAAACTAAAGAGATTGGACAGGCAAGTTCGTCATAAAATCCCAAAATACAACACAAAAATAAGTAAAGATATACTTTTTATAGCATAGGCCGACAAACGAACAAGTGGGTCACCTGATGGTAATTGATCTCCACCGCCCATATACGCCCACAACACCAGAAAAATTATCGGCGCCTTGCCGAACTTAAAGGAAGGGATAATTAAGGGAAGAGGAGGGGGATTTTGGTCTCCGGATATCTCACTTACTAGACGTCAAGCTACAACTTTACGTCGGTTCTGTAAGACAGTGTTAACCACCCGGTCAAGCCGTCCCATTCATGCAAATAATAAAATAGACAAAATCTCGATGCGGGAATCGAACCCATGTCCTCTTGTTTCACAGGATACTCGCTGCGCCACGGAGGCTGTCAAATTAGATATTAGATTTATATCTGTGCCACAGACCATAAAATCTTATAAGACATTACAAGTCTTGTCATCTCAGACATAATTGATGTACTAAAACTAATGAATAATTAATATTAGTGGCAAGTCTTGAAAACACTAATTAGGACTTGTCAGGCTCCGAGCGAATTTATTACAAAAAAGAAACCAGGATAAATAATTTACACTCTTTGTAAATCTTCAAGAATTTTGTAGTAAGGACGTTCAATCTTACTCGAGGATAAGATTTATTTAGAAATTTTTGTTATTTATTTACGACTAGCCTTTGCTCGCGGCTCCGCCCGCGTGAACGGCCTTTACCGGGATAAAAAGTAGCCTTTGCCACCCGGGGATAGTGTAGCTTCCCAACAGTGAAAGAATTTTCAAATCGGTTCAGTAGTTTCGGAGCCTATTCAATGCAAACAAACAAACAATCAAATCATAATATTAGTATAGATGAGGTAAATATATGGGTAACTAAAGTTTAGAAAACGACTTCTTCTTTATACATAAAAGAGGCCGGTGAACAAGTAAGTTGGTCACCTGGTGGTAAGTAATCTCTACCTCTAATGAACATCTATTATACTAGAAGAACCATGATGACGTGGTCGCGTTAAAATAATGGGATAATTAAGGAATTGGAAAGGGAAGCGAGGATTTGAGCCTCTGTATCACTCACCGTACGAAACGCAACAGCAAGCTGCTATTTCACGTCGATTTTCTGTGAAACAGTGGTAAAGACCCGGACGAACCGACCCATTCGTGCTGTAGACACAAGCGTCTACAGCGTGGCTCTACCACTCAAATATATTGTATTAGTATGACTTAATCCCACGCCTTTTCAAGCCTTTGCAAGTAAAGTAGAGGTTATTCCGGAGTCCATGCCGGTGCTGGTCAATTAAAATAGCAGCGACTCCAAACAACTCAAACGCAAACGTGACTTCAGTGATACGCGCGTCGAACGCTTGACGGCGATCATTAGAAGTCTGCGTTGAGTATTTACTAACTTAGCTTTACGATCTCAGTCATTAGGGACCTAAATGGATCTCTTATCTCCCGGAGTAAGGAACCCCAGATTTAGGTATTAAATGAGATAGATTGCTCAGATATCTATAATAATGTTAAATGCGAGCGTTGGAGTAATTTTGGTTGAAATATTTTTTGATACATTTAAGGGTCGAGACTAAAGTGCCACACACACGCCAATTAATTTAATTTAATTGGCAATTAGCCATTTTATTTATTATTATTTTATGTACTCAGTATAGGAGTACAAAGCATTAACTGGCTCTGTCTGTGGAAATATTTGAAATCTATGCAATTATTTATTGACAATTAGAATTTATTGATGTCTCTATGTGTACGTCTGTTTTATTTAGTAAACCCACGTCGAGTACATAACTAACCTACGTAAGTGTAAGGTATAAATATTGCATCTGATATAATTAGTCAACTATACAATATGTAACAAAAACCCTAACGGGCAGTTTAACTGTGATATCAGAATCGATATTCAAATGTAATGAAAAATGTCGCAGACGAAAAATGGACTATAAATATAATCATATTTATTATTTAAAATTTAATTAATTTATTATTTGTAAACCATATTTCGAGTGATTACCTCTTCAAAAGCGATGGCTTGTAGCCAGAGCGACATAGCAAGTTGCGGCGTCCACGTACATCAAACGCGCCCCCGCCTTCGTCAAGACACACAGAAATTCAGATGTAAATAACATTTTTGAAATATGTTCATTTTTCAAAGCTATCTATTATTAAGCTAGCTATTTTTTATCGTTCGTGTAAGTATAATATCTCGCTTCTGTTTGCTATTTTTTTTATTTAATTTTTTTTATCAAGCTGTCAATATGTCTATTTTCATGACCTAAAAAGGACCAACAGGATTTTTGTTACATACTGTATATAATGGCCATAAGGGTGTAGAGACAATTGAAATGCAAAAAAACAAAATTAAAATACTAGGTACTTACCAACCGTAGAGACTGCATCGGCGCATAGATCTGAAAATATAAAACAATCTATTAATTATTAATTTATTTGACTAGCCAACAATTATTTCCACCAATAATTATGGTTAGATAAAATTCAATAAAACTTTTATAAATGCAACAATTACTTACTGGCTACTACCACATGCACAACTAGGTAAACATTAGAATTAACTTAATATTAGGATATTGTCTTTTTATTGGTGTATTGAGGGTGTCTGTGAAAGTAACGTTGGGTACACTGAAATAATAATGGTGCGATATAGTTGCGGAAGGGTGGGTAAATGGTATAAAAGAGGTTGCCGCCATAACCGGAGGTCTTTTGCCCGCAGTCAGTCGGTCAGCCTCCAGTTCAGTAAGATCAGTGCTCATTCTATAGTCCAAGTGTTCATTACGCGGTAGCTATGCTGGTTTACTATTCGGTCCTAGTTGTCTTAGTTATAATTAGAGAACGGTTTATAGAGAATCCTGACATGGGGTTGTGGTCTGTAAAGCAGTAATATTGTAAAAGTAACCAATAAACTATGAGTTAAAATGATTACTGTCGGTTGGTATTAATAAAATAATACTAGTCTCACGTAACTTCGAACCGTAAATTAATAGGATTAACGTCACAAAGGAAAATTGTTTTTTCAGGATAACGTAACCGTTAAAACCCCTCGAGGTCAATCAGAAAGACATTTGTAGCTTTTAAATTGCTGAACAGATTTTTTTTAAAACATCGCTAAGAAATATCGTTCGTTTAGGCGCTACGGTTTCAGATGTTTTTCTGATTCACATCGGGGTATCGGGTTTTTAAAGATTACTTTATTGTAAGTCAATTATTGGTAGCACCTGCTCGAAATTGGTGAGACGTTTTTGCTTATAAGTTTATTTTAAGTCGGTTTAGTTTTATAGTTTTTTAGTAAAAAAACGACGCAGAAACGCCAACGTTTTAGTTTTAATCTCCGATTGTATCCCCTTTAGCCAATAATTTCTTTAAAATTAAACAGATTCAACATTGAAATATACTCTATCGAACAAAAAAGCAATAATTTGATAAGATAATTGATAAAAGTATAACTTTATATATATAATTCTACTGTACGTGTGTATGTCACTGAACTCCTCCTAAACGGTTGGACCGATTTGAATGATTTTTTTTCTATGCGTTTGGGTGGCGCCCTGGATGGTTTAGATTCACAATTGGACCCGGTAGGTGGAGCTGCTGTAGTTGCGGGAGAAACCGCGCGGGACAGCTAGTTATATAATAGAATTGGTTTCAAATCCGTAATATTATTATGAACTATGGCTGTGCGATTTAAACTCCGTAGTCGTGTAACCAACTGTTACAATATTATAATAAATAGCGAAGTAATGGGTTATATAAATATTATTAAATGTTGCTTTAAATCCTTTTTGTTACTGAAAATAGAACTAAACTAAATCAGGGATAATGTAGTTAGTATCTTATTGATAAAAGTTTTTTTTATCGGATTAGTACTTCCAGAGATTACCGCTTACAAACTAACTTACAAAGTAACAAACTTTACCTGTTAATAATATAAGTGAAACAGAGACCTTTAGGAAAATAATAATTAAGTAACAAAACTTCTGCTTGTCATTACTACCAGTATTGCGTACGGCAGATTATTCGCTTGCCCATAACGCTAAAGAGAAAGCTGACCTTTTAAGCTCGCTTTTTTCCGACCATTAGGGTAGTTTCCTATATTGAATTTTATACATTATTTTATAAGCAACAGAAAATGACACGCAAAAGAAACCCTTTTATTAAAACACAATATAAATTGGTTTAGAAATGTGCCCGCAGTTATGACTTTAAATGTTGGTATGAAGAAAAGTGGGTGCGTAGTGGGGATATCTCACTATCTCGCTTGCAAGCGTGCACCATAATGAACATTTTACACAGTGACGTCAATGGTTGCATCGTCTGTCATTTGACAATTACCCCTTCCACAGGATTTAAATGGCTTCTAACTTATTTATTTTTGGTCCGATTTATAAAATTCTTTCTGCAGTATATTTTGAGTAAAGTAACTTATTGATTTAAATAATAAAAAAAAACTAGTCAACTACCCTATTCAACTTTCCATGAACTCACATCACCGACCATCCGGCGTTGTGAGAGCTCCATGTTCTTGCAGAGCTCTGTACGCAAAGCATTCCCTGGACATCCACAAGTCGCAAGTTTTTTTTTTTTTTTTTTTTTTTTTTTTTCGCTGGCAACCCTGGGTCCAACAGCTGATTTTCGCTGTCCTTGAATAATAATTAATTAATAATAGTTTTAACCTAAATAATATCGCAGATTGTATTTAAAGTTAAGTGTATTATCATTGTTATATCGTGTATTATAATAAGTGATAGTTATTGTGCGTAATATAGACTTCAAGTGCTAAACATAAAGTCGGTAGGTGGGTAATTGACACAAGTAAAATTTCGGAACTTATTGTTCTTGTATTTGGAAGTTTTAAATCGGTAATAATACTTTTTGGGTGAGTTATTGCTTTATTTTGCTTATTTCCCCTGTTTTACCAGTAAAAGCAGAGGTAAGTAGGTACGTAATACTTTGCTTATTGTGCAATTACCCAAGCACGTAGCTGTCAATCTTTTCCCTTGCATTTTTAAATAATACCTCTTCTAGTCTTAGTTTTTATATCATCATCATCATCATCAGCCTGAATTTGTCCACTGCTGGACATAGGCCTTTCCAAGTTGGCGCCACCCTTGACGGTCCTCCGCCTTCCTCATCCAGCCGCTTCCCGCTACGTGTATCAGGTCGTCGGTCCAGCGGGCCAGTTTTTATATAAAACTTAGATATTAGAATAACCGCCTAAAAAATGATGACACGTAGAGGCTTGGCTCGCCAGGAGGAGTCCAAACTCCAAGTGGTACTGCATGAGTTGAAAATTGCAAGGGAGAGGTGCGATCTGCTGGATCGTGAGAGGGATGATAACGAAAAGGAGCTGTTGGAAATCCTAGATAAAAATGTAGTTTTAAAAAACGAGTTATCAGCATTACATACTCAGCTGATAACTTTAACTGATGAGCGGGACTATTTAAAAAATATTGTAGAAGGGTTTGTTAAATGTAGCGAAGAGTATGAGGCAGCCTTGAACACTATCACAGAACTTCAGTGTGAACTACGAGAAGCTCACCAACACATCTCGCAGCTAGAAGAGGCGACCCGTGCTGACAGCGAACAAAAAACCCAGAGCTTGTTTGATGAACTTGTGACTAAGTCCCCCGCTCTTGTTTCTGTTGCCCCTAGCAATACCGTCCCTTTAATAGACCTTACAAGAGATAATTCAATCCACTCAACCTCTGCAGGGAGAATTGCTGGAGCCAGCAGAAACAAACTTAAAAAATATATTAGGATTAATAGGTACATAAATAAGACTGAAAAATTAATAAATAAACAAAAAGTATTTCATAAATGTCTAAATAATACAAACAAAAAATTAGAATTAACTGAACAATTAGACTTATATGCCTTACAACTAGAACAAAATAGAAATAAGTATGAAGCGGACACACAGGTATTGAACTTGGAAATCTCAAATTTACACACTTCCCTGCAGTTAATGACCAGCAGGTATAAAAACGCTCAGAAAGAAATTGAGGATCACACAACAGCTATGACAGAATTAATTGAGCTTAGTAAATATAATGCTGATAGGTTTGATTCCTTGCAGAACCATACAACTATTTGTTCCTGTAAGTGTCTTAGCGATTCACAGCTGGAGTGTGAAGCCTCTTTGCAAACCATGTCAATGCTGTGTGATAGTTTGCATACCAGTAACCGTTCCAACAGCTCCCAGATTCGTGAGAAAACCAATAAACTTTCTCATGACGTTGTCATTTTTTGCGATGAGATAGGCAAGGACATGGGTCAATTGCTTGCTATGGACCTGGGAAAATTAGTATTTAATAAATGTATGCCTAATGCCTCTTATGAGAACATAGTTAACAGCATTTGCAACAGTAAATTCTCATCTGATACAAAATTAGTATTATTTTCAGGTAACAGAGGCAATGTAAACAAAAAACAGCTAGTGCAATGTTTTGACAAATTGCAGGCGGTATCAGTAAAAGAAATTGTAATGTTTACATTTCCTTATAGTAGAAGTTTGCCAGCGGCGGAAAATACCTTAAGGTATAACCTTAACTTGACAATGCACACTATGTCGTGCAACAACAAAAAAAATCATTTAATAGACACTAACAATTATGTTAGTAATAAATATTTTTTGACAAGAGATAAATATTATCTTCCTTTATATTGTAAGAGACAGATAGCTAATGCGCTATCTTATTATTTTAATATATCAGCCAAGAATTTGGCTAATAGACATGCTTTTATTGAGCATAATAGTCATGACTTAGATTATAGTAATCTGAAAAATTTGACATTTAATCATTTAAATTAAACCTTAAGACAATAGAGACAACCTCTTGCTTTAATAATACAATAAATAAATGTAAGATTATTAAACTGGTACATCAAAATATTCAGGGGATCTGTAGTAAAACCCTTGAAATTGAATTATTTATGAACTGTAATAATATTGACATTTTATGCATTACAGAACACTGGCTTCAAAGCCATCAGTTCATATTTAATTTCAATAATCATATGTTGGGTAGTTCGTTCTGTAGAGAAAATGCCATTCATGGTGGCTCATTAATATTAATTAATAAACAATTTACATTTAAAGAACGTAAAGATATTGTGAGCCTCTCTGTTGAACGGATAATAGAGATAGCCTGTTTGGAGTTAGAGCAGCTTGTTGTATTGAGTGTATACAGACCACCAGCGGCATTATATGATTGTTTTGAAAATGTCATGGATGAAGTATTGGCAAAGATTTGTAAACTAAATAAAAGTGTAATTATATGTGGTGACTTTAATGTTAATTTGTTAGAGGAGTCTTCCTTAAGTCTTAGGATTAGGAATTTGTTCAATTCCTATAATCTCGTAAATGTTTTCTTGGAGCCAACTAGGATAACTGCCACTTCAGCTACATGTCTAGACAATATATTTACAAACATTATTCCAAAAACTGAACAGGTGATTAATCAACTAGACTCTGATCATTGTGGACAGTTAATTACTTTTCAGACAGAATGCAAAAATATGTCAAAACGAGTTATTACTGTGGTGCCTAAAACTGTAGGTCGGTTGGAGATCTTTAAAAATAAACTTTTAAGTAAACTGCCCTTATTATTATTCAGTGACAATCCTAACCAGCTGTACAATTCTTTTTTTGAAATATATTGTACAGAGTTTAATTCTACTTTTATCCCCAAAAAGATCTCAGTTACAGGAACTGCAACCTTCAGTGAATGGGCTACTATTGGTATATGTAAAAGTAGAAAAAGGCTTTATGAATTGTATGAGGAAAGACATTATAATAAGAGTGATACCTTTTGTCAGTATGTAAAAAAATACTCCAAATTATTTAAAAAGATTTGTCATGTAGCAAAGTGTAATTATATAAGTTCCAAAATAAAAAGTAGTACTAACAAAATAAAAACAACTTGGGACTTAATCAACAAGGAGACTGGAAAAATAAAACAAAAATCTAATGACTATAACCTTGCTTTTGAAAATAAGATTGTTACATCAGATATTGAAGTAGCTACTGCTTTTGAAAAATTCTTCACTGACATTCCAATCTCTACCACAAAATCATTAAACTCGTCCCCTTCTGTTGCTGAATCATTATTGAAAAAAAATATAAATTGTTGTAATAATGATTTTAGATTCCGTTATATAAGTGACATAGATATTATAAAAACTTTTAATACCCTTAATGTTAAAAGAACAACCGATCTTTGGGGTAACTCTGTTGAGATTACAAAATCTATAATTAATGTAGTAGCACCTGAACTAGCCATAGTTTTCAATCAATGTATCGACTGTGGCGTATTTCCTGATTTAATGAAAAATAGTAAAATTATACCATTGTTTAAATCAGGGAGCACATCCGACCCCAGTAATTTTAGACCAATTTCCGTGCTACCCACATTTAGTAAGATTTTTGAAAAGTTAATTTTTGATCAAATGCAGACTCACTTTAGCACAAATAATTTGCTGCATAAAAAACAATTTGGCTTTACAAGGGGTCGTTCAACCACTGATGCCGGGGTTGAACTTTTAGAAAATATTTTTAACGCCTGGGATGATTTCCACGACGCCTTAGGCATTTTTTTGTGACCTATCAAAGGCATTCGATTGCGTTTCTCATGATACATTAGTCAGGAAGTTACGCCACTATGGCATTAGGAATACTGCACTGAATCTTCTTATTTCTTATTTGGATAATAGGATTCAGAAAGTTGACATAAATGGCCAGAGATCATTGGGATCTGTAGTCACAATGGGTGTTCCACAGGGTTCCATACTCGGTCCATTTCTATTTCTCGTTTATATAAATGATTTGCCTCATGTTATTAAAGACGATCAACGGATAGTGTTATTTGCAGATGATACCTCACTTCTATTTAAACTGAAACGACAGCAACCTGTTACTGACGATGTAAATAATACTATTTCTAAAGTAGTGAACTGGTTTAATGTTAATAACCTACTTTTAAACGAGAATAAAACTAAGTGCGTTAGATTTGTGACACCAAATGTTAAACCCATTAAGACTAGCGTTATTATAAATGGAGAGGAGTTGAGCCTTGTGAACACCACCAAATTCTTGGGTATAACTTTAGACTCTAAGCTTCAATGGGGACCACATATAAACCAGTTGTCGAAAAGGCTTACCTCTGCAGCTTACGCGGTCTACAAAATTCGCCAGTTAACTGATGTAGAAACAGCACGATTAGTATATTTCAGTTATTTTCATAGTGTAATGTCGTATGGCATTTTATTGTGGGGAAATGCTGCCGACATTCAAACTATCTTTGTGCTGCAGAAAAGAGCCATTCGATCAATTTACAATCTAAATCGTGGGCACTCGCTAAAGGATTTATTTAAAGAAATAAATATATTGACTGTCGCCTCTCAGTATATATATGAGAACCTGATGTATGTAAAAAAGAATATTAATTCTTTTACAACAAACAGCGACATTCATATGATAAATACTAGAAATAAGAATAAACTGCTATTGCCCATGACCAGACTTCAAAAAATTAGTAACTCTTTCAAGTGTCAAAGTATACGTTTCTACAACAAAATTCCAAGCCATATTCAACTATTAAGCCTTAATAAATTTAAATTATGTATTAAACTTAGGCTTTGCCAAAAAGGTTATTATAGTGTGAAAGATTACTTGGAAGACAAAACAGCTTGGAATTGAGCCGCTCACTCCTTACAAAATTGGCTGTACCTAGGTCTCTTCTTTTATATAATATATTGTTTAATATTGACTGCTCTATTGGCGCAATATTAGTATTTAAGGCAATACTGACATGTTGATTTTTTTAAATTTTTATAACATTTATTAAATATTTTGTTTTTTTTTTGTGAGTGCGAGTGCCAAGTATGTCTGGTATACTCTTGGCCATTTCTTCAAAAGGCCAATCCAGGAATTTCTTTACATTACACTCGCATAATTCTGTAAAACAATGTCTGGACATTAAAAGAGGCCGTAACCCATGAGTTTGTTTCGGCATTTTTTCTCATGGCTAGCCCCGAAATGCCGTCTTAAATATAATGTAGCATAAAAAATGATTGACATGTAAAAGTGATATTTATGATCCAATTTACAGAATAAATGATTTGAATTGAATTTGTCGCGTGTGCCCGAATCCCTCCAATTGTACTTGGGTCACGTTCTTCGTATCGGTAAGTTGGCTCCGGTATTTACGCGTCTTATTCGGCATTAAGAATGCAATGCAATTTAATGGCATTTTTCCGAAATCTTGAAAGATAGCTTAAGTGCACCTGATCCCTAAAAAGGCGACTGCACAGACCCTTGAAACTTTTTTTTTTTTGCATAGGCCGACAAACGAGCAAGTGGGTCACCTGATGATAAGTGATCACCACCGCCCATGTACGCCCACAATACTAAAAGAGTCATGGGCGCGTTGCCGATCTTAAAGGAAAGGGATAATTAAGGGATTTGGGCCTCCGGATGTCCCACTCACCGTACGAAACGCAGTAGCAAGCTGCTATTTTACGTTGGTTTTCTGTGTACTACAAGCCTATTGCAAAAAGACGATGACGAGAGATGAGATTGTTTTACTCTTACTAGCCTAAATGACTGAATGATCAGGTCGCTCTCCTGGTAGTAAGCGCCACGCTTGCTCATAAATAGACACATCAGAACTTTCATTTACAAAGCAATATATAATATATGCCAATGGACCCCGAGACAAGATGTAAAGTGTCTTAATGCCCATTAATTTCACTGGCTTCAATGCCCTTCAGACCAAAACAAAACTATACTTACATACTAGACTACTGCTTTGACGGCAGAAATAGTCAAAGTGATGATACCAACCCAGACAGCCTATAGCATACGCGGGACCTACTAGTAAATATATCACGGGGAATGTTCCGAGCAGTTACAGCCGCTAGATTCCATCACCGTACAACGCGATACAACTTAGGAATCCCTCCCTACTATCTAGATGGTTGGCGCCCTTCAACGGTGCGATTTGCACGGAATTTCCTTCTCCGTACAGCACCGTTGTGAAATCAGCTTGCGCCTATGGTATTTATAGAACCGTACGACATAGGGACCTTCAAGTAAAGAGCCTATACTACTCTCAAAGGCCGTAAACGGTCTGACGATCTTTCTGGTGTTTTAGGTATCTTGTAGTCGAAAAAGATCACTTACTATCAGATCTTCTTGCTCATTTGCCTCATCCATAAAAGAACAAAAAATTCTGGGTACTTTCATTTCTTTGACTTCAAAGGCCTGTGTGACATCTTAATGGGTATTCCCTAAGTAAATATTCAGAGTATTAAAGGTACCTTTTCCCCATAATTAGAAGGTAAAGTTAGTTAGACAAGGAATTAATGCTTGGGGCAAAAATAGGCTTTGTCTATGTAACTTTTATGAGAATAGAGAAATTCAATTAAATACAGGACACGGTTACTTCAAATATATTTACCTTAATTAAGTAATAAAAGCATTTGAAAATTAATTCCTGAGCGTAGGCAGGTTGCGATTTGCTGAATCGAAGTAGAGTCGAAGCGGTGTGGATAGTGTGCGCATGACTCATAATACATTTTTAAAGCATAGACCGGCAAATGAGCAAGTGGTTCACCTGATGGGGAGTGATCACCAACGCATATGAATATCCACAGTACTCAAAGAATCATGGACGCGTTGCCGACCTTAAAGGAAAGGAATAATAAAGGCATTATGAAATGGAGTTTTGGGCTTGCGGATATCTAACTCACCGTAGAAAACTTTGAGCTAGTAGAAAATATCCCCTATCGAATACAAAAAGAATGACAGCCTCCGTGGCGCAGCGGGCGAGTGACCGGCTATGGGGCGGGAGGCCGTGGCTTCGATTCCCGCACCGAGACAAATGTTTGTGTGATTTACAAATGTCGGTTTCAGGTCTGGGTGTTGTGTGACCGTAAGTCCCTCGAATTTCCCAATACTCACGACACAAGTTAACCTAGTGTGGCGTCAAGACAATGCGTGTGACTGTTAGCTGTAATTTTCAAAGTCAGACCACTCCGAAAAAAGTCATGCGTGGTTATAAATATAATAAAAATACAATATTATATTACGTGTGTAATTGAGAAACGCAACTCCGTTTGGTTAAAAATAAAAGCTAGCAAATTGCAACACCGCATGGTTAGTGTATATCGCCCCATTAACTTTGTGTATAAAAGAAACGATCCCCAAATGGTTGGGAGAGTTACTTGACATCTAAACCTCTTGATGCGCACTTAAGCTTTTGTTTGCAGAGTATTTTTATATGCTGTAAAAGGTTTTTGAAATGTTTGTATTTAGAAAAATGGCGTATTATTAAACTTACTCAGACGTTTCAGGACTAGGGATTTTGTGTCTTAAAAATTAAATATGTTAAATAATTCTTCAATATATATAAATATTACTGGACTAAGGCCTAACCCCTCTCATTCAGTGGAGAAGACCCGTGCCCAGCTGTGGGACTGCAGGCTGAGGTGTAACCAGTAGGTACACCCACATTTCGCCGAGCGTATCTTCGTCTCATGAAGTGACAGAGGGCGAGCCTATCGCCATACCGGACACAAATTCCAGACTCCGGGCTGATAATGAGCATTTCGTAATAGAAAAACTCTATATCACTTTTACCCGACCCCGGGCTCGAACCAGAGACCTCAGCGTTAGCCTCAGTCGTAACGCGTACGCATTACAACTACGCCACCAACGCAGCCTTTTAATATATTAAATAATAAATACATTTCACAATGATAGAGCCACGCTGTAGATAGTTTTGTATACAGCATGTTCTCACAGAAATCCGTTGCTGCGTTTCATACGGTGAGCGAGAATCGGCAGGTCTAAATTCCTACAAGAAGAAGAGAAGAATAGAATAGAGAAGAGTACAATAGCGTTCCCGCAGCCCCGACCGAACAAGCGCACCCGGAGGAACACCGTTGGGTTTTAGTCCGTGGGAGTCGGACATAACCGCCCCGACTGATCACGCGGTGGGGCGGTACCCATAAAGGGTTTCCCAACGTTAAAAAAAAAGGTCTAAATTCCTGTCTCCTTCCCCCCATCCTTTAATTATCCCTTTATTTAAATTACAGGGCATTATATAAGCTTGGAGTGATAGACGCAGTCCAGTGCCATGCATTGGTTTGTCATTCAAAGATCTGTGTGGTATAGTGTCAGTTTATGGACAGTACCGCTTACCATTAGGCGGGCTCGTTGTTCATTAAGACTAATAAAACATATATAACGAGTGGTAGACCCACGCTGTAGACAGTTATGTCTACAGTATGAATGGGCCGGCTCGTCCGGGTCGTTACCACTGTCTCACAAAAAACCGACGTAAAGTAACAGCGTGCTGCTGCGTTTCGTACGGTGAGTGAGATATCCGGAGGCCCAAATCCCGCTCCCCTTCCCAATCCCTTAGTCCCTTTCCTATAAGGTCGGCAACGTGCCTATGATTCTTCTAGTATTGTGAGCGTACATGGGCGGTGGAGATCACTTACTATCAGGTGACCCACTGGCTCGTTTGTCGGTATATGCAATAAAAGTCAAAATCATTAGGCGCGTTCTATATCATCCCAACTAGGATAAAGTCTTATAAAAATTATGCAATAAACAGATTCTTAATGTATTATGACAGAAGAGCATATTTATTATACGTTTATGGCAGAAATATGGCATAAAATGCAATAAAACGGGCAGGATAACCGACATGAATACTAAATGGCTGTTTCAATTGAAATTTTCCTGTGGTTATAGGAAAGTTTTAAATTCTTTTTCATTTATTAAAATTCTAATAGTTTCAATAACAAGCATTGTTGTTTGCTATAGCTAATAATGTAGTGAAAATTATAAACCTCTTTTTAACACTTTATGGAAGATTAAAAACGCAATTAATTAATCAAGTATTACATCGTTTTGCGAATAGGTACTTTTTTGGATAATAAAATATCTAATAACAAGCGATTATGTAACAAAAACATCAAAAACCGGCCAAGGGCGAATCGGACTTGTGCACCGAGGCTTTCATACCGCTGCGATCCTAGATAAATTATTTATAAATTATTTAGTGATTTCTTTTGTTTACGCCAATATTACACATTGAAATAAAACTAGTTTATACGGATTTTATCGCGTTTTAATTTTATTTTAGTCCCGACGTTTCGAAATCTTTTCAGCCTTCGTTGTCACGGGAGAGACTGAGGTGTCTCTCGAAAAGTTAATGTTACATTAAATAAATAAATACACCCAAAAGTCACACACATAGTCCTGACCCCACACTAGGTTAACCTGTATCGTGGGTATAAAGAACTACGAAGGACTTGCGATCCCACAACACCCAGACCCGAAACAAATATTTGTGGATCGCACAAACATTTGTCTCGGTGCGGGAATCGAACCCACGGCCTCTCGCTTCGCAGCCGGCTACTCGCCCGCAGCGCCACGGAGGCTGTCAAATTGTACATTGCCTACCTTATTGATATATATTTGATAATAGTTCCATAAAACAGTTCCCTAACAACAAAGATTAACAGCTATACAGGCCTAGCATCTCACCGAACAGTATGCATTTTCACATAAGAATATCACCATTAGTATTCTTTGCCTGCCTTCCTGCCTGCTAACTTCAGCAACAGAAAATGAGTATGTTAAACTGTAGATGGCTTTAAAAGTTTCCTAACTAGCGCCCGATTGTGTAAAGGTCACTGGGTAGTTTTATGAATCCGGACAAAGACTTTGTAAGACTTCGCCTATATTGTAACTTTAACGCTTAGAGAATAGGTTCAAGGATTGGCGAATTGTGTTCTAATAGTTTTCCGATTGACATTGGCTATTTTGTTAAAGTTGTGAAATAATAACGTTTTGGCAAACAACCGATTTATAATTATTATACGTTGAAATAAAACTAGTTTATACGGATTTTATTGCGGTTTAATTTTTATAAACTAGTTTTATTTCAATGTGTAATATTCGCGTAAACCTAAGAAATCACTATATAATTAAATAATACTATTATTTTATTTTTTATTGCATTGGTCGGAAACGAGCAAGTGGGTCACCTGATGGTAAGTGATCTCCACCGCCCATACAGGCCCTCATTACCAAAGAATCATAGGCGCGTTACCGACCTTAAAGGAAAGATATAATTAAGAAATTGGAAAGGGGAGGGGGATTTGGGCTTCCGGATATCACACTCACCGTACAAAACGCAGCAGCATGCTTCTACTTTACGTCGGTTACGTAATATTAATACTTAAAAAGTAAGCATGTTATAGTTTGTCTATAATATACTCATAAGAACCGTTGAAAGGCTCTCTGTTTTGCAGCCACTGAAACAAAATTGATCTTTGCCAACGTATAAAGTTGTGCTTAGAGTTTACAACTGCATGTTTATAATACTTAAGTAACCGCAACTCGACGCGTGTCAACTTTGCCTCAGAAACTAAGAGAAAATTGTATATGCATGAGTAATAAGGTAAGCTGATATTAAAACTGGAGTGTCTTCAATTCTGTTGCTGTAGAGTGTAGATGATTCAAAAGCTAGAGTGCAATTTCTGCCACTTTTTTACTATTTCTATATTTTACACGAAGAAAAGTTGGAGTGCATTATTCTGCCACTCAATAGTGATATATTAATTATACATATATACATATATACGCACTCACACCTGTAATCCCCAAAGGGGTAGGCAGAGGTACCAGTACACCCACTTTTTGACGAGCGTATCTCCGTCCCATGATGTGATAGGGGGCGAGCCTATTGCCATACCGGATACAATTCCAGACTCTGGGCTGATATTGAGCATCTATAATATAAAAATGAATCGCTGAATGTGTTGCTAAGCGCAAATCTCGAGAGCAGCTGAACCGATTTCGCTAATTCTTTTTTTAGAATATTCCTTGAAGTACAAGGATGGTTCTTACGGAGAGAAAAATTAAAGAAATTGCCTGAGAAAGTCTAAAACAACACTTTTCTATACTCCCATACAACCGATTCGTAATAATACTTAAAAGTCAATTTGAACTTTAATACCATACCATAAAATTTAAGTGTTAACAAAACAATTGAGTGACGTTAGTACGTTAGTTTGGGTGGCCCCTGGATGGTTTAGATTCACAATTGGACCCGGTAGGTGGAGCTGCTGTAGTTGCGGGAGAAACCGTGCGGGACAGCTAGTATTATAATATAAAAACCCAATATTACTCTACCCGACCCGGGGATCGCACCCGAGACCTCGCCGTTTCAAATCATAAGGCGTACGCATTACAACTGCGCCACCAAAGCAGTCTTATATTTATGAGTATATTAATCAGTATATTAATTATTATTTATAATATTCATAGTAGAGCCCCACTACCAATATTTTCTACAGCTTCATGAATATATCAGGATGTTTCCACTGCCTCACATAAAATCGACTTGAAATCACATATAATTACTGTTGGGTTTCGTGAAGTCAGTGAGATGATAGTCTCAATTTGTTTTCAAAACGAAATGTTATTAAAATGTGATTTACTCCGATCATATGAATGGTCTAATGAACTTATATGACTAAAGTGACACACTATATATTGAATTTGAACTAAAATTGGCTAAGTCCAAGTTTTACAAGGTCCCTCGTATGCGAGAGGCCGGCCACCGCTTTGTCTATTTCTGCCGCCAAGCAACAGTGTGTAAGCACTGTTGTGTTCCGGTGTGAAGGACTTTGAAGCCAGTGTAATTACTGGGCATTATGAGACTTAACACCTTATGTCTCGGGGTGACGAGCGCAGTCCAGTGTAATGCCATGCTTTGTTATTTAAAGTTCTGTGTGGCGTTGCTTCTGTTTATGAGCGAGTGACCTGCTCGTCTCGCCATTCAAGCTAATAAAAATAAAATAATAAGTAAAAAAAATATTTTATTTATTTATTTATTGTTGAAGAAGGCTTACAGACTAATAACTAAATTAAAATAAACCATATCTAACATAGAAAAAATTGCTAATTACAAGCCTCCATATTTGGATATAAACCACATACATTTTTTAGGACTAAGATTAAAGGAAAATAAAAAAGACAGACTTAAAAAATAAATAAACTAAAATGCTAAATATCATTTTATTTGGCGTTAGTTTAGTCGATGATAACAAAATTAACACTTAACGTCAGTCTTCCAGGTTGCAGAGTCCATGCTCGCACTACAAAAAAGAACCCAACAAAATCATATTTGAAATCCCAAATCTCAAAACAACGTTACCATTATTCACAGCGTCCTGGCACTTTGCCTATATCCTATAATTACGATTCGAAACATCCTTCACGTATTGCCGTCTCAAACATAACATCAGCATCATAAACTCACACTAAAGATTGTATCCACTAGGCGTAAAGTTGTATAGATACTATACTATTGAGTGGTAGAGTCACGCTGTAGACAGTTCGGTCTACAGCATGAATGGGCCGGCTCGTCCGGGTCGTTACCACTGTTTCACAGAAAACCGGCGTAAAGTAGCAGCTTGCTTCTGCGTTTCGTACGGTGAGTGAGATATCCGGAGGCCCAAATTCCCCTCCCCTTCCCAATCCCTAACTTATACCTTTCCATTAAGGTCGGCAACGCGCCCATGATTATTTTAGTATTGTGGGCATACATGGGCGGTGGAGATCACTTACCATCAGGTGACCCACTTGCTCGTTTGCCGGCCTAAACTATAAAAAAAAAATTGATACACTGCCAGTTTCGTCTACAGCACGGTGAGTATTATAAGCCGGTTCGACCGAGGGTATATGTCAGGTACCACGAGAACCCGATGTCAAATATGAATTACTGGCCTTTGCTCGCGGCTCCGCCCGCGTGGCCTTTTCCGGGATAAAAAGTAGCCTATGTTACTCAGTGATAATGTAGCTTTCTAACGGCAAAATAATTTTTGAAATCTGTCCAGTAGTTTTTAAGTTTATTCGTTACATACAAAAATGCAAATCTTTCCTCTTTATAATATTAGTGTAGATTAACACCTAAAAGAGCATGTGTTCTGAAAACGATATACTATCTTCTAGAAACACTTACCACACTTAACACACTAGGTACTTCATAAACTCAGAAATTGCCGAACTGTTTGCGTCAAATAAATGTTGACATTTGACAACTGTTTGATGTGTTTTAACATCACGTGATCCATTTGTCTTTTTGTTAACACTTCGCTAAAAAATCCCAACCGTTCAAAACCACCGATGTCAATTATTACAAAAACACATGTAACT
Source organism: Mimas tiliae (assembly GCA_905332985.1). Taxonomy (NCBI): domain Eukaryota; kingdom Metazoa; phylum Arthropoda; class Insecta; order Lepidoptera; family Sphingidae; genus Mimas; species Mimas tiliae. Next base: position 17,856,012 of record HG995247.1, on the reverse strand, counting down.
TTTACACGACTGAACAGAATAATTAAAAATAGCTAATATCCACCCCAAATAAACCAGCTTTCAAATTAAACCAGCATTCAATCAATTCGTTTAGGTCCTACGATGCCACAAACAGATACACACACAAACAGATAAAGTGATCAAGCTCATAACATACCTTTTTTAATAGTCATTTCATAAGTTTACGCGAATATTACACATTGAAATAAAACTAATTTATACGGATTTTATCGCGTTTTAACATTCCTCTTTTTGTTGGTTTTGTGCCAATTGTTGGGCAACATGTTGCTCAATATCTTGCCGAGCATATTGAAGCTAACGTTGTCTATCCATAAGAGTATAAACCACAATATGAAATAGGTTCGTCATGATCTACATCATCCAGGCACGTTTAGAGGTATTCCACCGAGACGGAGACCGCGACACATGACGCGAGTCACTTCCTCTTTGTGTGAGATTATATGGAAACGGTCGCGTATCACGGTCTCCTGTCTCGGTCGCATACATTAAAACATGCCTTAAATATGTTCATTGTTACTTACTGATGCCTAGTCTCTACCTAGTGTATACTTGTCTTAGCAATGCCAGTAATGTGCTAAATAAATTACCCTTTGATCGTTGGAATTATTATTGTTTTCAAAATAAACATCGTGTACACTTCTAAGAAATATATGAAGTAGTGGACTTTAATCTGCGTTTTGATTGAGTTAATTTAAACCAACACTATGAATCACATTCACAGTCCTATTTTGACACAACTGGCTACAACGCCGTATTACTTTTGGATATAAAAGTAACACCAACCCTGTATTATACTCTCCCACTGCTGGGCACTGGCTTCCTCTACTTATGAGAGGGATTCGTAGTCTACCATGCTAACCTAAAGCGAGTTGGTGAACTTCACTTATCTTCAGAATTCTTATGGGGAATTCTGAGGCATGGATGAAACCCTCACGATGTTTCCATCACCAAGTGAATAATACAACGTGTTATAGAAAGGTGTGGGTAAATTTAAGCAATGTATAGTGTACGATATAAGTATTTCACCCCCCATAGTACCAAATCCGATTGCATTGCTAGGACATAATTACAGAATTTTATTTATTATCGAATGAAAAACATGTCGATATCGAGTTGCAACTTTGGACAACACTAAATGCTAAAAGTGATATTTTAGACATCCTTTCATTTAAATTTTGCATTATTTTAAAACACATCAAACAGTTGTCAAATGTCAACATTTATTTGACGCAAACAGTTCGGCAATTTCTGAGTTTATGAAGTACCTAGTGTGTTAAGTGTGGTAAGTGTTTCTAGAAGATGGTATATCGTTTTCAGAACACATGCTCTTTTAGGTGTTAATTTGTGTTTAAATTACAAGTTACGTACGTATATCCGTAGAATTACATAAACGTTATTCAAGTTTATTGAAAAGTAGGTGTCATTCTTAAAAAATTATAGTCCTGTGATCAATCTTATTGCTCTCAATAAACGAGTAATTAAAATTGATGTGAAATTAAAAAATGTCTAGGTTTTGAAAAAAATCTAAAATTAGATGAAATTAAAATATATATAAAAAAAAATGACAGCCTCCGTGGCGCAGCGGGCGAGTAGCCGGTTGCGAAGCGTGAGGCAGTGGGTTCGATTCCCACACCGAGACAAATGTTTGTCTAATCCACCAATATTTGTTTCGGGTCTGGGTGTTGTGGGAAGTCCCTCGTAGTTTCCGATACCCACGATACAGGTTAACCTAGTGTGGGGTCGGGACTATGTGTGTGACTGTTGGGTGTATTTATTATTATTAAAATGAAAGTATATAAATCCCGTAAGTTGTATGTAATTAACCTAAAATATGACCACACCTTTCTGTAACACGTTGTAAAACTTCTAACAACTTGTGAATATTCAAATAGCAAATCATTTATTCTATAAATTGTATCATAAATATCACTTTTATATGTCAATTATTATTTAGCTAAATTAAATTTACGACGGCATTTCGTGGTTAGGCATGAGAAGAAATGCCGAAACAAACTCATGGGTTATGTCCAGACATTGTTTTACAGAATTATGCGAGTGTAATGTACATGAATTCCTGGATTGACCTTTGTGAATACTTATCCTTAATTTATTAGCCTAGGGCTAATTAATATTATTATCTCTTTATGAGCGATTTTATCATCTTTACATAGGCCACTAAATTCTTCACCCATATCCAAGTGTTTGTAGTTAATTCGATTTATTTATATGCAAATTGGGTTAAATTCTCATTGCGAATGAAGTTTGCGTACTTTATATGGGAATGTGGAATCTCGTTAACCCCTTCGACCTTGTACATTTTAATTTAATTAAATTACTTACGCGTTACTTTACACGCTGAGAGAATTAGATATTTGGATAGAAGCGTAATGGAATTTATGTCAAAGTAATGGATCTTCTAATGATACCTCTACAAATTCGTTATAATTCACTGTGAAAATGCTATATGGATTTTAAGTTAGGTGATTACGTTACCGCTATTACAAAAATGTGGTTCTTTTTAACTGACTTAAAAACAGGAGCAGGTTTTCAATTCGGCGTGTTTTTTCTTGTTTTTTATAAATATCTCCGGCAATTGGGAACAGATTTTGTTGAAAAAAATGAATTCTATAGAGTTTAGCTGCAATGTGGTGCTATTTAAATTTGTTTAAGATAGATAGATAGATAACGCTTTATTGAACACTATGCAGAATATTACAGTAAAGAAAAAACAAAATTATAAATGTAACAATAGGCGGTCTTATTGCTAATAGCGATCTCTACCAGACAACCTTTCGATGGAGAAGATTTCAGAGAATAAACAGTAGGTTAAGATCTGATGACGTATAGAATAAAAAACTTCCAACGGATAACAGCACTGTCATCGCGGTTGTATCATTGTATCGGAATTTACATACCAATACAACTACTTCAGGGATTACAGGCGTGAGTGCGTATGTATGTATGTAAATATTAAATTATATAAAAACATGATGGCCAATGGCGAAGTGGAAGCGCCTAATGTAAGAAGACGGACTGGACGGGATAATACCAGCTAGAAAGAGTTTGCCAGCTTTTTAGAGTGGTAGAGCCACGCTGTATACAATTTTGTCTACAGCATGGTTGGGTTACCACTGTCTCACAGAAAACTGGCGTAAAGTAGCAGCTTGCTGCTGCGTTTCGTACGGTGAGTGAGATATCCGGAGGCCCAAATCCCCCTCCCATTCCTAATCCCTTAATTATCCCTTTCCTTTAAGGTCCACAACGTGCCCATAATTCTTTTAGTATTGTGGTCGTACATGGGCGTTAGAGATCATTTACCATCAGGAGACCCATTTGCTCGTTTGCCGGCCTAGGCAATAAAAAAAAGAAAGAATAGTACTTGCCTTGGAATAATCCTTTCGAATTTCGAAGTCCAGTACACGTGTACTTATATTCCGCATTGCCAACATAGATTAAATACCTAGTACTGTAATATAAAATCAGATGAAAGCGCCACCTGTCATACATTTATCATTTGATATTTAACGTTTTCACTGCGGCTTTATGCTAATGCGTTTCATAATGACCTACTCACACCTATTAACATATTTTATAACCCAATAACATTATATGACAGCCTCCGTGGTGCAGTGGGTACAGCCGACAGTGAAATAAGAGGGTGCATTAGAAATAGAAATCATTTATAAGAAATAAAATTGCAGTTAATGGTGAATGATTGATACCACCGACTATTCTATATCCAATGGTTAGTCGCCTAGTTAACCTAGTGTTAATTTTTTTCCCCATAATATTAATAACTTTTGTATAACAATATCCGACAAAAAAATGAAAAAGTGTGTTATTTCTAAATAGCGAATCATTTTTTTTTTTTAGCCTACTTAGTGTCCCACTGCTGGGCAAAGGCCTCCCCCAACTTCTGCCACTTGTCACGGTCCTGGGCGATCTCTTGCCACTTTGGAGAAAAGTTGACAATGTCGTCTCTCCATCTCTTCCTAGGTCGCCCACGTCGTCGGTAACCATCGGTTGGTGACCAGTCTGTAATATTTTTGGCCCATCTGTCTGGATTCATTTGACATACATGGCCGGCCCAGTCCCACTGTACACCACACCATCACACAAGAGTACAATTTAGATAAGATCTTATACCTAACACAAAAATTATATTTAAAATGCATTTTTTTCCTAGCTCGGCAAAGTGATTACGCTACACCTGATGATTGCGCATTCCAAAAAAACTGTCGACCAACGACTGACTATGTATCTATCGTAGGTCGGCAAAATTATGCCGGCCTGCCTAATTGCTTCTTCACACTCCGTTTAAAGGACCCCATATTATAGGAAGGAGACTCATATCCAACTTTAGGTCATCATAATAGGGTTAGGTCAGTATAACTTAAGGTTAAATGATGAAGTACTAATGTGCACATGCATAACTGACGCTGTGTTATCAACGCTCCTTACGTGCCCATCAGAAAACTATCATTACTTTAATCTGAGCAAACCAAGAGCTGCTGCTTATTTAAAAGTTCTAAAACATGATATATCATATATGCAATCCAAGTGCATTAAACACATGCCAGGCTATAGGATTATCGATAAAGTGTTATCAAATAAAACTGGATTTGCACATCGGTGCTTGTCTGTTGGGCGACGAGGCGCGGTGCGGCGGTTCCACATTCGTTTGATGTGTCATGCCACACTCACACACACAAAATACGTTGATGTAATGTTAAAGTGCATCTCCACTTGTGATATTTCGTTTTAAATACGTGTAACAAACTCTTATAAGGTGTGAACGGTTGTATACGGTTATATACTTAATAATATCATGGAGCAATCTGCTCTGAGACCCCGTAACAAATCGACGTGACATGTCATTTAAGGTTCGTCATTTTTGGTTTTAAGTCTTGGTAAAATGACGCTGATGTTACATCCGCCCACATTAGCGTAACGAGTGCGTGTGACGCACGCCTCTTGGTTTTTTTTTATGGCATAGGCCGGCAAACGAGCAAGTGGGTCACCTGATGGTAAGTGATCTCCACCGCCCATGTACGCCCACAATTCCAAAATAATCATGGGATCGTTGCCGACACTAAAGGAAAGGGATAGTTAAGGAATTGGGAAGGGGACGGGGATTGGGCCTCCGGATATCTCACTCACCGTACGAAACGCAGCAGCAAGCTGCTACTTTACGCCGGTTTTTTGTGAGACAGTGCTAACGACCCGGACGAGCCGGCCCATACATGCTGTAGACAAAAGTGTCTACAGCGTGGCTCTACCACTCATAAATTTCGGTTCGGCGAAATGCCATCATCAGGCGAGCAATCTGCTCATCTCGTCATTCAAGCTAATAAATAAAAAACTACCTACACGACCACTAGTGTACATACATTGGCTTTACACTAACATTTTAGCTACCACACTTTAGTCTACACTAACCCTCTCTAAAATATAAACACAAAATAAAAATAAACACTTAATACCTGCCTTTGTTTTAGTGCAAAGTTTTTGTAACAATGTTGGCTAAAAGCCTGTCAAATTAAAGACATTGGCTGTAGGCCGTGTCGGATTACTGTCGGGCCCTCTTACATTAGTCGGGTTATAAAGGTTAATTTTGTTAAGACTCAGTAATTGGGTTTGATTATACACAAGTCGAATGGACTTCAGTTGTAAATGAACGTAAAAAGGTAAGTTTTTAATTCAAGGCGTATAATATTTTGGCGAGTGTGAAGGGTACAGTTGGGAGGGGAAGGCCTCGGCGAACTTTCATAGATCAAGTTGGAGATATTCTCGAGAAAGGCCAGGTCAGGAGTACGCTAAACCGACGTGCATGTATGAAAAATCTAATTATAATGAAGGTGGCCAAAGAGGTATGCAAGGATCGTAGCAAGTGGAAATCCGTTGTCTCTGCCTACCCCTATGGGAAACAGGCGTGAGTCTATGTATGTATGCATGTATAATATTTTTTTTATTTATGACATATATTTCCACAGAGAATGAGTTGTATTTCATTTAAGTGATCCGATTTTGATAATTCTTTTTTTTTATTCGATAGCTTACAATAGTCTAAACGTTGGACGCATTTAAATTTGCAGAAAATATTCCACCCTTGATGGGGCGATATTCAAGGATTAAAACTTTAGCATTAATGCATACATTTTTACATTCACTAAAACTTGTAACATAAATATAGGCCGACAGACGAGCAAGTGGGTCACCTGATGGTAAGTGATCTCCACCGCCCATGTACGCCCACAATACTAAAATAATCATGGGCGCGTTGCCGACTTTAAATGAAAGGGATAAGTAAGGGATTAGGAAGGGGAAGGGAATTTGGACCTCTGGATATCTCACTCACCGTACGAAACACAGCAGCAAGCTGCTTCTTTACGCCGGTTTTCTGTGAGACAGTGGTAACGACCCGGACGAGCCGGCCCATTCATGCTGTAGACAAAATTGTCTACAGCGTGGCTCTACCACTCAAAAAATAACAAAGTAATTAAATTAAATATATTGGATATTGCACATTTATAATTAAAACACGCCCGCGTCCGTGCGCTCTCGATGGGCTCATGGAAGACCAGCGTCGTGACGAGCTCGCCGCTCGCGGCTTGTGCTGAATTAGTCCCGTTTGCACCCATGATGTTCGGTACAGTGCACGCCATTTTGCCACTATAACTTGTTGTCATGTTTTTGTTATTTTTTATTTATTTGTGTTAGGTATAGTAAATTGTACTCTTGTGTGATGGTGTGGTGTGCTATAAATGATTTCTATTTCTATAATTTCACCTGATCAGTGAAGGCGAAACTGTTTCAAATCAACGCCGATTCCGTCAGTTCCCACTGGGCAAGTCAAATGGATTACAATTTGCATTCGCTCGAACATTTCCAGCGCAGTTCCCGGAACAATTTGGCTCCAGTCATTACTACTAGCTCGTAGTATGCTAAAATTTAGGGTTCCACGCAATATCATTTTGTAAAAAAAACAATACGTGGTAGTACTTATATTTTCAATATATACATACATATATACGCACTCACGCCTTTATCCCTCAAAGGGATAGGCAGAGGTGTAACCAGTACACCCATATTTCACCGAGCGTATCTCTGTCCCTTATGTGATAGTGGGCGAGCCTATCACCATATTCTACATTTTACTAAAACATATATTTACATCATCGTAAATAAATACCAAAATTTCTAAATAAATCTAATCCTCGAGTAAGATTGAACGTCCTTATTACAAAATTCTTGAAGATCTTACAAAGAGTGTAAATTTATCCTGGTTACCATCTACTACAAGGAGCCTATACAAGATAATTTGAATTTCTAAAGGAGTTTTACACGTCCTGGATACCTCACAATATTTCATGGAAGAATTTCAAAGAAACTCTCAGGCTTCATTGACGTTACGTACTTAACCAACCTTAAACAGTATAATTGAAATTCAGTAAGTCATCAAAGAGAGGATTAAACTTTTCAAGGAACAATAGAATTCCAAATTTCCAACCCAACTGTTTCATTCCATACGGAACTTCTAGCACTTACGAATTCATTTCTCGCTCAGTGAACATTATAAGTGTCATCGGTTCTCCGAAGGATTACAGACCGTCGATGGAAATGAAGCATGCGTAATGATCGAGCAGTTCACCCTGTACTTCTGATTATGCAAATGTTGACTGCTTGCCGATTCGTTTGACGCCATCTATACCCATCTTTTCACTTCAGTTATTTTTAACCGTCTTCTAAAAAGGAGGAGGTTCTCAATTCGACTGTTTTTTTTTAATGTTTATTAGTTCAGAACTTTCGACTGGGTGAACCGATTTTGTTGATTCTTTTTTTATTTGAAAGCTGGTGCTTCTCGTGTGGTTTAATTTGGCTAAGATCTGATTACGGAGTAAAAAAATAATACTCCTTAACGGACAACAGTACACTCGTCGCGATTGTGTTATTGTATTGGAATTTACATGCTATTGCTGTAACTACCACAAAAAATTTAAAAATAAAATAACGTTTAACAAAACTTATAAACCGAATGAAATCACTGAAAAGTCAAAAATAACTAATTCTATCTATTCTATTCTCTTAAGAGTCGGTGCCTGTGTTGCTACCGGTTAAATAAAATTACACCGACTCCAAAGAGAATAGAATAGATAGAATTAGATATTTTTTACTTTTCAGTGTTTTCATTTTGAAGTCGGTTTCTAAGTTTTGTTGAACGTTATTTTTATAGATGTTCAATGTCGTAGGTAGCATAATATTTTAAAAGAAGTTACTTTTATATTGTGTTAGAAGTTACGTGAGATGAGTATTACTTTATAACAAACTAGGTACAGTAATCACTTCAACTCATGGTTTATTGGTTACTTTTACAATATTACTGATTTACAAACCACAACCCCATGTCAGAGTTCTCTAGAGACCGCTCTCTAATTAATTATAACTAAAACAACTAGGACCGAATAGTAAACCAGCAGAGCTACCGCGTAATAAACTCTTAGACTGTCGACTGAGCACTGATCTTACTGAACTGGATACTGGCTAACTGACTGCGGGTAAAAGATCTCCGGGGTCCGGTTATGGCGACAACCTCTTTTATACCATTTAACCACCCTTCCACAACTATATCGCACCATTATTATTTCAGTGTACCCAACGTTGCTTTCTCAGACACCCTCAATACACCAATAAAAAGAGAATACCCTTACAATTGAGTGTTTTACATACAAACGGAAACTGTAAACGTTTTCGAAAACTATCAAAACTTGTACCAGACTTATAACAGGTGTCCTACTTCCTCGTGTGTCTTTTTATAAAAATCTATCTCTAAAGGGAATGTTAAAAACAAATACTTTTTTCATACTGTCAAAGTCATACAAGAGCCAAACTAAACTCCGGGCTTGATAAGAACTTCTGAACAGTTCGTGAAGCGTATCAACCTCGCATTGAAAGTTATTCAATAAACTCGATCGGTACCCCAGTGGGTATCTACTGCAGGCAGAATTAACGTTAAATATTGCTTTTATATTCTTCAGAGCTTTACTTTTCACTAGTGATTACTTTTATATCGACTAAAGTGAGCGTCATAAGTTATTATAGTAAATATTGCACTAATATGAAATCACATAAGCCCCATTGAAAGGTCACTTATTTTTTGTAGCCATGTTTATATTGTCCCACATGCGAGTGCAGTGTTCCGTGTCTGTCGTGTTTACCCAATCAGGGATTGAACCCGAGACCTCAGCTTCAGCCTCAGTCGTAACGCGTACGCATTACAACTGCGACACCAAGCCAGTCAGTCAGTCACCTACAAAATAGCCTTTAAATAACTGGAGATCTTAACTCGCTACTCAGGCAATAAAGAAGTCTTGAAATTTAGGAGCAATGCAAATGAGATGAAAATCTATTCACCAATACCTTATTTAAGATTAAAAAAGCTGTTTCAGTGAAAGATATTGCTTTTTTAAACGGTTTTACTCATTTTTAATTACCTCATAAATATTAGAAAGTTGAACAACACGCCGTGGGCTGAAAGAAAATTTTCGGCATTCTCATGGGCGTTGGAAAAGAAATGAGGATGAATGAAAAAGAATGAAACACTACAGTAAAGCTTTTAGGTATTCTCTTCAAAATCACCTTCTAACAAGTGACAAGTGACAACAACTCAGTGGGCTTGTTTTCGGTCCGGTTTTTCAATCCAAATTATTTAGGGAAAACAAAATTGTATTTTTTATTTTAAGGGAAATTGATACGGACAATGTGTATCACCGATTTTATTTTTAAAACTACCAACGGACTCAAACGCGACCCCGCGTGAGAAGACCCGGCGAAACAAACTCAGTGGGCTTGTTTTGGTCCATTTACTCTATTCTCTAAAAGAATGACTTGTCAATTGAAAATTGCCAATTTTCCGTTTTTATTTTATATTTATTGCCTCAGGGACTGTCTCTTGGTACTCATACATCTTGTCACTTTTGAAATGAAGTCCATTTTGCGGTCTGTATATAACATCTTGATCGATTGGCGCCATAAAACATTGTCAGAATTGTAATTTTTGCTGACTTCAAAAATTGTTAAATCTGTGTAATAGACTTAAAAGTTTAGGGTTGGTCTCGTTAGAGAGTTTTTGCTGCAACGTAAATGTTTTTGTGGAAGGAGTGCAAACAAACAAGCCTAGAGGCCAATTCTCGTAATTTTAAATGTTCAAATATTATTCCGATCTAGTGTCAGCGTCAAGAAAGTTGCAAATGGCATTCTCTTAACCAATAATCAACGTCAAATGTGAACATAGACCGTAATGAGATTGAATGTAGAATAAAAGATGACTGAAGCCAAAACGGTATAATGCTACTGCTAATGCTAGGTGCATTTGACGTTGATTATTGGTTTAAAAGAGAGCCATTTGCAACTTTCTTGACGCTGAAACTAGATCGGAATGATATTTTAAACATTTAAAATTACGAGAATTGGCCTCCAGATGTTAAGTGATTATTATCTATGAATACTAACGATACTACGGGGATTATAGATGCTTTAGTGAACTTGGAAGAGAGCTTGAGGAAAAGGGGAAGGATACTTGGTAGAGCAACTCAGTAGATTTATTTATTTATTGAAATAAGATACATCTTTGGTTTATCACTATGCGCTTATACTAAAATTAAAATTCACAGTACCTATTATTATATTTGAGTCGCCTTTTAGAGTATATAACAATTTAAATATAACTAGAGGTGATAAAAAAATAACAAAAGTCTACAATTATAAATAAAAGAAGAAAAAAAACTATGTAATTGTCTTAGATGGTAACGTAACTTTCAGCAAACTTAGCGATATCTGACACATGAAAAATAGCCATATCACAGACCGAAGATTCTCATTATAAGATATTTTTGGTTCACGAGTGATTCATCAAATCATATTTCAATGTTAAAAATATGTATTTATTGTAAAATTTTAATAAGGTACGATGGGGTTGGCATGTCCATACTGGATAAAAACCCCTAAATAATAACAGATTAAAAAAAAAAAGAAAAAGAAGATATTTTTGTTTACTGCATGAAAAGTCTTTACCGGGTTGTTACCACTGTCTCACAGAAAACGGAAAGTAGCAGTTTGCTGTTACGTTGCGTACTGTAAGTGAGATATTCGGAGGCCCAAATCTCTCTCCCCTTCCTAATCCCTTAATTTTTCCCTTTACTTTAATGTCGGCTACGCATCCATGATGTCTTAGGTATTAGGAACGATCATGGGCAGTGGAGATCACTTACCATCAATCAGGTGACCCACTTCGTACTCGTTTGCCGACCATTACTATAAAAAAGGTTTTCACTTTCGGCAATCTTATACTTTATCAATATTGTTTTACGACCCCAACTAATCCGGCTCATTAATATTTTAAACTGTCTACCGCATGGGTCTACAAGATTTTAAATAGCTTTTTAGGTACTCTATCTCCAATTTTTAAACTCCGGAAAAAGAGGAGTGCTATTAATTCGACCGCTGTTTCTATCTAGGACATAGTACTAACTAAACAAATGAACTGATTTGGGTGCAGTTATTTTTATTTGAAAGGTAATTAATCGACAGTATTTTCAGCTGTACCTATTTGAAGAGAATTTGTTCAATCATTAAAAAGTTGCTTTCTGATTGACGTCAGAGGTTTTAACGATTAAGGCCCACTTGCACGGCTATCTAAATCGAATTTAACCCACTGATCCTGTTTATGCAACGTTAAATCGTATGAAAATTTATGCAAATAAGTTTAGTGGTAAATCTAGATTTAGGAGCGTCGTGCAAGTCTACATATGTTATAAAATGTAGCACTAAGCTTAATCTACAATCAACAAGGTGGTAGGCCCCTCGCATGCGAGAGGCCGGCTGGGTTGGTACCACCGCTTTGCCTATTTCTGCCGCCAAGCAACAGTGTGTAAGCGCTGTTGTATTCCGGTTTGAAGGACATTGAAGCCAGTGAAATTACTGGGCATTATGAGACTTAACACCTTATGTCTCGGGGTGACGAGCGTAGTCCAATGTCATGCAGTGCTTTGTTATTTAAATTTCTGTATGGCGTTGCTTCTGTTTATGGGCAGGCGTGGCGCTTACCATCAGGCGAGCGACGTGCTCGTCTCGTCCTTCAAGCTATTAAAAAAAACTCTAAAATTCATAATTTCCTATATCAACGCAAACGTTATTTATTGCTTGTAGTCTAACTCTATCTGTGAATCTTCAAGTCTTGGAAGAAAATAGCATCATAAAATTATCGTTGCCATAAATACATGTCGATTGGTAAGATAAGTAGCACATCTTGTTAACATTTTGTGAGTTTAAATTAGATTGAAGGTGTTTTTTAGCTCATATGCGACGCGTAAAATGCGTCGAAACACGTATAAATGCGCGAGATATCAGACTGGTTATGATTTAATTAAAATATTTGTGAAAGACGTGTTTGACGCATGTTACGTGTACGTTGACAAATGAGTCTTCTCGTCTTCCACCTGCCCTTATTCCACTCGCAGTGGGATCGGCGCAACATGCTTTTTAACAGTAATGTTACAGAAAGATTTCGCTTGTAATTTTTACGACCGGCCGCTTGCCTGACATTAACCCCTCTGAGGATAAAACACTTAGACCGAAACAAATATTTATAATATAGTGGATCACATAAACATTTTGTCTCGGTACGGGAAGCAAACCCGCGGCCCCGCGCTTCCCAGCAGACCTCACTGCAAGTAAGATAAGGGCAGGTGGATAAAGAAGAGCGTGCATACGTCATAATAATAATAAATACACCCAACAGTCACACACATAGTCCTGACCCCAGACTAGGTTAACCTGTGTGCTGGGTATCAGGAACTACGAGGGACTTGGTCCCACAACACCCACATCCGAAACAAACATTTGTAGATCACATAAACATTTTTCTAGGTGTGGGAATCGAACCCACGGCCTCTCGCTTCGCAGCCGGCTACTCGCCCACTGCGCCACGGAGGCTGTCAATCATAAGTCTGTCATAAGTTGTACGGTGCGATTACCGTAGCATGTTTAGCACGAGTACAAAACTACGTGCGTTGGCTAATCTAAATTGGCTTACAAACATGTCGTTCCTTGACACAAGCCCATGATTCTTGTTGTGGATGAAAGATTGTCAATCACTTTCGATAGTTGTTTGCATTAGAGTGAACAGTTATCGCCTTATGCTTGTTGAACGCGAGAAAATAGCATGATCGCCTCCATGGGTTTAATAGTGGCACCACTCATCATACACACGTTGGTCTTCGTTTAGATTCCCAGGTGGAGTAATACTTTGCTTTTTTATAAGTTTGAATGACGAAACGAGCAGGTCGCTCGCCTGATGGTAAACGCAACGCATGTGCATAAACAGAAGCAACACCATACAGAACTTTGAATTATAAAGCACTGCATGATACTGGACTGCACTAGTCTTACATCTTAAGACATAAGATGTTAAGTCTCATAATGCCCAGTAAAGCCCTCAATTTATACCGAAACACAACAGTGCTTAGACATCGCTGCTTGGCGTCAGAAATAGACACAGCTGTGGTACCAACCCAGACAGCTTACGAGGGACCTACCTAGTACTTGTTGGACTCTTAGTAACATGCTCGGGGTCTGCATGACGATTTAGATTCCAGAATGATTTTTCTTTAACACAAATCGTCAAGATAATAAAATATACAGACACATATTAATATCCATAACTGACTAATGATAAAACTTGAATAGTTAGTAAAAAATTTGAACTATTTTTTTTCGTGTTTTTCATTTTTAAGTCGGTTCTAAAATTGTTAAAAGTTTTTATTATGATCAATGAACTGAGAGTAATTTACTTTTTCAGAAATTTCAAACTTATAATTAGTGATGGATTGTCGATCATTTTGATTGACGGTTGAGTGGAAATGAAAAATACGTTAACAATCTTTGCGATGATATACAGTATGTAACAAAAACCCTGTTGGCCCCTTTTGGGTCGTGAAGATAGACATATACTTAGACAGCTTTATAAAAATAGTTAAATAAACAATAATAAACAGAAGTGAGATTTTATCCTTGCACAGATAGCTTAGACAAATGAACATATTTAAAAAATACGTACACGTTACTACTGAGGCTGACGCTGCGGTCTCAGGTAAAAATGGTATTGGGTTTTTCTGTTACATAATGCTCCGTATCAGGCCGGAGAATGGAACTGTGCCTGATATGGCGATAGGTATCGCCCCATATTACATCATGGGACGGAGATACGCTCGGCGAAATGTTGGTGTACTGATTACACCTCTGCCTATCCCTTCGGAGATTACATGCGTGAGTGCGTATGTATGGATGATATATTTATTACTTTAACTTATCCAAAACCATAACAACTGGCGCAGACTTAACAACTTAGTACCGATCAAGCAATTCTGTACATGCCCAAAGTTATTTTTAACCGACTTCAAAAAGGAGGAAGTTCTCAATTCGGCGCGTTTTTTTTTTCTTTTTTATGTATGTACATCGATTTCTCCGTCAATTGTAAACCGATTTTGTTGAAAAAAAAATCACTCGGTCGAGTTTAGCTGCGATGTGGTTCCATATAAATCTGGTTAAGATCTGATGACGGAGTACGGAGAAATAATAAAACTCCTCAACGGACAACAGTACACTAAAATAAAATAACGTATAACAAAACTTAGAAACCGGCTTCGCAATAAAAACACTGAAAAGTCAAAAATAACAAAATCTATAGGTCTCTTTGGAGTCGGTACAATTTTATACCGGTAGCGACACAGTCATTAACTCTAAGCATTCCTTCTGTACATGCACTAAGTTATTTTAAAGTACACTTCCACAATGTTAGCCTTTGAAATGTACGCTCTTTGTATAAGTTCTTGGAAATGCTATTGTATTTTCTGTGTTGTTTATTTGCACAATGAAGCCGGATGAACAAAACTGTTGTGACAAAATGCAGTGTAACGACTTCACGTTCCAACAATACCTTTTAAGTATCAAAAATATACCTTTTAAGCGACAAATAAACGGAGGAGGTTCTCATTTCGACGCGTTTATTTGTTTTTTTTATATAAGCCGGCAAATGAGCAAGTAGGTCACCTGATGGTAAGTGATCTCCATCGCCCATACATACATACATACGCACTCAGGCCTGTAATCCCCGAAGGGGTAGGCAGAGGTGTTACCACCTACACCCACATTTCGCCGAGCGTATCTCCGTCCCATGATGTGATAGGTTGCGAGCCTATCGCCATACCGGGCACAAATTCCAGACTCCGGGCTGATACTGAGCATTTCGAAATAGAAAAACCCCATTAACACTTTACCCGACCCGGGGATTGAACCCGGGACCTCAGCGTTAGCTTAATCTTAATGCGTACGCATTACAACTGCGCCACCGAGGCAGTCCATCGCCCATGTACGTCCAAAATACCAAAAGAATTATGGTTGCGTCGCCGACCTTAAAGGAAAGGGATAATTAAGGGATTGGGAAGGGGAGAGGGTCTGGGCCTCCGGATATCGCAATCATCGTACGAAGCGCAGCAGCTAGCTGCTACTTTACGCCGGTTTTATGTGAGACAGTGGTAACGACCCGGACGAGCCGGCTCATTCATGCTGTAGACAGAACTATCTATAGCGTGGCTCTACCACTCAAAAACTTCTGATACTATCTTCGTGTAATTAATTTTAGGTCGATCCATCAAAAATTGTATACTGTGAAGTTTGTCGAGTGATGATCCTTGACATGTCTTAAACCGAACGCTTAATGTTCCTGAACTCGACGCGTCTCGAGAGATCTTGACCGATTCTCGACATTTTGCGTCACCGACACCCGTTTCAATCTGATATATAAAATTCTCGTGTCACAATGTTCGTTCCCATACTCCTCCGAAACGGCTGGACCGATTTTTATGAAATTTTATATGCATATTCAGTAGGTCTGAGAATCGGCCAACATTTATTTTTCATCCCCGTAAATGTTAAGGGTGGTCCACCCCTAATTTTTATGTTTTATTTTTTAGACAAAATCTTTTGTTTTAATTTTTTTATGATACAGCATTAAAAAATACATACAACCCTAAATTTTCAACCCTCTACGATCAACCCCTATTTTTTATTAGCGATATTAGTATTTTTGTCAAGCGCGTTTCTCACCGGGACTCGCTTGATGCGCCCACTGGGCTACTTTAATCTTGAAAATAAGCATTCACGCGGGCGGAGCCGCGGGCAACAGCTAGTATGATGTAAAAACTAAACAACTAAGTTTGAACAGTGATAGCTCAGCGGGTAGTGGTATGGACTGTCAAGACGAAAGTCGCAGGTTCGAAACCAGCCCCAAGTGCATACACCTCTGACTTTTCTAAGTTATGTGTGTATTGATTGTTAATTATCACTTGCTCTAACGGTGAAGGAAACATCGTGAGGAAACCTGCATACCTGAGAACTTCTTCATAAGAATTTCGAAGGTATGAGAAGTCTGCCAACCCGCATTAGGCCAGCGTGGTAGACTAAAGCCTAACCCCTCTCATTCAGTAGAGGAGGTCCGTGCCCAGCAGTGGGACGTATATAATACAGGGCTAGTATTATATTATATCATAAGTTTGAACTACTCAGTCTGGCTCGGTGGCACAGTTGTAATGCTTACGCGTTACGACGCTGACGCTGAGGTCTCAGGTTCGATCCCATGGGTCGGGTAAAAGTGATATTGGATTTTTCTATTACGAATTGCTCAGTTTCAGCCCGGAGTCTGGAATTGTGCCCAGTATGTTGATAGACTCGCCCCCTATCACATTATACGGGTTACGGGTTACACCTCTGCCTACCCCGTCGGGGATTACAGGCGTGAGTGCGTATATATAATATAGTAGTATATATTTTTAATACGCAATATTTGTACTCAATTTCACAGCTGTATATAAAAAAAAACCATACAAAGTTCAACAATAAGTCTCTTTTTCCCTCCTTTAACAATAAAATTATCAAAAAATATTTCTTAGTAGGCCCCTAAATTACACAAACTATCATGTGACTAAATTACACAAACTATCATGTGACTAAATTACACAAACTATCATGTGACTAAATTTTATAACATAGCATATATAGATTTAGTAGTTTTTGAGATTTCGTGATTAATCAGTAAGTCAGTTAGTGAGTAGGTGAATGTTATTTCGCTTTTGTATATTATATAGATAGATGAAATATAATAGAATTTTAAATAAAGGGCTTCAATAATAAAAACAAAGGCCTATCTTATCGTACTTTAAGATGGTAGGATGAGAAAATTATTTCTAAAACAAATCTTCTTAAGTTAAGCTCCAGAGAAGCAGGGACTTATGCTTGATTACGAGGTCTATTGTAGGCGTTTTTCAAATAAAAAATATAATGATAAATAATTTATGCAAGATATAGAAATTAAAATAAAAATATCATCACGAAATCTTTATCATCTGTCTCGGTGGCGCAATTGTAATGTGTACGCGTTACGATTGAGGTCAACGCTGAGGTCGCGGGTTCGATCCCGGGTCGGGTAAAGTGGTATTGGGCTTATATTACGAAATGCTCAGTATCAGCCCGGAGTCTGGAATTTATGCCCGGTATGGCGATAGGCTCGCCCCCTATCACAAAAGGGACGGAAATATGCTCGGCGAAATGTGGGTGTACTGGTTACATCTCTGCCTACCCCTTCGGGGATTATAGCATGGCCATGTTGTTACTTCACCTATGGTAAGCAACGTGCATCTCTCGACAGTTACCACAATGATGTTGGGTTTCACTAAATATAAACTACCAGATCGTGATCAGAACGGGCCACTATGCCGGGATTTGATCTTTAGCTTTGCACTTTTGCTCTTAGGCAGACGAACTAACTATCTGATGGTAAGGAGTTACTATCAACCATGTACTCCGGCATATTTCAGTCATAGCTAAATCGTTACCTACAATGATATTCTGTGTGTACAGTAGTTGCTATTCAGTCCGGTATTAATCATAGCAATACTGGAATTTGACGCTATTTTATCTATTGAAATAAAACTAGTTTATACGGATTTTATCACGGTTTAATTTTTATTTTAGTCCCGACGTTTCGAAAGCTTTTCAGTCTTCGTGGTCACCGGAGTGACTGAGGTGTAGGTCGTCTCGAAAAGTTAATGTTACATTGCCTACCTTCATTTTATAATTATACATTTACATTTTAATTATTTAAAATAGTTAGTTGAGACTAGTCCGATCTACGCAGAAAGAGCTCACGGTGTCTTGTGGTCTGGCAGTTGGTCTTTTGGTCGCTATTTTATCTATCCGATGTACCAATCCGTACCTATAGACTGTATGACGATTTTACTTAAGTGAATGAATGTTTATATTTTACTTTACATAATTCATTATTGTTCCGAATTTTTCACCACATGCTAAAATACTTAAGCACTGAAGGAAAATTCCGTACCGATGATGGAAAAGTCACGATCTGTACATAAACGGGCGAGGCATCTAGATTTTGTTCGCCATTATCGAATATTGAATTTTATTTTACGACGCACTTCCATTTGGTTTGTATTTTTACGTCCAATATCGGATGGATTATTCGTTTCTCAAGTCTAGATCAGTGTGAAAAATTAATCTGGGCGTATGTTGACTGGCGGGCGATATAGCTCTGTACTACACAAATTTTCTATGACAATGTAAGACCTGATTGTGTTGCGATATGTAAGCATGTTACCAGTACAGCTATATTTCGCCGAGCGTATCTCCGTACCATGATGTGATAGGAGGCGAGCCTATCGCCATACCGGACACAATTCCAGACTCCGGGCTGATACTGAGCATTTCGTAATAGAAAAACCCAATATCACTTTTACCCGACCCGGGGATCGAACCCGAGACCGCAGCGTCTGCCGCAGTCGTAACGCGTACGCATTACAACTGCGCCACCGTGGCAGCATTGTTACGAAAAGACAATTGACATATTTTGTTTTCAAGTCATCTCCGTGTGCGATTACGTCAGCATACACCTTAACCAAAACTCAACATCGTAAGATCCAATCGCCAATCGCTCCAGAAATGTAAATACTTAGCTACCCATTTTTCAACGTGCGTGCAACGATCTTTTTGAGTGGTAGAGCCACGCTGTAGACAGTTTTGTCTACAGCATGAATGGGTCGGCTCGTCCGGGTCTTTACCATTGTCTTACAGGAAACCGGCGTAAAGTAGCAGCTTGCTGCTGTGTTTCGTACAGTGAGTGAGATATCCGAAGGCCCAAATCCCCTTCCCAATCCCTTCATTATCCCTTTCCTTTAAGGTCGGCAACGCGCCCATGATCCTTTGGGTATTGTGGGTGTATATGGGCGGTGGAGATCACTTACCATCAGATGACCCACTTACTCGTTTACCAGCCTATGATATAAAAAAGAGCTACCTTGGTTGTCTGGAAGAAATCGCTGTTTGCGATAAGACCGCCCATTGTATCACCCTTACTGTATGATCCTCGTTTATAAGCTATCTACTTTATTTGGTGTGCAATAAAGAATATTCTATCTATCTATCTTCTACCTTGAAAATTTGTCTGATAAGCGTCTTGTACGATGCTAATGTGCGACCACCCTTATTTATGTTTTGAGGCTTTATTTTTAAGTGCGGCCGTTCTGCTTGAACAATAAAGTGAAGGCTTAGCGTAACGTTAGAGAGTTTAATTTTTCCGACAATTGCTATTAGCTTTACTAAGGTTAAAATTACATTGTTTAAGTTTATTTTAAGTTTTATATTTTTTCAGTCAGTTCTACTTTTTGTAAAGTTTTTATATGAGATCGTAGTATAGGTGCAACTCATTTGTGCCCATTGTGTGCGTTTAAGAAGATAATCCTAACAGACATTGAATATATATTGATCAATGTAAGGAAAGTAGGCAGAAAAGTTAATATTTAATAGATTTTTCGCATTACTAATGACGGCCTCGGTGGCGCAGTTGTAATACGTACGCGTTACGCCTGAGGCTGACGCTGAGGTCTCGGGTTTGATCCCCAGGTCGGGTGAAAGTGATATTGGGTTTTTCTATTACGAAATGCTCAGTATCAGCCCGGAGTCTGGAATTGTGCCCGGTATGGGGATAGGCTCGCCCCCTATCACATCATGGGGCGGAGATACGCTCGGCGAAATGTGGGTGTACTGGTTACACCCCTTCGGGGATTTCAGGCGTGAGTGCGTATGTACTAATGACGATGGTAAGTTGCCGGAGTTACTGAACATTGTTTTGTCCTGGTACGGCAAAATGACTAGACCACTAGATATGACGTTAAATACAATGTACTCGAAGAGAGCACTAAAACACATTGCGTCCCTCGATTCCATCCCAAGCGTGTTATTATCAAGTTGTTATTTCTATGAGACTTAACACCTTATGTGTCTGGGTGACGAGCGCAGTCAAGAGTCATGCAGTGCTTTATTTAAAGTTCTGTGTGGCGTTGCTTCTGTTTATGAGCAGGCCAGACCGCTTAACATCATGCGAGCGACCTGCTCGTGTCGTTATTCAATCTAATTAAAAAAAAGTGACAGTCTCTGAGGCATGTCGCAGCTCTTGCCTAGAAATATGATTCAGTGATGGTACAACCACAGCTTTAAGTGATTAATTACACTTCACTTAAAGGTAAGTTCAGGACAGTCCATAAAATATAGATAAGAATTATGCCAGCCTTAAGTTACCGGATATACGCTGGCTGATCCTGGAATGCGATGAAAATCGAGGTTTCAAGCAAAAAACGCATTCGAATTAGAAGCGTTACGATGCCACAGACAGATACAATCAATGAGAAAAATCTAACATAAAACCATCGAAAGTCATCTTATTTCGATGCTTTAAACAACCCTCTTTTTTATCCGGCGTGAAAAATACTACCATAAACACGACATCACTAAAAACAAGAGCTACGAAAAGGAAACTGTGATTGAAAAGCTTTTGAGATTTATTTTTGACTCTCCCCCATTTACGGTGTGTTCTTTTAAACTACAAGTTTGGGTCGAATGTTTCATAAACTATTTGGAGAAAGGTTTTTGAACTTGGGGTTTCGTTTTGAGATGTTAGTAAAAATGATACAGTCACGCCTGTAATCCCCGAAGGGGTAAGCAGAGGTGTAACCAGTACACCCACATCATAATGTGATAGTATTGAGCAGTAGCCAGTTTTGTTTCTAGAATAAGTGGACTGACTTGAACAGGGTAGAGACTAAAACCTATTCCGCTCATACACCTGCATGTGACTGTTTGAAGACAATGGCATTTGTTTTTGATACCGATCAGTGAAGCTACAAGAGTCTCTAGGAATATGAAGCCGTCTTTATCCCGCAACGAAATTAATCAAATAGATGTGGAATTTATTTTGGCAAGAAAAACACTTTTTCTAATAATCGTCGTTTATTCACTTAAATTCTAGTATTTACCATCCGCACCCTTCCAGTCGTTCGCGCCTAACTCGCCATCTTACATTTCCGATTCTCCCATCCTACTCGCACGCATACATCCCTCTCGCTTCATTACTTTCACTGCGTTCCATACTTACCACGTTTCATACCCAATTCCCACATAGATACATAATAATAATTATTATCTTTATTCAAGTAACTACAGACTCAATTTGTTACTATTACATTTAGAAAATACAAATGATATAAGACACTTTATTTATCACGTAATTCACTGCTGCTCCATTCCATGGGAAGTAAAGCGGCAGCGATTCACGTATATACAGTCCAGACTATCTGCAATCATTTTCAGGATGCTGTTGGGGCTGGCCCGCACCTTACTCACCAAAGATGCACATCTCTTGCGCATAATGGTATAAAAACACTGTACAGGAGACAGGAAGGAGGAATATAAATGAACAAGATAGAGCTCCTGTCTCAGATCTTAACCGTTTAAAACCCAATTATAAAATTGATTTTTTTGTTCCAAAGAATAATTTGATGCTAGGTGGTAGGTCCCTCGTATGCGAGTGGTCATTAGGTTGGCACCACCACTTTGTCTATTTCTGCCGCCAATCAGTAGTGCGTTTGAAGGACATTGAAGCCAATAAAATTACTGGGCATTATAAGACTTAACTGAACCGATTTTGATGAATTTTGATGTAGAGATAGATGGGACCCCGGAGACGGTTATAGGCTACGTTTTATTTCGGAAAAGTCTATTCACGCGGGTCATTATCGCGGAGCCGCGAGCAAAAGCTAGTAAGTAATAATTCGACATAATATACGCTTCTTGATTTAAGACAATTTATATATTTCCCCATCTTATATTTTATCTGAAAATAAAGTTTACAGTGAAACAAATACGTTGGCAAATTGAGAGGATGTCATTACGCTCATTAGACGATTTTAAAGTTTTGTAAATTATTTAATATTCATACGTTTTTAATTAGTTTCAATACTTGTCACTGCCACCGCAGCTCCATCCGAGTGAACAGCCTGTTCCGGGATAAAAGTAACCTATAACCGTATCTAGGGTCCCATCTATCTCTATACCAAAATTTATCAAAATCGGTCCGCGTTTTTTTTATTTGCTTGAAACTCGAGACCAGCAGGTCGCTCGCCTGGTGGTAAGCGCCACGCCTGTAGGCCTAGTACGAGTTACAAATACGCTCACAGTTTTCGCATTAGTATAAAATTACTACCGTCAAAGTGTCAAACTATTAATTCATACGGTAATAAAGAAAAGAATCGTTTGAAAACTAATTTCATATTCTATTATTATGAAATAAAATAAACCATTTAATTTTAAATCATCACATAGTTCCCACTACTAGCTACTAATATTTGACGTATTGAGAGAAAACGAAAACTCTCATCGTTTTACAAAACTATTAAAACTTGTACTAGCCCTACCGCTCTTAAACAGAAGCATTTAGGCGTGAAAGCGTAACAAACAAACTAGCTTTCGCATTTATAGTATTGGTTAGGATACAATTATATCGTGCAACGATGTCGACCGGTTACAACACTAACGTGGACGTAACAATTTAGTACGAGAACAATAAAACAGGATCGCTCCTGCGGCACATAAATCTTTGCCAATAACTCTGAACAGCGTCCAGAGTGTATCGAGTACCGGTAGTAAGTTCCGTTTTATGACAGATCATATTTCAAGCTCAGCTGTAGAATTCCAAATCTTATTCTTCATTTTTATTTTTCTTATACGTACGTACATACATACGCACTTACGCCTGTAATCCCCGAAGGGGTAGGCTGAGGTGTAACCAGTACACCCACATTTCGCCGAGTGTATCTCCGTTCCATGATGTGATAGGGAGCAAGCCTATCGCCATACCGGACACAAATTCCAGACTCCGGGCTGATACTGAGAATTTCGTAACAGAAAATCCCAATACCACTTTACCCGACCCGGGGATCGAACCCGAGACCTCAGCGTTACCCTCAATTATAACGCGAAAGCATTACAACTGCGCCACCGAGGCAGTCCTAATTACTAATTAATTAGTCCTAAAGGCACCATAATCTAATTTTATAACAGCTTTATATTGGATTTTAACCATCTTTCTTCGTTTTTACCAAAATAAACTAAGACTGCCGAAGCACATAATTTAAATTTTATGCTTTATATATTGTAGCTGAGATAAGACATTGCGAAGTACGTCAGTAGCAAATGTCGGCTCCCATTCGTATTTCATACCAGGGGTAGGTACGCTCCTATGAACGGATGGCCAAAAAAGCGCTGGCTTAAAGTATTAGAGGAAGATATGAGAGCCAAAGGTCACAGATGATGCTTAAGGCCGGGCAAAGTGGAACCGTTTAATTCTCATTTTGGAATATCTAAGGTAATTTTTTAATTATAATACTAGTTGTGTTAGATATAACATAGGAAATATAGTGTAGATTCTAAATATATACAGTTTTTGTTGTCTAAATGACGAAATACCCTCAATATTTGGTTATTTCGATACCCTACACAAAAAAAATGCACATGCATGGGGGCAAATCCGATTTTTATTTTTTTTAAGGTATACGGGGTGGCCTCACGCCACGGGTTAAGAAGGAAAGTGGATCTTGGTAAAATGCCGGCATAATGCACGACAGAAGAAGAGTACTGTAGATGAATTAAGTAGACCATATAAAACCAGATTTATCTCTAACATTAATTTTCTAATTGATTCATTTCGTTGCGGGATAAAGACAGATTTGCAGTCCCAGAGACTCGCCGAGCTTCTTGCTCGGTGTCGAAATATGCGTGCCACTGTCGATCCTGGCTTACAGGAGTTACAGTGGCGGGTGTGTGGGCGGGATAGTCTCGTAACATTAACACGGCCTTTCTAAGTTGAAATGTGGGTATTGTTAGTTTACCCGACATGTAAAAACATCAAGCCCTGTCAAAATGTTATTACAGCAAAGAAAATAGAGAGTTTATGAACTCTCAGAACCCTCAAATACTGTATTAAATTTATACTTAATTCTAGTTATTTATGGAAATTGATACATAAAAACAGTTGGTAAAGTTGTGGATAATATTTCTTTGTTAACTACGCAGTTGACTCGAAAGAAATAATTGTGGATCGTAAAGTCTTAATGCGGATCGAACCCGCGGCCGCTTGTCGTCAATGGCTATTTTCCTGCTGTAGCTCAAATGTATAACCACTGGCCTTTCCACCGAAGCTTCACGCGATTGGTTCTTCAGTCGATGATAATATTATATTGAACTCAACTGTCCCCACTGCTGTCCTTCCATGCTCACGACTTACATACTCCGCCTGTAATCCCTGAATATGTAGGCAAATGTATAATCAGTATTTCCGTTCAACTTATTTCCGTCCCATGATATAATCGTGGGCGAGTCTATCGCCATACGCGTACGCATTACAACTGCGCCATCGAGGCCGTCGGGTTCGATCCCCAGCTCGGGTCAAAGTGATGTTGAGCTTTTCTATTAGAATGTTATCAGCCCGAAGTTTGGAATTGTACCTGGTATATCGATAGGGTCGCCCCCTATCACATCATGGGGCGGAGATACGCTCGGAGAAATGTGAATGTACTGATTACGGCTCTGCCTACCCCTTCAGGGATTACATGCGAGAGTGCATACGTATGTATGTATAAACATATTTTCTACAAAATCCCCGTTCGTAACTGATTAATGTCTTGGTTTAAGTTGAAAGCTTGAGGCTACGTGGCACCTGCCCTCCTGGCCCTAATTTAAAAGCACGGTTTTAATTAGGTCAGTTTACTTTGGGCTTAATTGGATTAGATAAGGCAAGGTTGTACTACGGTCAAATTACATTACCACATTTATTAAGACAGTGTAAACAGACCAGCTTAATGGTGACCGTCAGATAAAGACTATCGTGGATCAACACTATTGTCTATATCAACTCCAAGCTACGAGTAGTATTTATTTATTTATTTATTTATTTTAGGATTACCAGAAGACGATACACTACACTAATATAAAAACATACGCAAACAAACAAAAAATATAGTGTTCTCCCATAAACAGGCAACCACAACTTACAAAGTTGTGGTTGCCTGTTTATGTTGCCTTAAGTAGTATAATTTTGATATATAATTAATTAGACTGCCTCGGTGGCGCAGTTGTAATGCGTGCGCGTTACGATTGAGGCCAACGCTGAGGTCTCGGGTTCGATCCCCGGGTCGGGTAAAGTGGTATTGGGTTTTTCTATTAGGAAATGCTCAGTATCAGCCCGGAGTCTGGAATTTGTGCCCGGTATGGCGATAGGCGCGCCCCCTATCACATTAGGGACGGAGATACGCTCGGCGAAATGTGGGTGTACTGGTTACACCTCTGCCTACCCCTTCGGGGATTACAGGCGTGAGTGCGTATATAATTAATTCTAGGGCGATCAAAATTTGTTTGAAATTTTAATTTAAAAAGATCACACATGAATTGCCCGGATTGAAATCTGTGGTAGGTATGACAATATGCTCGCCCCCTATCACATCATGAGCTGGAAAACGGCGTAAACTGGAAACTCTAGCTGCACCTCTGCCTACCCCTTCGGGGATAACGGCGTGAGTTTGTTATATGTGTTATTGAATTCATTTTAACCGGACTTCATGTACCATACAGTGGTAAAAACCAGAACGAGCCAGCCTATTCCTGCTGTAGAAAGAACTGTCTACAGTATGGCTCTACCACTCAATTTCCCACTCCACCTTCCTACCTAATTCCCTTTATTCAGTACTTGGTTTATGGGTGGGTATGGCGGTTATAATCAGACGAGCGACATGTACGTCTCATCACGATAGCGAATAAAAAAAATGTTATGGAAACAGCTAGTGGGTTATATTACGAGTACATCTGTGCGTGAAGGAATTCTAAGACGTTGTCATTAGAGAGGCGAACACGGACGGCAGTTAAGAATCTTTATTCGAAGTATTTCCTCTTATTAATTTTACTACTATTATCAATGTATGTTTGTTTGAGAATTTGAATGTTGGATGAGTGGTAGAGCCACGCTGTCGACAGTTTTGTCTACATCATGAATGGGCCTGCTCGTCCGAGTCGTTACCAATGCCTCACAAAAAACCAGTGTAAAGATGGAGCTTGCTGCTGCGTTTCGTTCGGTGAGTGAGATATCCGGAGGCCCAAATCCTCGTCCCCTCCCCAATCCCTTAATTATCCCATTAATTTAAGGTCGGCAACGCGTCCATGATCTTTTTGGTATTGCAGGCGTAAATGGGCGGTGGAGATCACTTACCATCAGGTAACTCACTTGCTTGTTTGCCGGCCTATTATATAAAAAAAACTTTCACATTTGTAATTGAAATATGATTAACCGAATTTATATGAAGTTCTCAATTCGTTCTCAAAAAAAATCACTTAATACCTTCATGAACAACTAACTTTAATCGCTAATTCACAAAGTGTTAGTAAACAACTTTTAGTCAAATCATACTAATATAATTATAAATGTAAATGTAAGATTGTTTGTTACGCTTTCACGCGAAAACTACATAACCGATCATCATGAAACTTTGTACACATATTCTTGGAGGTATAAAAAGTAACATAGGATACTTTTTATGAAGAAATATATCCATTGTTTGTAACGCTTTCACGCCTAAATCACTGAACACTAAGACCAATAACGGTGCTATTACTAATATGAGGGTACCACGATTTTGATTAATTTTGATGTAGAGATAGATGGGACGGAGAGACGGTTATAGGCTACGTTTTATTTCGGAAAAGGTTATTCACGTGGGCAGAGCCGCGAGCAAAAGCTAGTATACAAAAAAAAATCTTTCTGCTAAAATATGACTAATAAATTACCTTTCATATCACCAATATTATTTATAGGTACTAAAAATTAATCTATTAATTTATTACTTTCTGACTCCACAGGTAATCTGCTATTAAGAAAGATTATGTAAGTATACTTTGACGGATTGATACGTAGAAATTATTAAGGAAACAAATTTTCGCCGTTCATCGTAGAGTGGTTGACTTCAGTAGGCCTAGTACAAGTTTTAATAGTTTTGTAAAACGATGAGAGTTTTCGTTTTCTCTCAATACGTCAAATATTAGTAGCTACTA
The DNA here is from genome assembly GCA_905332985.1 of Mimas tiliae. Taxonomy (NCBI): domain Eukaryota; kingdom Metazoa; phylum Arthropoda; class Insecta; order Lepidoptera; family Sphingidae; genus Mimas; species Mimas tiliae. The sequence goes on along the minus strand of HG995247.1, from coordinate 17,828,439 downwards.
GTGGGAACTATGATGAAAAAAATTAAATATATGGTTTATTTTATTACATAATAATAAAATATTAAATTAGTTTTCAAGCGATTCTTTTCTTTATTACCGTATGAATATTTAGTTTGACACTTCGACGGTAGTCATTTTATACGAATTCGAAAACTGTGAACGTATTTGTAACTCACACTAGGCCTACAGGCAAACGGCCTGTCGTAAGAGTCAAATTATTTTGTAACATGTGTAATAAACATGTTGCGCCGACCCCACTGCGAGTGGGATAAAGGTAGGTGTAAGAATCATCTAGTAACAGTATACATAATAACCAGTAGGATTCTGGATTCAATTATCAAGTCGGGCAGGAAATTTAGTAACTGTTCAAATTTCGAAATCACACACGACTTATTTTCCTATGCCTATATATTATTTCTGTACAGTACCCACACCTATAGCCTCAACCAATATCAATCACATCATGACACCAAAATGAGCTCAGTAAACCGTGGGTGCAATAGTTATAGTTCTAACTATCACTTCGGGGATACAGGCGTAAGCTTATGGTATATTTTTGAAATGAAAACTTCTTTAGGCGCGTTGAGTACTTTTTGGGTAAATAAAAATCATGGAATCGTCACCGAACGCTTTCCATGAGCTATATGTATACTGTGTATAAATGTACATAGATATACCTCCATGCGTTATTATTACCTTTCGAATTATTTTTGGCTTATAAAGAAGTGATCAAGGATTAAATTTTAAATTGGTCATTTACACTTATTTATAAACCAAAAATAATAATCTAATAGCTCGTCGATACAATTCATAAGTTACTTAATTTTCACATCTATCGGCAGCCCCCAAAGAGCCCTGCATTTTTTTTGAGCAAGAGGGTCACCTAATGGTAAGTGATGTTCACCACCCAAAACCAAAAGAATAATAAATGTGTTACCGACCTTGAAGGAAAGGAATGGGGATTGAGAAGTAAATTCACCCTTTGATTTGGGCCTCCGGTAATCTCACTCACCGTACGAAATGCAACATCAAGCTGCTACTTCATGTCGCTTTTCTGTAAGACAGTGTTAATAATCCGGTCGAGCCAGCCCATTCGTGCTGTAGACAAAAGTGTTTATGGTGACTCTACAGCTTAACTATCTGCTAAGCCTTTCTGAAATCTATTCTATCTGTGTATTTGAAGAATAATATATAATATTTTGAGGTCTGATTTGTATTAACGCAGAATAATATTATTGTTCCGTATTTCCGAATCAGCAAAAAAATCTACATCATTTTGCTAAAATGAACTGTATTTTATGTGAGTGGAGATTCGATTTGCATATCCGTTCCGTATTCCGATGTTATTCGCATCGGGAACCTATTATTAAGCTTACGCCTCGCCGTCTGTCTGTCTGTCTAATATTTTATGATAGGTGAACGGCTGAAAATTTACTATGCGTTATTTTGGCGGATATACTTCTTTTTTTTTTTAGTTTATGTATAGAAATCATATCAACTAATGTATACATAACATACATAGCATCGTCAAAATACACTGGGCAATTACACTAAATTGTTTATTTGTTGTCTTTTTATTTTACATTGTAAAAATATTTGTAATATGGAAACATCCATTATTAATTATTAAAATTTGGGCGCGACCCAATCTCTGAGAAGATCCAGCTACTCGAACTCAGGGGGCTTGTTTTAGGTCCGGATTTTCAATAATTGATATTTTAAGAAATACAAAGTCCTATAGGTAACTTTAAGAGAGATTAAATGCGGACCATGTGTATACTATACTAAAAAATAATAAAATGTAAAAGTAATTATTTAACGGTGTTGGAGAACCTTAATTCGTCTGACTAATCTTTTCTTTTCCTTCTGTCTGGCGTTATCTCGGTTTAATGTAATGTAGGACTTCTATTGTCGGAGTAATACACATTTCTGTATGTATCTTTTACATGTGTATTCTTTGACAGCTCCGTGGCGCCGGCGTGAAGTAGCCGGCTGCGAAGCGAGAGGGGTTCGATTCCCACACCGAGACAAATGTTTGTGTAATAATAATATAAAAATTGGTATCGGGTCTGGGTGTTGTGGGACCGCAAGTCCCTTGTAGTTCTTTATACTCACGACACAGGTTTACCTAGTGTGGGGTCAGGACTATGTGTGAGACTGTTGGGTGTATTTATTTATAATTTATTTTATTATTATCTTTCTATGGCATCGTAGCTGCATTGAATGCGGTTTTTTTGTTTGGAAGCTGCTGAACATGCTTTACATGTTTGAAGCGAAACAGCATTCCGAACTAGCGGTAGAATTTTGACGGAATCTGAAAATCTTCTAATATATAAAATTCTCGTGTCACAATGTTCGTTCCCATACTTCTCCGAAACGGCTGGACCGATTTGTATGAAATTTTGTGTGCATATCGGGTAGGTCTGAGAATCGGCCAACACTATTTTTCATCCCCCTAAATGTTAAGGGTGGTCCACCCCAATTTTTTTTAGACACATTTCTTTGCTTTTATTTTTTTATGATACAGCATAAAAAAATACATACAACCCTAAATTTTCACCCTTCGATGAGCGTACTGATAATGGACTTACAATTTATGAACCGTTTAAGTCGAACCGTCATAATAACCCCCTTCTGACTGAAACGCAACGTTTTGTTACATATTCGAACCTACAACCTCATACGCATAGCGGCAATGCGATTAAGCATCCCGCGTCCGTAGAACCATCGCGTAGTATAGAAAATTCGCACCCTCGAACAGTTGTCACTCGTGACAATGACATTCCTGTTTTCCTTTCTTTTAAAAACTGTTCGTATTGTTATGAACCTCTTCATCCTCTTTACGAATATAAACAATTTTTAAATCTAGATTTACCTCAAGTCAGACTTAATTTCATACAATTTGAGTCTGGTTGTGTGAACTATTGCTGTTTGAGCCATACCGCTTCAAATTGCTCCTCGCCCTTTGTTTGCGAATTATGCAACAAACGTCATCATACTTTTAATTTCATCAACCCCTATTTTTGAATAGTCATTTTAGTATTTTTGTCAAGCGCGTTTCTCACCGGGGGTGCCCACTAGGCTACTTTAATCCTGGAAATAGGCATTCACGCGGGCGGAGCCGCGGGCAATAGCTAGTAATATATAACATTTTATGGATTCAATTTTTTTTTTGTGTTGAATTTGAATTTTGAAGAAATGATGTTCAGCCATTTAAGACTTACAGATGTTTTTGTCAATTGTATAATGTTTCTACATAATATTGTGCATTTTCTTCTATTTATGGGCAAAGTCGCGTTTATCAACTGTTCACAATGTATACGTGAAAATATATTTTTGCTTAATATTTGCTCAGTTCTCATCAGAAGCCGGTGCGTTGTGATTCGTGCGGCTTCACTTTATTACAAATAACGCTCTCTAAATAACTTTTACAGTGCTTTCATACCATGGCTTCGGACAGTGATGTTGTTTTTTTAGAGGGCAAGTGGGTCACCTGATGGTAAATTTTGACCACCGTCCATTAACTCCCATTATAATCAAGAAATCGTGAGTTACCGATGTTTAAGAAAAACTAGTGTTAGGGTAGCAACGTTGTGTACACTGAGTTGTGGAAGGGTAGTTAATTGGTATAAAAGAAGTTGTCGCCATAACTGGAGGTCTTTTGCCCGCAGTCAGTCTCCAGTTCAGTAAGATCAGAGCTCAGTCGACAGTCTAAGAGTTCAATAGGCGGTAGCTATCCTGGTTCACTATGCTGGTGATTCGGTCCTAGTTGTTTTAGTTATAATTAGACAACATTCTCTAGAGAATCCTGACATGGGGTTGTGGTTTGTAAAGCAGTGATATTGTAAATGTAACCAATAAACTATGAGTTAAAGTGATTACTGTCGTTTGGTATTAATAAAATAATAGGTACCCGTCTCACGTAACTTCTAACAGTAGGTCGGCAATGGTACTTTATATAGATTTTAAGTAATAGAGCCTACAACTATAGTGTGCCTGCATGCATTTGGCAACAACATGAATCAGCCTGTTCAACCGGGGTGATACCACTATCTTACAGGAAACTGGCGTGAAATGGCAGCTATCAAATTCCTATTGATCGACAACGATCCCATGGTGCTTTAAGTATTGTGGAGGTTCGTAGCCGGTGGGGATCACCGCCAGTTGACGCACTTACTCGCTATCCGCGTCTTGTTATAACAATGGTAAAGGGATTTTCGGGATTTTTTGAGCCTCAAGCAACCAGGAAACCCTTTATAAATAACTAGCTTTTGGTCGCGACTCCGCCCGCGTGACAGCCTTTTCCGAGATAAAAAGTAACCTATAACCGTCTCTAGAGAGAACCGTAAAAAATTTGAATCTTTTTCTGACCCAAAATTTATCAAAACCGGTTCAGCGATTTAGGCGTGAAAGTGTAACAAACAAACAAACTCGCATTTATAAAATTAGAATTAGATTTTCACATTCTGCAGTCATAATTCTAAACATAATTAGACTTCTAAAGCATAAAACAGGAGCCCAATTCTCGTAATTTTAAATTAATTTGCAAATGGCATTCTCTTAAACCAATAATCAACGTCACCTAGCATTAGCAGCAGCATTATACCGTTTTGGCTTCAGTCAACTTTTATTTTACATTCAATCTGATTACGATCTATGTTCACTTTTGACGTTGCTTATTGGTAAGAGAATGCCATTTGCAACTTTCTTGACGTTGAGACTAGATCGGAATGATATTATGAACATTTAAAATTACGAGAATTGGCCTCCAGATCTCGAGTTAGTACGATTATGTAGCCAGGTTCGTGTAAGAATGAAAGCGTCACTACGTCGAGATCATTTCGAGAGTCATTCAGTAGATTCCGCAAGTCACGAAGGAGACAAGTGGTACCCCCACCTGCCCCGTGTCTTTATAATGAGTTGTTCAAAGACGTCAAGCGGTAGGTGAGTAACCGAACTTTAATCCTGACCTTTAACTTTTTAGACCTAGCCAGACTACGATGTCTTAGGCGCTGACATTGTTTCATTTTGCTTTTAGTATAAGAAAATAAATGGATAAGTACTAATTTCAAAATATTAAAATATTTTTGATACCTTTATTGTTAAATTTTTTAACGAATAAAAAATCCGAGAGGGTTTTCAGTTTGACGCGTATATTTGTTTTTTTATTTAGGCATATGGGCATAGGTATATAGGTATAATCACGCATAGCTCCGCCAAATGTGGACGGAATTTAATGATTTTTTTAGTACCTATAATTGCAATAGGACAGACTTAAAATTAGTTATTTGAGTGTAAGTGGGCCACTTGGGTGTTTTTGAGCGAGAGAGCCACGCTGTAGATACTTTTGTCTACAGCATGAAGCCCAAATCCCCTCCCCTTCCCATTACCTTAATTATTATGCCAATTAGATCACCATCAGGTGACCCACTTGCTCGTTTGCCGGCCTATGCTATAAAAAATAAAAAGTTATACACATATCCTACTTTCTGTAGGCCTAGTAAGAGTTACAAATACGTTCACAGTTTTCGAAATCGTGTAAAATGACTACCGTCGAAGTGTCAAACTAGTAATTCATACGGTAATCAAGGAAATAATCGCTTGAAAACGTATTTCATATTCAACTAATATGATATAAAATTAACCATTTTATTAATTTTAATTCATCATAGTTCCCATTAGTGGCTACTTATACTTGACGTATGGAGAGAAAACGAAAACTTTCATTGTTTTAGAAAACTATTCAAACTGGTACTAGGCCTACTGATCAGCAAGCCGGCATTTCTCGTGGGGTTTCTGTGAGAAAACCAGTTTATACCGAGATAATACTCAGCACTCAGCCGCCTACTTGTTTATTTATTTTTAATTATACCTAAACTGAATATGAATACGTAAGCAGTTTCATTAAACCATTAGAAACAAGATTGATCTGACAGGCATGTTATAATTAATACAACATTAATGTCTCAGCACTATATTTAGTTTCTACATTATATTTCATACATTTTTAAAAATAAATGAACTTTTCTTTAACATTAGTCTGAATTCATAATTTATTGTTGATAGAAAAATAATATAGCTGACAATGTACTGTAAACCGAACCTTATTCCACAGATCATAAAGTGGTGTTTCAGTTTAGCTTGATACATTTTTATTAAACTGTCGGTTTCGCTCCATAGACAACAAATTGATTGATGGCCTAATTGAACGTTCGTAAATTGAGTCTCAGCGGAACCCATAAATTAGGTTGATACAGTCTGTGTGATATTTGTTTTATTTCGTAATGAGTTTGCACAAAACAAAGTGATATTCACACATTAAAAAATAGAATAAATTGTAGACTGCCTCAGTGGCGCAGTTGTAATGCGTACGAGTTACGATTGAGGCCAACGCTGAGGTCTCGGATTCGATCGCCGGGTCGGGCCAAGTGGTATTTTTCTTGGGTTCTCTATTGGGTTTTTCTATTACGAAATGCTCAGAATCAGTCCGGAGTCTGGAATTTGTATCCGGTATGGCGATAGGCTCACATCGTGGGACGGAGATACGCTCGGCGAAATGTGGGTGTACTGGTTACACCTCTGTCTACCCCTTCAGGGATTACAGGCGTGAGTGCGTATGTATATGTAAATTGTAGTATAGCTGTTGAACTGCCATTTGAGATATGGTGTTTTGAGGAGAATTATGACAATTTAAAACAAGGCTTAAAGAAGCCTTCGAAGAAGGCTTAAAGAAGGCCTTCTTCAAACAAGGCGTAAAGAAGTGTTTCCACAGTAGGCAACAGCTTGTCTGTGCCCCTGGCATTGCCAATGTCTATGGGCGACGGTAACCACTTACCATCAGGTGGGCCGTCAGCACGTTTGCCTTCGAAAGCCAATTAAAAAAATATGTTTTGCCTCATAATGCTTAGTAATTTCACTGGCTTCACTACAAACCGGAATTAAACAGGGATTACACACTGGTACTTGGTGAGAGAAATAGACAAAGTGATGCTTATTCGTTTCTTCATTCGTCATTACATTACAGTCCAAAAATGTAAGACAGACAAGGGCATAAGCTTAGTACATGTGTTCCATTGGCATAGTTTAAATTCGAAACCGTAATAACGTTTAACAAAACTTAGAAACCGAATTAAATTTTTAGTGGCAGTTACAGCAATAGCATATCAATTCCAATACAATAACACAATCGCGAGTGTACTGTTGTCCGTTGATGCGTTTTATTTTTTTACTCCGTACCCAGCCATCAGATCTTAACCAAATTTATATGGGACCACATCGCAACTAAACTCTATCGAGTGAATTTTTTTCCAACAAACCAGTTCAATTGGCGGAGAAATCGATGTAGATAAATTTAAAAAAACGTCGAATTGAGAACCTCCACCTTTTTTGAAGTCGGTTAAAAGTCATAAACATTTTGGATGCTTTGCCGACCTTTGAGGGAGGGAGGCAATGGGAGGGTGTTCATTTTTAACATAAAAAGTTCAACAGTCGCCGTTCACAATCACTGTACCGCAAAGCCACTGTATCAGATATTTCACCGAAAATATAAAATGTAGGTATAGAGTTGCATATTGTATTTGAAGTCTAGAAAAGAATATGTTGTTTTGGATGCAGCCTGTTAGCGAATAACACAATTTTCTAACTAACGATGCATATTCAGTTTTTGGTACTGGAATAAAGGCTATTCTATAATATGAATCCGCATTGAAGTCAGATTTTATATTTCATCTGAAGGAGATAGACAGGTCGCTCGCCAAAGGTCAAGCACCACTTTTGCCCAAAAAAAAAACAACTTAGATCTTTGAATTACAAAGTAATGCATGGTACTTAACTTTACAATGTTAAGTCTCATAACGTCCAGTAATTTCACTGGCTTCAAACTGGAATATAACAATTCTTAGACACTGCTGCCTGTCGTGTCGAATTAGGCGGCCTCTCCTACCAGGTCCTACCAGGGACCTAATTACGCTCATCTAAGATCTAATATTGTAGGTGCTCATAGGATATCAGTTTCTATAAAGTTTTTTTTTAAAAAAATATTAGCTTGAATGACGAGACGAGCAGGTCACTCGCCTGATGGTAAGCGCCACGCCTGCTCATAAACAGAAGCAACGCCACACAGAACTTTAAATAACGAAGCACTGCATGACACTGGACTGCGCTCGTCGCACCGAGACATAAGGTGTTAATTCTCATAACGCCCAGTAATTTCACTGGCTTCAATGTCCTTCAAACTGGAACACAACAGTGCTTACACACTGTTGCTTGGCGGTAGAAATAGACAAAGCGGTGGTACCAACCCAGCCGGCCTCTCACGTACGAGGGACCTACCACCTTGTAAAGTGACCCACTTGTGTTACCTAGCCTCTGCCATAAAAATATTCTATGTACTTTTGTACTTATATAAATATCTGCTGCAACTTTTTGGTATCTATAAATCAAACTTTAATGAAAACCTGTCGATTCATATGACTTGATCACTTTGTTGTCAGATTAAATTTTATATCATATTACATGAAAACAATACCTTCATCAAAACCTGTCAAATCTAATAACCAGTTTGTCAGAAACAATTTCGATGTCTAATTCAGATCTGCTTAAATAATTTCGCTGTAGATTTCTAAAGAACAATTTATTTAATTTTAGATCTGAATCAATTCAATATTTCATACTAGCTATTGCTCGTGGCTCCGCCCGCGTGAATAGACTTTTCCGAAATAAAACGTAGCCTATAACCGTCTCCAAGGTCCCATCTATGTCTACATCAAAATTCATCAAAATCGGTTCAGTGATTTAGGCGTGAAAGCGTAAGAAACAAATAGACTTTTTTTGTTGATAAAAACTGTCCTATGTTACTTCTTATACCTCCAAGAATATGTGTACAAAGTTGCATGATGATCGGTTAAGTAGTTTTCGCGTGAAAGCGTAACAAACAAACTTACATTCACATTTATAATATTAGTATGATAATTGTGTTTAATATACCTGTCACTGAAATGCTTCACGAAAACCCCTACCTTTCGATTTTCTTTCTTTCGATCATAATACGATCATTTCTAAATATTTTTCATTAATGTGTCGAATGATTCAGCTACATGTTAAACGACATTAAATTAAATTATTTTAACCTAACTAGTATAATATGGACAATAATAGTCGGGAATAAATAATTTGAATTAACATTACATAGAAAGATTCTACCGGTGCTAAGCAAATGCCCACAGATTTGAAAAGAAAAACCAAGAAACTCAGCCGTAGGTAGGTGTTTTGTTTCGTCCACAAAACGCATTGAACACTTATCATTTAGTTTTACTATTTTTTAAAACATACGCACTCACGCCTGTAATCCTCGAAGGGGTAGGCAGAGGTGTAACCAGTACACCCACATTTCGCCGAGCGTATCTCCGTCGCATGATGTGATAGGGGGCGAGCCTATCGCCATACCGGGCACAAGCTCCAGACTTCGAACTAATACTGTGATTTTCGTAATAGCAAAACCCAACCCGGGGATCGAACCCAAGACCTCAGCGTCAGCCTCAGTCGTAACGCGTACGCATCTCAACTGCGCCTCCTAGGCATTTTTTTAAAATTTAATACTAAAGGATTTCCATTCCAAAGATGACAGTTTTAAAACTGGAATTAATATATTAAATACCATTGTATCGAGAGGATGCAGTGCCCAGTCAAACGGAGTTAATGAACATTCCCACAATGCATAACGTGTGGTATACAACGCGGGAACATTTCGATGCAATACCACAACTCAATTAAAATTATTCCGATCCTGGTGTTAATGATTAATAAGATAGCATTTTTAGATAAACTTTTCAGTAGATAAGGTTGATTATACACCTATCCATGCCGCATAAGCCACACACGCCATAAACATGGAATTTGAAGAGACGACTACTGAAGATGCGGCTCATGCGGTGCGGATATGTGTTTTTTTTTTATGAAAGAGGGGGCAACAGAGCAAGCGGGTCACCTGATGGTGAGTGATCACCGCCGCCCATGTACACCGTCAATACCAGGGGATTTGTCGGTGCGTTGCCGGCTTTTGAAGAAAGAGTAGGCTCTTTTCTTGATGTGTGCAAGAATACTCAAATAAAACGACTAATTTGAAAATTTGATGATTGCGGTGCGTGCTGCTTATACGGCAAAAATAAGTGTACCCTTGAATCGTAGGGAAGCAGTAGTTAGTGATTTAAAAAATATCTCAATACCAATTCTTCGAAGGTCGGCAATGCATCTATGATATCTCTGGTTGGTATTGTGAGTCAGGCCGGTGGTGATCACTTACGATCAGATAATTCAATTGCTGGTTTGTCGGATTCCGTTAAAAACCCCAGACCACGGATTCGATCACCGCAACGACAATAGTTTTGTGATCTGCTAATTTTTGTGTAAAAAAATGTAAAAGTCTTCACATTTCGGTGTCCTGTGTTCGCCACACACTGCACCGTTGCGTTCCGGTAAGATACAGGCAAAGCACGATACGCAAAGTGCTGGTCCGGACTCCTAAGAAATGATGTTGCCAACGGGACTCGGAATCACGGGTTCGCGTATAAACACCTATTATTTGTTTTTGAATTGCCTTGGTGTTGTGAGATCGAAAACCGCTTGTACTAGGCCTATTTATAGTATTTTATAAGTTTACAGCATAATGCTAAAACGCTTACATTTTAATCATAACTAAATATAAACGTGTTAGATGTACTTATTCATAAATGTATTGCGCTGCCCGATAACATTTATTTCAAACTACTATAATGCGCGATATAAAAAATATCAATAAATCAGACCATTACGATAATAACAGCCGTTGAGAGACGCCCACTGCTTGTTGATCGACATTTTCTTTAGAGTTTCTGTTCTCGCCAAGAAACATCGTGTAGTATTGCCACAGTACTAGAAGAATCATGATTCCCGTCATTTGAGGAGAATTTGTTAGGTATTTATATTTTTTTGCTCATAAACAGTAACAATATCATTCTGGACTATAAACTACAAAGTACTTCCGGGCACCGCACTGTGCTCTTCACCCTGACACCATAAGATGATAAACTTAAGGAAGTAAGGAGACAAGGACAAAGCCTCGGCATCCAACCAGATAGAGTCTCGCATATACGAATTAGCGTTAAAGCATAGTTTAATAAATATATTACTTGAGTATTTTATGATTTCTATATAGAATTACCAGCTTTTGCCCACGGCTCCGCCCGCGTGAATGCCTCTTTCCAGGATTAAAGTAGCCTAGTGGGCGACAGCGTGGGGGGTGATCGCATTAAGCGAGTCCCGTCATCGGTGTGAGAAACGCGCTTGACAAAAATACTAAAATGACTATTACAAAATAGGGGTTGATGGTAGAAGAGTGAAAATTTAGGGTTGTATGTATTTTTGCCACATCATAAAAAAATAAAAATAAAAAAAATTGTCATGAAAAGAAAATAAAATATTTAAGGGTGGGTCACCCTTATCATTTAGGAGTATGAAAAATATATTTTGGCCGATTCTCAGACCTACCCAAAATGCACACAAAATTTCATACAAATCGGTCCAGCCGTTTCGGAGGAGTATGGTAACTACCATTGTACCACGAGATATTTATTTTAAAAAAATTGCACAAAAACAGTAGTACCCTACATGTTCTAATAGAATTTGACTTTATACCCAACAGAGGATGCTATTTCGAAATGAATTCTACAATAGAACGACTACGAATTTCAATCCGTTAAGGCTTACCGCATTGAATTCTAGATATTTCGGTTTGATCCTGACGTACTCTGGAATGCCAATTGAGCGCTGTAATGCGTCCATACATCCCAAACCCTTTAATTATACCCGTCTGGGTACCGCATCGCTCTGTGATTCCACTATACCGAAGTAGTACGGCTCGCAGAGTTCGTGCGCATGATTGCATCGTATATAGGCAAGCTTCGGATAGTCACTTTTGTGGCGCCGCGTCTACGCGTTCGTACTGTTTACTAAGCAAATCTATATGTGACTCATGATGACCATCCGATGATAGCACGGCGTCTGGCGCCTTCAGTATGACATTGATAGACGGCAACATAACTTACGTTTATGTCTGATCCTCGATGCAACCATCAATAGACTTTCTTTACACGCATACTGTCATATGTACCTATTATTGTTTAAATAATAATAATATAATACTAGCTATACACGTCCCACTGCTGGGCACGGGCCTCCTCTACTGAATTACACCATAGCCCACCACGCTGGCCTAATGCGGGTTGGCAGACTTCACATACCTTTCAAATTCTTATGAAGAACTTCTCAGGTATGCAGGTTTCAGGTATTATTGTATTACTTACCAAAATATATGTTACGGGAGTACTATGGACTCCCCAGAGATGTTGGCATCAGGCAGGCGGCCGGTCGTAAAAACTATAAGCCAAATATTTCTGCGAGTGGGATAAAAGCAGGTGAAAGAAGAAGAAGAAAGAAGAATTAGAGTACTATGGCACACTCATAAATAGCGTAACTGTGAACATTAAAAAGTGACTAGCCGTTAACATTGAGCGACCGTGTTTTGCTTTGATTTAAAGTAGTGATGGATTCATCTGGATATGAACTTATTCAAAACCTAAACCTTTTATTTCTACTCACATTACATGGATAGAAATTTTTTTGCGAAAAAATAAACTGCAAAATTAAGTTTTTTACCCTCGAATAGCAAAATGTCCACACTGCACTTGATGGTAAGCACAGCTTCGACCAGCATGCTGGCCTACCTGGATGTACATCGGCTGAACCTTCAACTCGGCGGAACAAGCCATTATGGCATATTTATGACCATTTACCATCATTTTCCTAGTGGTAGACAGTTTTGTCCACATCATGAATGGGTCGGCTCGTCCGGGTCGTTACCACTGTCTCACAGAAAACCGACGTAAAGTAGCAGCTTGCTGCTGCGTTTCGTACGGTGAGTGAGATATCCGGAGGTCCAAATTTCCTCCCCTTCCCAATTCCTTAATTATCCCTTTCCTTTATGGACGGCGCCCCGCCCATGACTCTTTTGGTATTGTGGGTGTACATGGGCGGTGGAGACTTACCATCAGGCGACCCACTTGATCGTTTGCCGGCCTATACTATAAAAAATAATTACATAACATAAACTCACGCCTGTGTCTCGAAAGTGTAGGTGAAGGTGCAACTATTGCTGCATCCCTGTTCGCCGAACTTACTACCCTCCCACGATTTAAGGGAGGGGCGAGCCTATGGCCGTATCAGGCACAAATTTCCCGGGCACCTCATGTGTGATTATTCGAATCGGAAACTCAAACATAAAATGTGATTCTGATTTGTACCCAGGATGTCTCTCAGCTTAAGTAGATTGACACTATACCAATAAGACAAATATATAACTGCCTCCGTGGCGCAGTGGGCTAGTAGCCGGTTGCGAAGCGTGAGGCCGTGGCTTCGATTCCCGCACTTAGACAAATGTTTGTCTGATCCACATATATTTGTCTCGGGTCTGGGTGTTGTGGGACCGCAAGTCCCTCGTAGTTCCTGATACCCACGATACAGGTCTGTCTACCTAGTGTGGGGTCAGGAATATGCGTGTGACTGTTGGGTGTATTTATTTATTTATTTTATTTATGTCTAAGGTCTCTATCCAGTTGATATAAAAATATCGGATATTCTCACCAAAGTTATTTTTAAAAGTCTATTCAGTATTGAACTATTCCCAATTATTATCCAAACATTTTATCCGAATGATTTATGGTAGACATGAATTTTTATTCCCCACTCAAATATTGTAAAGCAAATAGATATACAAATAAATCATCACTATAACTCGTGTAATAATAGCGTTTATTGCCTATGAATCGTGGGGTTCCAGCTTCGAATTCCACGTCGGCCAGTGCTTCGTGTGAGTTTTTTTTGTTACACACGAGTGTATTATTTATGCTCGCATATTGCATTGTAATTTAGAGGTTATAAATTCTTTTGCTATATTTTTTATTGCATATACCGGCAAACGAGCCAGTGGGTCACCTGATAGTAAATGATCTCCACCGCACATGTACGCCCACAATACTAGAAGAATCATAGGCGCGTTGCCGACCTTATAGGAAAGGGACTAAGGGATTGGGAAAGGGAGGGGGGTTTGGGCCTCCGGATAGCTCACTCACCGTACGAAACGCAGCAGCAAGCTACTATTTTACGCCAGTTTTCTGTGAGACAGTGGTAACGACCCGGACGAGCCGGCCCATTCATGCTGTAAACAAAACTGTCTACAGCGGAGCTCTACCACTCGTGAATAAGATAATATGAATGCTCCCCTATTATATATTTTTTCTAGCCTAAATGACGAAACAAGCAGGTCCGTCGCCTGATGGTGAGTGCCACGCCTGCACATGAACAGACAACACCACACTTTGAGTTTTGAACTATTTGCATTGCAATGGACTGAGCTCATCACTCCGAGACGTAAGTTATTAGGTATCATCATGCGTAGTAATTTCACTGGCATCAATGTTCTTCAAACCGAAACACAATAGTTTTTTTTTTTTTTTTATTAGATTGAATGACAAGACGAGCAGGTCGCTCGCCTGATGGTAAGCGCCACGCCTGCCCATAAACAGAAGCAACGCCACACAGAACTTTAAATAAAGCACTGCATGACACTGGACTGCGCTCGTCACCCCGAGACATAAGGTGTTAAGTCTCATAATGCCCAGTAATTACTCTGGCTTCAATGTCCTTCACACCGGAACACAACAGTGCTTACACATTGTTGCTTGGCGACAGAAATAGACAAAGCGGTGGTACCAACCCAGCCGGTCTCTCGCAAACGAGGGACCTACCACCTTGTGCTTAGAGAAATAGACAAGGCGGTACAAACCCAAACAGCCTCTCACAAACGTGAGACTACCATGTGTCAAAGTTATTAATCTATTAATAAATTAACAATACATAAGCTCACGCTCAACCTCGGATCTTGGCAAACCGGGGCACCCGCCCTACGCGGCAGTTTTAGGGGGCGCCAAAGTCATAATATAATATGATTAAAAATAAACAATCTTGCTCCACAAAGCGCCTAGCATACGGAAGCATGGTTGACTCACCGTCGACTTGTAAGAAAAAGGCGTCAAACAAGCCCTAAGTAAGTGAAAAGTACAAATTTATTAAAGGGTTCTTATTGTCCCATTCACGAAAAACGCCAACTATTATACAACGTGTTATAGAAAGAGGCGGGCAAATTTAAGCAAGGTATATTGTAGAGTATATGTATTTTTTCTCCCATGGAACCAAATCCGATTGCATTTAGGACAATAATTATAGAATTTTCTTTTTTATCGAATGAGTAACATGTCGATATCAACTTTCAACTTTGGACAACACTAAATGATAAACAATGATACTATATATCTATATATATATTGTTTATCATTTAGTTTCATTCGTTTCATTGGAAAGGAGGTCCTTTCATTTAATTATTTTATAATAAAAAAAAACATTAAACAGTTGTCAATTGTCAATATTTATTTGATGCAGTCAGTTCGGCAATTTCTGATTATATGAAGTATGATTACGAGTTCAAAAAGAATGTCGTATTTGACTAAAAACAAGTAATATGTATTGGTAATTTGTATTGGTGTAACTGATAACAACTTTTATGAGGATCGTCGACTGTATTAAGCCAAATTCATAGATGGAAGACCCGAGAATGAAGTCTTTAAAATTCTTCTAGAGGACGGTACCTATATCGTCTTCAGTACACAATCTCTTTCAGGTGTTAATTTGTGTATAAATTACAAATTACATACGTATTTCCATAGAATTACGTACATCTTATACAAGTTTATTAAAAAGTGAGTGTCGTTCATAATAGTTAATAGTGATGTAATCAATCTTATCGATCTTAATAAACGAGTGATTAAAATTAACGTAAAATTATTGGATGCCTTGGTTTTGAAAAGATCCGGTACGTAAGTATGAATTATACGTTGTATGTAATGACCCTAAAATATGACAACACCTTTCTGTAACACGTTGTATATTTGTGAGTTTATCTCAAACGCTGGAGAGAGGGACGCCACTATCAAGTTTTTGCCCCGGTTTGAAAAAGTCGTAGATCCGAGGCTGGTCACGCCTGTATCCTCGAATGGGTGGGCAGAGGTGCAACTATACGCCCACGTTTCGCCGTATTTATTTCGAGGCACGGATGGCACGAGAGCTTCCGTGGCGATATAGCTGGCTGTGAAGCGAGAGGACGCGATTTCGATTCCCGCACCGAGACAAATGTTTGTGTGATCCACAAATATTTGTTTCTGATCTGGGTGTTTTCTCCCTAGAGTGGTTGACCTCAGGCAAGCGGCCGATCATAAAAACTGCAAGCCAAATTCTGTAACATGTGTTAAAAAGCATGTTGCGCCGACCCCACTGCGAGTGGCATAAGGGCAGGTGGATGTAGAACCTTTCAAACCGCGGAAGGACTGAAATTGTTTTTTTTTATTGCATAGGCCGACAAACGTGCAAGTGGGTCACCTGATGGTAAGTGATCACCACCGCCCATGTACGCTCACAATACCAAAAGAATTATGGGCGCGTTGCCAACCTTAAAGGAAAGGGATTGGGAATGGGAGGGGGATTTGGGCCTCCGGATATCTCACTCACCGTACGAAACGCAGCAGCAAGCTGCAATTTTTTTTTTACTGCCTGGATAGGCCGACGAGCAAACGGGCCACCTGATGGTAAGTAGTCACCGCCGCCCATAGACTTCTGCAATGCCAGGGCACAGCAATGCCGCTGCCTACCGTCAAAGGATTACTCTATTACTCTGCTTTACGCCGGTTTTCTGTGAGACAGTGGTAACGACCCGGATGAGCCGGCCCATTCATGTTATAGACAAAAGTGTCTACAGTGTGGCTCTACCACTCATCAATATTTATTTTGCTCACACATTTTCGTAACAAATGAAGACTATGTACTTTATAGTTTTATTATAGCTCAGTAAAATACCCGGGTACCATCTGCGACCTGCTTCGCAACAGTTATTGGTGGACGGGGTGCAATTTATTCGTCTACGGCTCTTTATGGGTCCCAACTAAGACAAACTTTATCAATTTTGAATAAAGTTTGTAGATTCGATTACTAATATTTTAATAATTGCCGCGTAGTTACATAATTACTCTTCCCACATAATAGGTTCGCTATAATCTAGAGATTTTCTAAGGTGTGTAGGTCCCTCATATGCGAGAGGCCGTCGGGGTTAGTACCGCCGCTTTGTCTATTTCTACCGCCAAGCAGCAGTGTGTAAGCACTGTTCCGTTTCGGTTTGAAGGACATTGAAGACAGTGAAATTAATGGGCATTATGAGACTTATGTCTCGGGGTGACGATCGCAGTCCAGTGTCATGCAGTTCTTTGTTATTTAAAGTTTTGTGCGGCGTTACTTCTGTTTATGAGCAGGCGTGGCGCTTACCATCAGGCGAGCGACTTTCTCGTCTCGTCATTCAAGCTAATAGTAAAAAAAACTATCTCCATTTAAATGATATTAAAGAAATGGACGGGGTATGTCGTATTTTTACCGGCTAAAATCGACGGTGTCTACATTATGGTAAGATTACCTGCACTATGGCAAGATAGCATAGCATAGCTCAGTGGGGAGTGGTACGGACTGTCGAGACTAAAGTCGCACGTTCGAAACCAGCCCCAAGAGCATGCACCTCTGACTTTTCTAAGTTACGTGTGTATTAATTGTTAATTATCGCTTGCTTTAACGGTGAAGGAAACATCGTGAGGAAACCTGCATACCTGAGAAGTTCTTCAGAAGAATTTCGAAGGTGTGTGAAGTCTGCCAATTCGCAATAGGTCAGCGTGGTGGACTAAGGCCTAACCCCTCTCGTTCAGTAGAGGAGGTCCGTGCCCAGCAGTGGGACGTATATAATACAGGGCTAGTATTATTTATATTTATTATGGCAAGATTCCCAGACCTTCTAAAGAAATAAAAACAAATAGCCGCTGACATCATGTTCGTTTTCATCACATGATCATCCGTCAAATACTACTGGATTATCGAAACTTTATCTAGAGCAGTTTTGATTTGCAAGAGACAGCGAGTTAAGGGCCGTATTACAGAACGATACTCAAGTGAGCTCTGCAAAATGTCGATTTCTGTACACGTGATTGGTATATTTTTGGCGCCGGACAAAAATTCAATATTAATATGTTATATGGGCAGGTGGAAAAGAATAGTCCGTCGTCCGACAGTTAAGGTCTCGACGTGATGCGCTCGGTGTTTTTGCTCGAACCTCTCGAGCGGAGCAAATGGGTGGGTGGATAACTCACACACCCACCGACCGAAGAGGCTCTTTACAAGGGCCGGCGCCGTCGGGGCCGAGGAAGAGTATAATAACGTTCCTGCAGCCCGACCGAACAAGCGCACCCGGAGGAACACCGTTGGGTTTTAGTCCGCGGGAGTCGGACATAACCGCCCCGACTGACCACGCGGTGGGGCGGTACCCATAAAGGGTTTCCCAACGTTGAAAAAAAGGTGGAAGAGAATATGTTTTCTTGCATACACTTTTTTCAATTGAAATATCTTCGGCGTATTATATACATCGTAGAACGTCTGGGACCTTACACAGTTTGAACAGTTCAATCTAACTTTGTGGAAAGTTTAAGATTAATGTGTAGTTCAGGATAAATGGAATTAAAATCTTCATGGATTAAAGCAATTCTTATATACTATGAAAGCTCAAGAAATATTAGTTCGAAAGGATTTTATTTAGAATCTAGAGTTCCATACCAACGGATATAAGTAACGAACCGTATGAAACTGGCTGTCTAATCTGTCTGTATCTGTCCTGTATCTTTTAATCTTAATAAGTAGAAGGTTAACATTTGCACAGTATATGATGATCCCCTGTCTAATACACACACTAAAAAACTGTCAGCCACTTTAATTAAAGAGTACTTTATATGAATACTAGCATTTGCTCGCGGTTCCGCCCGCGTGTATTGCCTTTTCTAGGATAAAAAGGAGCCTAATCTAGGTCATGGTATACCTGTGTCCCAAATTTCATCCAATACCATTCTCCTGTTAAGGCGTGATTGAATAACAAAAATCGTAATTCACAAACTCGAAACATTCAAAATTAAATAGCTTTTTTATTATAAACTTAAAGGTATGGCTGTAATATATACATGTCTCTAAAAATATGTTTTGAGATGCGCGACCGAGACCGGAGACCACGACGTGCGACAACAGCGACACGTCTACTTTATATGTAATTGTCTAGGGCGCTTTGGAGGTACACAACCGAGGCAGTTTCCATACAATTGTATACAAAGCAAATGAACGCGACGTCACGGCCTCCTGTCTCGGTCGCGTGCCTCATAATGTTCCTTAACATTGAAATAAAATGAAATAGCTTATTAATCATGTAAGCAATTAAAATAGCGCTTATGACAAGTCAGTACAAAATAAAGAAACTTATGTATAGAAATCATATCAACTAATGTATACATAACATACATAGCGTCATCAAAATACACTGGGCATCTATAAATTATAGAATATTTTTATTACAAAAATGATTTATTATTATATACTAACACAAATGAGTAACTTGATTGAATAAATAAATTATTATTATTAAGGAATAGTCCAGAATTGTTAAGTATTTATTATTCTATTTTATGGGGCGAGATGGACCAAAACGGCACGTGTCTAAAAACTACCACCGTATCCAATAAGATCCCGCTATCTCCTACAACTTGTAGTATACAATATATCGGCCGGATATACTCCGGATGTTCGAGAACTTACCCGCGCATACCTTTTTATTAACTTAGTCTTGCGCCGGATCAAATATTCCTTACCGGCTTATTGTATTCTTATTTTTCGGGCTTTACCGATCTTTGCTATATTTTATTGGTACATTGTCAGATATGGATTAAATGTTTTTTTTTTATTATTATTAGATTGAATGACGAGACGAGCAGGTCGCTCGCCTGATGGTAAGCGCCACGCCTGCTCATAAACAGAAGCAACGCCACACAGAACTTTAAATAAAGCACTGCATGACACTAGACTGCGCTCGTCACCCCGAGACATAAGCTGTTAAGTCTCATAATGCCCAGTAATTACACTGGCTTCAATATCCTTCACACCGGAACACAACAGTGCTTACACACTGTTGCTTGGCGGCAGAAATAGACAAAGCGGTGGTACAAACCCAGCCGGTCTCTCGCAAACGAGGGACCTACCACCTTGTAAACTTGTTGTTTACGATTTTAATGGGTGGTGTAACTAAACACTTTAATTAATGTATACTACCAGACGGGCTGTTTAGAAGAAAAACTGCGTCACATAACGCGGGAGTTTGACACCTCACTGACAGGGAGCGCGATAGGGAGTCTAGTTGAGAGTAAGCGAGATGGTAATATTGAGTTATGGTCAATTGACCGCAACTTAGTGGTACAATTTCTATGCATCGCGCAGCTTGTCTAGTAGTATACATTAAAGGCTTTGGGTGTCACTATCATTGTGTGTGTATCTATGGGAGTCTTACAAGTGGTTGAGCCACGCTGTATACATTTATATATACAGCATGAATGGGCTTGCCCGACTTGGTTGTTACCATTGATTGTCTCGAAACCGTGTGAAGTAGCAACACAAGTTTCACAAGGTGGTAGGTCCCTCGTTTGTGAGAGGCCGGCTGGGTTGGTACCACCGCTTTGTCTATTTCTGCCGCCAAACAACAGTGTGTAAGCACTGTTGTGTTCCGGTTTGAAGAACGTTGAAGCCAATGAAATTACTGGGCATTATGAGACTTAACACCTTATGTCTCGGGATGACGCGCGCAGTCCAGTGTCATGTAGTGCTTTGTTATTTAAAGTTCTGTGTGGCGTTGCTTCTGTTTATGAGCGGGCGTGGCGCTTACTATCAGGCAAGCGACCTGCCCGTCTCGTCATTCAAGGTAATAAAAAAAAACCTCGCTGTTCTGTTACGTATGGTGAGTGAGACTTCTTCAGCCCCAAATCACATCTGCTTTTCCTAATTCTTATTCCTTTCCTTTAAGGTCAGCAATGGATGCATAACTCTACTGGCATTGTGTATGATCGGTGGTAATCACTTTCCAATCAGGTGACCCACTTACTTGTTATTAATGTAATATTTTCAGTTTATAGTTCAATTGATCACCTCATTGGTTTAGTAGCAGCGTACTAAGGGTGAGAACCGTTAGATCTTAGGTTCAACTCCCAGGGCCGACGATCACAATTTGAATAGGTACGAGTTTCAGTTTCCAATAATCACACATGAATTGCACGGGATTAGAGTTAGTGCCCGGTATGACGATAGGCTTGCCCCCTATCACATCATGTTACAAAGATAACATACGCACTCATGCCTGCAATCCCCGAAGGGGTAGTGTAACCAGTACACCCACATTTCGCCGAGCGTATCTCCGTCCCACGATGTGATAGGTGGCGAGCTTATCACCATACCGAGCACAAATTTCAGACTCCGGGCTGATACTGAGCATTTCTTAATAGAAAAACCCTATACCACTTTTACCCGTCGCAGGGATCGAACCTGAGACCTCAGTATTAGCCTTAGTCGTAACGCGTATGCATTACAACTGCACCACCGAGGCAGGCAAAAATAAGCTCTGCGAAATGTGGGTGCACCAGATGCACCGCTACTTACCCCATAGACGTCAGTTTATGTTATTGTCTAATGTCTAAATCTATGCAAGCCACTATAAAAACTAAAAAAGATAAGAATTTAATATACGTACGAATTTAACAACAAAACCTTAAATTAATGTTCTCATAATGCATATAAAAATGTTATAAAATGGTTCTAATGTATATTTAAGTTGAGAAAAATGTATATTTTCCATTTAGAAACGTAACGATGTACAAACATGACGTCCACGGGTTAATTACGAAAGCTCGTCGCATACCACAAATATTTTTAATTTTACACATACATTAGCCGAAACTCCGGGAATTTGCAATAATAATTAATAATTATAATTTGAAATGTACACTTCAATAGGAAGTTTAAATTAGTTTCGGAATATATAATAAATAAAAAACAATAATACTAGCCCTGTATTATATACGTCCCACTGCTGAGCACGGGCCTCCTCTACTGAATGAGAGGGGTTAGGCCTAAGTCCACCACGCTGGCCTAATGTGGGTTGGCAGACATAACATTCCTTCGAAATTCTTATGAAGAACTTCTCATGTATGCAGGTTTCCTCACGATGTTTCCTTCACCGTTAAAGCAAGTGATAATTAACAATGAATACACACATAACTTAGAAAAGTCAGGGGTGTCACTTGGGGCTAGTTTCGAAGCTGCAACTTTCGTCTCGACAGTCCATACCACTCCCCGCTGAGCTATCACTGCTTATCGGAATATATACGAATCTGAAATTTTTGAATACGTAATGGTAATAGCCTGTGTCCTAATCGAGGTCATGGTCTACCTGTGTGCCAAATTTCACCCAAAGCTGTTAAGGCTTGATTGACTAACAAACATCCAAAAACATAAAAATTGGCGATAATTGACCATGTATATAGCAAATCGACTAGATCGCACGTGACTAATACACACACACACACACACAGGCAGAAAAACGGTGAAACTTATAACACTTCTCCTTTTTATCGTGGGTTAAAGCTACATAGAGGTTACGTTTATATTTTGTTATGTAAAATGCATGTTTACACCGAAGATAGATAAGGAAAAACAAATTTAGTATGTCAGGAAAGAAATTCACTCCGAAAGCCATTTTCCTAGAGAGCGTCGTCACTCGTTACTCGTGTGTAAGATGGTCGACAAAAGGAACTGTGTCAAGTACCCCGTTCTGTAGTCTTCAAACGTGTCCCAACGATGTCTCCTACAAGCATTTCTATAGCAATTCAAATACGTCTTGGATAATATGATCAAAGTGTGTACACTTTGATGAAAATGCTGTAATTTTCATGTTTATATTTATTTCTTAGAATAAATATGATATTACTGTACAGTACTCTTTATTATAATTAAGTTTTTTTATATTTCTAAATATTAAATTACTTATAAAAAAACATTTAAAAATATAAAAAGTATCACCCTCCGACGGCGAGGCCTAAGAGCCAAGCCACCGGCGGTTAGGGCCCTAGTGAGAGGAACCTCCTCACAATGCGTGCCGTGTCCAATAATACTGCCTTCTGCATCTGACTTTTGACCCAACTACCAATTGAGAGCCTCTGAAGATGTTGGTCGAGACTCTTCGGTATCAACCCATGGACGGAAACGACTATCGGGACAATGATTGTCGAGTCAACATCCCACATGTTAGTAACCTCGTATGCCAGATCTAGATATTTGGACATTTTATCTTTTTCGGCTTTTACGAGGTTCTCATCATGCGGAATAGTGACATCAACATGCATTGCCCGGCGCGTCAATCGATCTATCAATATCAGGCTTATTGGCTAGAATAGTCCTGTCCGTAATAATAGATCGATCCCAATAGAGCGTAGCATGACCATTTTCGAGAACTGGTTGGGGGACATATTGATAATACGGCACCTCGGAAGTCACAAGGCAATATCGAAGAGCAAGTTGCTGGTGTAGGATCTTGGCTACTAAATTATGTCTATGCAAGTACTCGCCGTTAGCAAGATACGAACAACCGGAAATTACATGCCTGATTGACTCACCAGGGGGCCAATTCTCGTAATTTTAAATGTTCAAAACATCATTCCGATCTAGTCTCAGCGTCAAGAAAGTTGCAAATGGCATTCGCTTATACCAATAATAAACGTCAAATGTGAACATAGATCGTAATGAGATTGAATGTACAATAAAAGTTGACTGAAGCCAAAACGGTGTAATGCAGTAGCTAATACTAGGTGCATTTAACGTTGATTATTGGTATAAGAGAATGCCATTTGCAACTTTCTTGACGCTGAGACTAGATCGGAATGATATTTTGAACATTTAAAATTACGAGAATTGGCCTTCAGGACGGTGGCATGCCCGACAGATGTCGACCGTACCGTCCTTTCCTTTCCTTTTCCTTTTCTTTTTTCATATTACTTATTATTATTATTTTTGAATGGTGTCAAAATAATGTTTAAATAATATAACGTTTAACAAAACTTAGAAATCGACTTCAAAATAAAAACAATAAAAAGTCAAAAATAACAAATTCTATAGGTCTCGTTGGAGTCGGTGCAATTTTATTTCACCGGCAGCGACATAGGCACCATCTCTCTTGCTCATTTGACCTGCTTTAAAAATAAGTGTTTTTATGTTATTATTATAGAAATATATTTGGCAAATTGAAAAGACCTGTTTTATATCGAAATCTATGTCTACCACAAATAACAGTAAAAGTGTTTATAGACAATAATATTATTTACAACTCTTGTCAACAACATTTTGCTGTTACTGTCGTAATAAAAAAGTAATAAAAAAGCAAAAATCTATACATTTTGTCGAGCAAGGTAAGTAAAATAGTTAGGTCATTGCTCCTTAACATAGCAAGATTCAACCTCGCTAAAATCGCAGGTTACATCGTAAGCTAAGCCTACTTATCAAGTAACGATTTTGCGAGCTTAGCTAAAATGTTATGTTAGGTAAAAATATCTAGATTAATTTTCATTGCTATTTCACTCAAAGCAGTAGATTATTTTATTCAATAAGTGAGGCAGAAGATCGATAAAGGTCACTTAGCTTAGTTGGGGCCATAAAGTAGTTAGCCCACTTGTTTAATTTATTCCCTTGGCTTGGCTCTGAAGTTCAAAGTGTAAACCAGAGGTTCCCAACTTTATTCTCACATTCCACTTTAAATATTTTGCTGGTTCCGGTGGACCCCCTGCAGCTACATTTCTACCATATTCCCAAAACTCGACAAAAATGGAAATGGAATGGAATGGAAATGGACCCCTGGGGGTCCACCTGGACCACTTTGGGAATTAATGGTGTAAACCTAAGCATAACAAAATACCGCAGCTTCGCGAGTTGAGTTAATGAGTTGAAGATAGGTATCTCCTATTAGAGAATCAGTCTGGGTAGATACCCCCGATTTCACCATAAGCATTGTTGCGTCCACCATAATCTGTAAGTAAGCTCTGTTGGTTTTTTGGTTTGTAGGATTGCAGCCAATATTTTCTGGGTATTATGAAACATACCAGAAGAATTATGGACTTGTTACCGACCTGAATGGAAAGGGATATTATTTATTATAAGGGATTAGGTAGGAAAGGGGAATTTGGACCTCCGGATGTCTCACTCATCGTTCGAAACGTAACTGCAACCTGCTACTTTACGTCCATTTTCTGTAACGCAGTGGTAACAACTCAGTCAAACCCATTCATGCTATAGACACTACTGTCTACAGAGTGACTCTACCACTCAAAATTAACTCCCTAATTCGCGGTTTGGCTTGCGCGTAAAAGACACATATAGACATTTCACTTGCATCTTTGTAAAGTTTTAATTTCTTGATAGCACCGAGAATATCTTATGAAGGCATCAGCTGGTGTACATTTTTAAACAGCAACCTTGCTGCAAAGTATCTTGACACTCTGAATAATAGTATGAAACAAATTAACTAGTTAGGAGATTCACTTAGCTCTTCTTAACTTCTTGATGTATTTTGATGCAGTTTTAGCACTAATTTGGTAATTTTTTTATAGATTTTGATATAGATTTTACCACCCACGCACATCTTTCTGAACCTACAATAAAACACCAGTCTTATGTCTTAGGTATTGAAAACTACAAAATAATTTCGTTCTTGCCAAACCCAGACCCGAAACAATTATTTGTAGATTATACCAACATTTATCTCGGTGCGCTGATCGAACCCGGGAACACTCGTTTACCGGCTACTTGCCCACTGCACCACGGAGGTTATTTATCTTCATAATCATATGGAGCCGTTGCATTACTAGTTTCTAAGTGGTAGAGCCACGCTGTAGACAATTTTGTCTACAACTCACACAAAACCTACGTAAGGTAGCGGCTTGCTGATAATTTTCGTACGGTGAGGGAGATATCCACAGGCCCAAATCCTCTCCCCCTTCCCAACCCCTATCATCAAAATAATTATCCCTACCCTATATAATCGGCAACGCGTTTACGATTTTTCTGGTATAGTGATCGTTCATGGTGGAGATCACTTACCATCAAGTGACCCAGTTGTTCGTTTGCCGGCCTAAGCTATAAAAATAATTATATATTGTATTGGATCTTTGTATCAAAAATGCTTCAGTAATGTAATGTATGTAAATAAATCATTAAGTAAATGAACTAAGTGCCTCGGTAGCGCAGTTATAATGCGTACGCGTTACGACTGAGGCTGACGCTGAGGTTTCAGGTTCGATCCCTGGGTGAAGTAAAAGTGATATTGGGTTTTTCTCTTACGAAATGCTCAGTATCAGTCCGTAGTCTGGAATTTGTGCCCGGTATGGCGGTAGGCTCGCCCCTATTACATCACGGGACGGAGATACGCTCGGCGAAATGTGGGTGTACTGGTTACACCTCTGCCTTCGGGTATTACAGGCATAAGTGCGTGCATATGTAAATGAACTTAGTGCTATTGGACAGTACTACCAGCCAACAGGTACCGTGAGTGCATTTTGCTTTAATAACATGCAAGTATTCTATGAGTCTAGTGGACGCGGAATTATAAGAAATCACATCCTGGCGAGGTCAGTTAGTTAACGCTAAAGACATTCACGATGGTGAAGTCGCGCGCATAATCAAATAATAAATAAATAAATACACCCAACAGTCACACACAACCCTGACGCCTAAGCTACCACGAGAATTTTAGCAAACAGAAAAATTGCGCGTCTCGTCAAAACTTACGAAAATTCGGCTTGTTATTAATTATTAACAATTAAGGGAATTTCCATTTTCTAATCCCACGAGCGTTCACTGTTTGCAATTAACACACAAATTAAAATGATTAAATATTTACAACACTTTGTATACGATGATTGCAGAGTTAATTTCGGCTTTACCACAGTATTTGATTTATTTGCCGAATTAAATGGCAGTTTATTGGCAAACCGCTTATAATCAGCGAGAAGCAAAATGTGTTTTCGATACGATAGTATCCATAAAATTAAATCTTTTGACTGTCTCGGTGGCGCAGTTGTAATGCATATGCGTTACGACTGAGACTGACGCTGAAGTCTCGGGTTCGATCCCGAACTCAACGAAAAAGCTCAGTGTCAACCCGGAGTCTGGAATTTGTGCCCGGTATGGCAATAGACTCCCCTATCACATCATGGGACGGAGATACGCTCGGTGAAATGTGGGTGTACTGGTTACACCTCTGCCTACCCCTTCGGGGATTACAGGCGTGAGTGTGTATGTATGTACTAAATCTTTTGGTATTGTGGATTTTCAGGTGATCAGCTGGGTCACTGCTGATCTCTGCTATAAAAAATGAAGAAAAATTGTATCTCTGAAATATTGCGAGCGCTAATAAAGAAAAACGTATATATATATCTCAATAGTAATTGGTAAAGAACGATGGACATATAATAATATAATATAATAATAATACACCCAACAGTCACACACATAGTCCTGACCCCACACTAGGTAAACCTGTGTCGTGGGTATCAGGAACTACGAGGGACTTGCGGTCCCACAACACCCAGACCCGAGACCAATATTTGTGGTTCACACAAACATTTGTCTCGGTGTGGGAATCGAACCCACGGCCTCTCGCTTCGCAGCCGACTACTCGCCCGCTGCGCCACGGAGCTGTGATTTAGTATTCTCGCAAACATTTGAGCGTGTAGTTTACTAGCTCGCAAGTACTCGTATTACGCACATTGATGACGTGTCTGTTTATATATTGCGGATACATAGTTCTAGATGTGGCAGATATTGGCAGATATACACCCCGTGGATTAAAATAGGCCTTTCCGGTGAGTGGGTAGAAACTATGAAGTTAATTATCCAGATTCAGAAATAAACTAAATGTTATTCAGTGATTAAGTGAATGTGTGAACTAATTTAAATAAACATATTCTGCTTGAGTTGAAAATCACTATCTTAGTTCAGGCTCAGAGTATAAATTAGTTACAAGTTAATTCGTAATACTGTGTATAAAAAAACATGAGTATAAAAATAAAATAAATAAAAACTTTTATTACGGTCTAAAAGTCCATAATGTTAGTACTCGTAGGTACAAAAAATTACTTTTACAAACTGTTGTTAGTAAAAAGAATAATATACACATTGCTGCTTCGCAGAAATAGGCAAAGCGGTGGAACCTACCGAGACGGTCTCTCGCATACGAAACCTACCACATAATAAGAACTTATTTAAAATAATATATTATTAATCATTATTACATACGTACATACATACGCACTCACGCCTGTAATCCCCGAAGGGGTAGGCAGAGGTGTAACCAATACACCCAC